>CAJNRD030001120.1:9416516-9477541 GCA_905319865.3 Cotesia congregata
ATATTAGGGTGCTTTTTTTTTCAACTACTTTTTTTTTTTTCGGTCCCATCGTGAAATTTTGTTGCAAGTACCCAAGAAAAAATACCCTGAAGGTTTGGTCCCTTAATATTAATATTAAGACCTCGACCCAGGTGTTTAAAGATTTCTCCTTAAAAAAACACAGAAACTCTGATTTTTTTTTTGTTCAAATTTCTATAGCTCAGTGGCATTTCATAGCATCGCTTTGACCATGGACGGGTTTTTTGCAGAATTGAATTCTCTACAAAAGTGTCTCGTACGGCCAAGCCGTAACTCGAACCGGCAAGATAGTACAGGCCTCTAAACTTGATTTTTCTATGAAATTTGCGTTTTTTCGCGTTTATCTCGTGAATAACAAGAGCTACAGAAAAAATGTAAACGACAAACTTGTAGAAAATTCAATTTCCTACAAAAAACGTTTGAAGCACCAAGTCACTTAAATCAAAATTTCCAGAGATATTTAATTAGAGAAGATCCATGAGACCAATGCTGGAGATATGCTGATAACTCTTTCAAGAAAGAGCACCGATAAAGGCCAAACATTGAGAAAGACCATTGCAGACATTCTGAAAGAAGACGCAGAAGTAACCTGTAAAGGACCACAAGAGGTAATTGAGATCCGAGACATCGATGATGACACAACTAAGGACCACATCCAGGGTGCCCTACAGGAGGAAGCTGGAGATGGCTGTGAGATATCACTAGAGGCAATCAAGATCCGTAAGGCCTATAGAGGTACTCAAATTGCCACAGTAGTTCTCCCAGCAGCAACAGCACAGAAACTACTGGATGGAAGTAGCAAAATCCGGATTGGTTGGGTTAATTGCCGAATAAGGGCAACGAAGAGACCTATTCAATGCTTCAAATGCTGGCATTTCGGACATCATGGATCCCAGTGCAAAAGCAAGGTGGACCAATCGAACCTTTGCATCAGGTGCGGACAAGAAGGGCGGAAGATTGCTGATTGTAAAAATCCAGCCAAATGTGCATTATGTGCTGAGATTGAAAGTGCAGAGAATGTTGCCCACCATGCCGGTACCTATAAGTGCCCGTTATTTCAGGATGCACTCCAGAAGTTGACCAACAAACAAACATGAGGATACTGCAGCTCAATCTCAACCATTGTGAGGCAGCGCATGACCTGCTCATGCAATCCGTGCGAGAACTAGAGCTTGACTTGGTACTGATAGCAGAGCCATATAAACAACTGAGTACCCAACCCTGGGAAACTGACAGCACATCCAAAGCTGTCATCTGGTCATGTGGCAAGCTCCCTTTCCAAAATGCAGTCGACAACAGCAATGCCGGCTTTGTAGCAGTATCAGTAGAGGGTATCCGCTTCTATAGCTGTTACGCACCACCTAGCCTCTCTACTGTCGAATTCACCGCATTTCTGGATCGACTTACCGAGGACGCGAAGCATTACCACCCAGTGGCAATAGCCGGGGACTTCAACGCCTGGGCAGCAGACTGGGGCAGCAAGCATACAAACGCGCGAGGAAAGGAATTACTAGAAGCCTTTTCTACACTAGATGTAGTACTGCTCAACAGTGGTGACACACCAACCTACACCAAAGGAGACGCAAGTTCTATTGTAGATCTCACTTTCGTCAGTGGCAGCCTCACCAGAGGTAATATCAACTGGAAGGTGATGGATACCTACACAGCCAGCGACCACAACGCGATTCTCTGGGAAATATTAAACGTCCAGAGCCCGCGAAGACCTAGAAAGCAACTTAACACCATTGGTTGGAAGGTAAAAACGCTTGATCCAAGTGCATTGTTAGTAGCTCTCAATAGTGACCAGATTATCGCGGGTTGCGCAGAAGAGAAGACTAAGGACCTGATGAAAAGAGTGACCCAAGCGTGCGACGCCAGTATGTCTCTTAGACTTGGCATGAACACAAGACCTTCCGTTCACTGGTGGAACGACCACATCAGCGCCCTTCGTAAAGAGTGTCATCAAAAGAGAAGAATATCTTAGCGTGGCTACCGACGAACTAACTCTGTGGAACTTGTTGCAGAGTACAAAAAGGCGCGCCGTGAACTGAATAAAGCCATCAAAGAGAGCAAAAGAAGATGCTGGAAAGAGCTCATATACGAGGTGGATAAAGACGTGTGGGGTAGGCCTTATAAGGTCGTTATGACCCACCTGAAAAAACAACAAATGCCACCACCTACGTGTCCTCAACTTCTTCAGAAAATCGTCATTGCACTGTTTCCACAGCAACGCAACTTCGATTACCACTTGGCGCCAGGCGAATTGGACGACATCCCACCTGTTACTGAAGAAGAATTGCTGGAGGCTTGTAACCGTGTAGGGAATAATAAAGCGCCGGGATTGGACGGAATCCCTAATTTAGCCTTGAAAACCATCATAAAGGCAGCTCCAACATTATTTCTAGACGCTTATAATGCATGCCTCAAGGAGGGGACTTTTTCTCGTAAGTGGAAACAGCAACGATTGGTACGGTTACCTAAAGGGAAGAAGCCACCAGAAGAACCGTCATCTTACCGACCACTTTGTATGTTAGACACGGCAGGTAAGATACTTGAGCGTATAATCCACCAAAGAATAGAAGCAGTGGTCGATCCACTCCTGACAGACAACCAGTATGGTTTTCGGAACGGACGATCAGCCCTGGACCCAATCAACCTGGTTGTTGCAACGGCCAAGGAGGCAATCGAAGGGATCAGATGGGAGGGTGGAGCGAAGAAGTACTGCCTGGTGGCCACTCTGGACATTAAAAATGCTTTCAACTCCGCCAACTGGGACTGCATTATGCAAGCCTTGGAAGAGAAAAACGTACCAGGATACCTGCGTAGGATAGTGGCTAGCTACTTCACGGATAGAATCCTGAGATACGATACGAAAAATGGTCCAAAAGAGTACGATATTACCGGAGGTGTACCCCAGGGTTCTGTTCTGGGTCCACTTCTGTGCAATGTTATGTATGATGGCCTGCTGAGACTGACTCTTCCAAGGAGTGTCAAGCTTGTTGCATATGCAGACGATGTAGCTGTCGTAATCGTTGCGAAACACCTAGATAATATAAACCACATGTTCGGTATCACCTTTGAGAAAGTTAACCGGTGGATGGATTCAATGAATCTACAACTGACTAAACAGAAGACTGAGGCTGGGCTTATTACCAGCAGAAAAGTGATAGAGACCATAAAACTGAAAGTCGGAGAACAAGAAATCACATCACAACCATATATCCGATATCTGGGAGTGATGCTTGATGCCCGACTCAACTTTAAGCAGCAAGTCGAACACGTGAGTGCAAAAGCATCAGCAGTGGTAGCCAGCTTAGCACGACTGATGCCAAACGTCGGAGGCCCAAAGCAGAGCAGGAGACTACTGCTATCATCTGTAGTCACATCAGTGCTCACTTACGGAATATCTATCTGGGCAGACGCACTAGAAAAGTAAGAATCATGGAGAAGGGCTGGACCAGTCTACCGTCTGAGTGCCTTAAGAGTAGCAAGCGCCTTCCGCACAATATCTAAGGAAGCAGTGTGTGTCATTTCCGGAACTTTGCCTCTCGGAATCTTAGCTGAGGAAAGACGGATCCTTTACCAACGAAAGAAGTCGACCACACTAAGCGCTGAGGAGCTTGGAACAGAAGAGCGGCAGAGGAGCATAAGTCGATAGCAACTACAGTGGGATGCCACAGTGAAGGGTAGGTGGACGCATCGTCTCATACCAAGGATCAACGTTTGGCTAAACCGGAGTCACGGTGAGGTCAACTATTATCTTACACAGATGTTATCAGGACACGGCTGTTTCCGGGCGTATCTCCACCGCTCCAAACATGATAATTCCCCAGAGTGCCCATCCTGCCCAGGAGTCAATGAAGATGCAGAGCACGTTTTCTTTGAGTGCTCACGTTTTTACCTATATCGGGATGAGCTGGAGAATATCCTGAAGAGGAAAATCCAACCAGAGATAATAGTAGCAGCAATGCTGTCATCAGAAGCTGCCTGGAATGCCACAAGCACTTTTGCTACAAAAGTGCTTACCGAGTTGCGATCCATTGAGAGGAATAGAGCGAATGACAGAAACTAGAAGGAAGAAATAACATCTTAGCCACCAGAAAGAAGAGCGGCAACTAATTTCTCCCCCCGCGAAAAATGCCTTACGGCGGTACCATGGGGGATCAGAGGATAGAAGAGAAAGGGGTTTAGGGTTTAGTGGGTAGGGGCGTCAGCGTCAAGTTTTAGTATGACGCTGCGTCGAGTCGCCACATATCCGGGTCAACATCTATGCCTAGAATCCGTAAAAAGGATTCCCCCCCCCCTAAAGGGGAAAAAAAAAAACACACACACACACACACCTACACACACATACATGCAGACGTACGGACATCATCGTAAAAATAGTCGGGAAAGCTTCTGAGGGCTTTAAAACGTCGAGATCTGTTGAAACCTCGATTTTTGCAAAACGAGGTGAAAACAATAACTTCCCGATTTTTCGAAAATCTTCGATTTTCTTAGCGATAAGTTAAAAATTAGGAAAACGGTTGACTCTGAAGGCCATCCCTGCAACTTCTCGCCAATTCTATAGCTAAACGCTTGAAGTTGCACTTATGACGTTTTTGAGCACTTCGAGCTCATAATAGTATATTACACACCTAAGGAAGTAAAATAAGAAATGTCTCAGATCACATGTAATTATTGGCCGAGGCGAAGCCGAGGTGAACAAACATGTGATCTGAGGCTTTCTTATTTACTTCCCGTAGAGTGTATACGATTTTTTTGCTCGACGAAGCAGGAAGCAGCAACTTTGTTTAGCGCAGCGGGCCGAAAGTTAACACTTTCTGCCCGTCAAGCGAAAAATACAATTGTGTGTTATTTTGAGCTCTCCGTGCTCAAAAAATCAGCTTTTGTATGCTTTTGAGCTCTTCGAGCTCAAAAGTTTGATGGCAGTTTGATGAAACACAATTTTTGGACTTTTCAAATCGCAATAACTTTTGAATGAATGAACCGATTTTCACGCGGTTGGTGGCATTCAACGCAGTTTTTTAAGCTTCATAAAGAATCGTTAAGTTTAAATTGATAGTACTAAAATTCCAGAGTAATTTCGAAAAAACACTTTTTCCGGTTTTCTTTCATCAACGATAACTCACGAATGAATAAACTGATTTTGACAAGCTTGGTGGCGATCGACGTGGTTTTTTAATGATAAGAACTGATTAGTTTTTGTAAATGATCGGTCAAGCCGTTTGAAAGTAATTAAAAAAAAACCACATTTAAAAAAAATTTTTTTTGTAGTTTTTTATCGATTTCTCAAAATCTACCGGCCCGAATCGATACAAAGAATATTCAAAATCTAAGTTTAGTCAAATTTTTTTAAATGACACTAACTGCGATCAAATCGGTCAAGCCGTTCAAAAGTTATGAGAGGTTTACATACATACATACACACACATACATACATGCATACAGACATACAGACACCATCGCGGGAATAGTCAGGGAATTGTCCTAGGACCTCAAAACGTCGAGATCTGATGAAAACTCGATTTTCGAAAAACGGGGTAAAAACAATAACTTCCCGATTTTTGAAAATTTTCAATTTTCTTAGCGGGAAGTTAAAAAATTTTTTTAGATAACTTTCAAACGGCTCCACCGATCAATTCCAAAAACTAATCAGCTTTGAACAACAAAAAACGACGTCGATCGCCATCAACCCGTTCAAAATCGGTTGATTTGTTCGAGAGATATCGTGAACGAAAGAAAACCGAAAAAAGTGTTTTTTCGGAATTACTCCGAAATTTCTAGTTTGATCAATTTAAACTTGACGCTCCTTTATTAGACTGATAAATCTGCGTCGAATGTCGCCAACCGCCCGAAAATCGGTTGATTTCGTCGAAAGTTATTGCGGTTTGAAAATTCCAAAAATATTGTTTTATGAAACTTTGATCAGACTTTTGAGCTCGAAGAGCTCAAATACATAGCAAAGCTATCTTTCCGAGCTCAGCGAGCTCAAAAAAACACATAAATTGTATTTTGGGCTCAAAGAGCTCAAAAACGTCATAAGTGCAATTTTAAGTGCCCAGGTATGGAATAAGCGCGAAGTTGCAGGTGTTATATCCGGCGTTGCCTCATATAACACACAGCGTCTCTGCCCTCTCGGCGAAAAGTGCAGCGCTAGCACTTTAAAAGTTTTGGAAATTAGTTAGACAACACCTCGATTAATAATTGAGCACGCTGTGTCAACTTTCTGTCAAATTTGCAATTTTAGACCAATAACAAAATTTACCCCCTTTACGAAAATCGCGATCCGGGTATATAAAACCACGAAACATCACGGATCACATGTTCAGTCTTTTATTAAAGAATACGAGGGAAGGTATCCTCGTGGAACCCATGTGTGTCCTCGTACGGCGTTACGTACGAGGCAGTGTAAAGCACTAGGTCACTTGCATGAAATCTAAAATCATTTCAATTCGATCCTTAATCTTTATCTTCTACGAACCACGACAGTGTGCTTTTCGAGCTGTATCGAGGGTCTTGTTGTCCGTAGTGATACGTTTATCTAAATTATAATCTTTCTATCTATTACACAGGTCCACAAAAAAAAAGTTGTCTGTGCTGGGTGTACGACATATATTTCCCGACGTATTTTTTACCACTGAACACGAATCTGAAGTCAAAATTGGGGGTCAAACTGCAATAAACGGAGAAAATTAAAAAAAACCGATAAAATCTCCGATCTAATAATTTTGTCTGCATGATAATTAAAATCTTATAATTTCTGTCGTTTCCTGGCCCTTTTCTCTTCAAATGACCTGTGCAACTGATTTCTGCTACGTTTTTTTCTTCTCTGTTGAGTTTCTCTTTGTAGCATCCAGGAGTAATCTGCAACTATATTTACTCCCCACTGTCCCTGAAATCGTCGTTCAAATTCTTTGAGATCTTGATGAAATCTTTCTCCTTGCTCTTCACTAAAGTCTCCGTTGTTCTCCGGAAAGTAGTTGAGATGCGAATCAAGAAAGTGAAGTTTCAAATTCATTAGGCAACCTGAACGCTGAAAGTTTGCGATCATAGTGGCCACGATATTTTCGTAATCAGCATCTTTGGTATTACCTAAAAACTTGGTACACACTTCTTTGAAACTTAGCCATGGTGCCTTTTCTTGTTCATCCATCACTGAAACAAATGTTTCATCTTTGAATAACGTCCGGATTTCCGGTTTATAAAAGATGCCTTCTCTCAATTTTGCATCTGATTTGTGCTTAAACCGTGACGCAGGTATGTAAAAAACTTTCCTTCTTTATCAAGAGCTTTCACAAATTGTTTTATCAACCCAAGTTTAATATGAAGAGGAAGAATGAGGATTTTGGCTGGATCAACAAGCGGTTTTGTTATTATATTATGTGATCCAACCCTTAATGAAGATCACGAGGGCAAACTTTTTTGACGTAGTGATTTTTGCGATCACTTCTGTCAAACATACACGAATAGTATGGATACTTCGTGAATCCAGATTGTTGTCGCAGGATCATCGACAAAATCTTCAAATCACCACACACTTTCCATTTATGTTCATCATACTCAATTTTTTCCAGGACAGTTTCTAGATTTGGGTACTCTTCTTTGAGTACAGTTGAGTGAGCTAAAGATAAAGGAGCAATTTTGTTAGTGTTGTGAAGAAGAACTGTCTTAAGACTGCGTTGAGACGAGTCAATGAATGACCGCCAATCTTCAGGTTTATATATATTTGGCTTTAATTCATCCACAAGTCCTTTTACATCAGTGCAATAAAGCAAATCTTCCTCTTTTTCAAAATATTTACGGAAAGCCTCCTCTCGATTCCGATAAAATAAAATTTTAGTACTTGGTGTCAGAAAATTTCTCCTTTTTATACTCGAAGCCAATATTTCAGCCGCTCTTTTTGAGACTTAAGCTTCTCTTAATAAATCATTTAGATGTTTTTGGTCGTATGTTTCTGGCTTTTTCTCTTCACCGATCGGCCTGTACTCTTCTTCACTGTTCAAAGGAATTTTTTCATCAGGTTCACTGGAATCGGATTCACTGCCAGTAGCAGACTTTTCGTCATTAAGAGGACATTCTTAGGATCGACATCGACTTCCATGGTATCGAATCCACTGGTCAGGCTGTCTTTTGACGTATCATCTCCTGAACCTTCTATAAAGTTGCAACTGGTTGTTGCACACCTGAAACAGAAGAATACGAAATTTTGTCTTTATGGATTCGGCCCGCAGTCTCAACGTTTGTTGTGCAAAAGTAACAATCATTCGCACCAAGAGGCTTCATCCATATAGCTGGAGTTTTAAATTTAAGTTTCTTGAAAACACTTGAAATTGAAATTGAAAACACTTGAAATTGAAACACTTTTCATACAAAGTCACAAACCTATTCGTGGGTTTCTTTGTAATTTTCATCCGAATGTCAACTTGTCGTCAGACACACTACGGCATCATTCTCATATTCTAGTGCTTCCCTGCTAAACAGCGCACCTTTGCTGGCTTCGATACAACGAAATGTTAACTAGCGAATCATTCTACACATCCCGTTAAAGGGCAGTTGTCATCGTAGTCCAAAAACTCCGTGGTAGCAGGTTTTTGCCGGTAGCACAGACCACTTTTTTTTGTGGACCTGTGTTATTTAATTAACGGCGGATCTAAGTGTCTGGCGGAGTCGTTACTCTGGTCACAAACTCATTAATTAAACATTGTAAATCGCAAAACATAGGAAGAAGTAGATAGTTCATAAGTGAGTTATTGTGCATTGAGTGCATTTCGCCCATAGGACCGATAGTCGAATAAATAATAAAAACCAAAATATCGTGGTACACATCATTCTAAGTTAAATTCCTGAATCTCTTTCACCACACCGATCTCAACCACGAGAGAAGGAAGAGAAACCAACTCAGGATGTACCGATCACCCAGTTCAAATCAAATCAACGATATAAATCATCAAGAAAAATTATAGAGGACGACTGTAAGTTCAGTATTTATTATCGACTTTCCTTTAAGTTCGTTGTTGGGAATCCTGGTTACCGGGAAGCGTCCGAAATTCAGAATAAAAATAAAACTCTTGTAGCTTCTCTACAAGAGAAAATCTGTCTAAAACTTGTCTGAGCCTCATCAAGGCCCAGTCTACCAATAATTATTCAATTATAATTAATCCGGACGTAAATATTTTCCCACAAATATTATATTATATTTGTGATATATGACAATTTTCAGCAGTTTTATGATAATTCTCTTCTTTTGGAGTAAATTTTTTCATTAGGATTATATGATGATAAGAGGATAGTGGATTAAAAGAGCTGTTAATAAGTAAGACGATATATTCGTGGTTACAACTGTTAAGTATATTACAAGATAAGTCTGTACAAGCTACACGTCCATTTAGGGCAGTGAACTGATAGGAACTGATTTATTATAGCTAAGTGGACAATGGTCTATGTTAATACTTTCGAGAACATTCGGGAATCTACTAGCACTATGAGCCTTATCCCTCATACTAATCCAAGCTCTCACACACACTATTTACAATGCCTATATCACGCACATATTTTCTGTATTTACTGCCACTCAGACCTTTCGTAAACATATCTGCTGGCATTCTTTCTGTGCTTAAATATTTTACGTCTACCACTCCACACGCATACTCCTCTATTACAAAATGATGTCTAACATCTATATGCTCAGTACGCTGGTGCTATGTATCATTCTTGATCATACCGATTGCATTCTGGTTATCATTCAGTATTGTGACAATCTCTGAGTCTTCCTGTATACCTAAACTAACAAGCCTTTCAAATATAATGCCTCTTTCGTAGCCTCCGCTACGGCCATGTACTCTGCCTCTGTACTTGAGAGTGCCACTGTTTTTTGTTCTCGCGCCTCCCAACTGATAATAGATCCCGCCAGAATAAATCCATACCCCGTATACGACTTACGATCCATTGAGTCCCCTCCCCAGTTAGCATCTACAACTGCAAATAAAGCTAATCCGGTTTGCTCAAATTTTAACCCGTAGTCTATTGTACCCATCAAATACCTTAAAGCCCTTTTCGCGGCTTTCCAATGATCTACATTGTAATTGGTATTGAACTGACTTAAGAAATTTATCACGTATGATATATCTGGTCTAGTAGTTATCGCAAGATACAACAACGCTCCAATCAAACTCTGGTACGGATATTTATTCATTTCTGACTCATTCATGCATTCTGGTTTTACTAAATCCGAACAAAAACAGTTTCACTGTAAAAAAATCGCGCCAAGTCCACGTTCATAAGACTATTAAGAAAAAAAAATTAGTTTTTTCTTTACAAAAAGATATAAAATAAAAAAATTAAAAAATCCAAGTAACCGATATGATTGTTTATGATTTTCAGAAATTAAAAAAATTTTGTTGTAAATTTAAAAATCAAAAAAACCATTTTGGAACGTATTTAGTGTGCGTTGTTGCGAAATATTTTACTTTTAATTAAACTCGTAAAATCTATTTACTAGGACTTAAAAAATATTGAAATGCACAATATGACGCACACCAAATACGTTCCAAAATTTTTTTTTAATTTTTAAATTTACAACAAAATTTCTTTTAATTTCCGAAAATCATAAACAATCATACCGGTTACTTGGATTTTTTAATTTTTTTAACTTCCCGCTAAAAATCTCAGATTTTCAAAAATCGCATCGAAAAAAAGTCAGGATCGAAATTTTTGCGTTGCTATAGTTTGTGCTGATTAAATTTATTAATTTCAAGTAGATTAATTGTTATATGTGAATATAATTAATTAATAACAGTAAAATAAAGTATGAATTACTGTTATAATATACAATTTAGGAAAAAAAGTACCGTAGAATTAAATAAAATTTTGCAACCTCAAAATACCGTTCTGCTTACAGTAAACACAGTCGGTAGTCTGGCGCTCCGTTGACAACGGATTTGAACGGAACTTGGCGCCAGATTCTACTGAATCTGTGGATTACATTTAGCCTCAATGGGTGTGTCTATCCATTTACAGTCATAGTGGGCTAGCATCTTTTCCTCCAATGCTACTTTCCTCGAGTCCGCATTTTCTGCCTTGCTCGCTTGTTGCCATGTGGTCGGATTTTCTGTCACTGTCAGATATGCGAATACCTCTTCGTCTATCGCATTATCTTCTATTTCTTCATTCTCTTCTTCGCTGGCAGCTCCGTAGTTTTCCCTACTCTGTTCGTCTGGGAGCGTGACGTATACTTTCTTCGGTGTGCCTACCGATTCTGTCCGAAGGTACATCGGACGTCTTCGGCCTCTCTTGCTGGGTAACTCTACGCCTTCTCAAGACTGCATTGCCCCTCTCTTTCTCTGGGGTCTTTCTGGTATCTTTGCTGATTTGGGCATCTCCGGCTCTTCGCTCGGCTCCTCGAGTTCTTCACACTGCTCCTCTATTACCTCAGTGTTTCTCTCGGTCTTGAATATCTCCTTGTATTCGCCCTTAAATCTGATCTGATCAACAAACTTCACATCCCGTGTAGTTACTACTGATCTATCCCGCGGAAAATAGATACGATATGCCTTGGAAGATAATGCATATCCTACAAATACCCCTGCTGTCGACCTGGAATCTAATTTCGCGCGCTTTTGCGTCTTATCCAAAACGAAAGCTTTTGTCCCAAAAACTTGCATGTGTTTAACTGTGAGAGGTCTCCCCTTCCACACACAATACGGTATCTCACTGTTTAACGCACTGGTCGGACATCTATTTCTTATGTAGTTTGCGTTACTCAACGCCTCGGCCCACAGGTGGGAGGGGGTGCCTCTGCCTGCCGCATCATACATCGTACCATCTCTATTAACGTTCGGTTCTATCTCTCCGCTATACCGTTCTGTTGAGGTGTGTGCGGTGCTGTCAATCGTCTTTGAATTCCATTTTTCTGTAGAAATTCATTGAACGGCCCGTTACAATACTCCTTTCCGTTATCTGATTGTAACGCCTTTATCTTTTCCCCAGTCTGGTTTTCCACGGTGGAAACTCCACCTCGCTTTTATACTCCTTGAATTTTTCTAGAACTTCAGATTTATTTTTCATCAAGTATATTTGACACCATCTTGACTTATCATCGATGAAGGTGACGAAATATCTTTTTCCTGATGCCGATGCATGCCGCATTGGTCCACACACATCTGAATAAACTATTTCAAGTAATTTCTGGGTTCATTGTTCACTGGTTTTTGGAAAAAGTAATCTAGCCTGTTTTTCTTGGATGCATACTTCACACTCTGACAATTTTTCACTGTCGCTAATGTCTAACCCATACACCAATTCACTTTTGGTCATGAGCTTTAGCTCTCGCTCATTGACATGCCCTAACTTTTCATGCCATTTATTTATCCCTAGCTTTTCACTAGATACGGCACTGTTTACACTGTTCACACTGTCTTTAATGTCATTTACAAAGTATAAGTGTCCGCGTCTTTGCGCACGCATAATCACATCATTGTTGTTATTTACCAATACCGCTTCAGTTTTTCTGAAGGTCACTGTATTTCCGAAATCTGTGGCTTGTGCCACCGAGAATAAATTTGTTCTCAAATCTGGTACGTATGACACGTTCTTAAACTCGATGTCTCATTGTCTTTTACCTGTTGACACATTCACTGAAACATTACCTGTTCCCAATATTTTCGTATTTTTATCCGTTGCCAGGCTCAACTCTGCCTGCTTAGGCTTAAAATTACTAAACTTGTTTCTATTATTACACAAGTGATTGGTCGCACCACAGTCTATACACCAACACATGTTACCACTACTACTGTACTAGCAAAGTGAAAAACTGTTTGAAAGTTTTCAAGATATTCATAATTTATTTCATTATCATTATTTTAATCACCATAGAAACATCGTCCAGATCCTACCATTAGGAGATGAATTGTTTTTTTATCTGAAATATTATTGCTTAAATAATAATGGAACTAAGACATTCTTATTTATTAATATTATTTGGAAATTTCATTAATATTATTGGGAATTTATGTTTAAAATTATTGTTAATAATTACTCAATTGTTAAAAATTTATAATATCTAAGCTTGGTTATTTAATTATTTTTATTGTAATTTTTATTTCCGAAATTAAGTCGTTATAATTAATAATTAATTTCTAAGAATTATAGAAACGACATAAGATTAAGAATATTTATTCAAACTTGGACAAATTCCAAGAAAATTAAACTATTAATCATGAATTAGAGTTACGTAGCCCTCGGAGAAATTTGACAATTTTTAAACCTCTTGGGCCTTTATTATAATAAATTCTTCTTCATTTTCTAAATTTATTCTAATTTTTATTTTCTTTCGCTAAGTATTTTGTGCTCGCTGCTTTAATTTACCTTGATCCTTTCCCTGTACTGTATTATTTTATATTAGGTGAAATATTTATTATTTGGGCTTAATATTATTACTCATTGCTCAATATTTGATTCTATTTCTATTTTTATTCTATTTTAATTTTTATTTTCCATTCACGAGAAATTTAAGTCATCAATTGATTGCTCGGCGCGACCCCAGGATAAACTTGAAATTTTGGCAATCTTGAGAAAATTGCCTGGCGTCTAACGGGATTTCTAACCCAGCCTGTGTGTTGTCAGGCTCATTTGTTTATTTTCAAGGCGAGCGTAATTTATTCTACCCGGCCGATAACTCCACCTCCCCAAATTTTTACCACAGGAAAAATATTGTTACACATTTATTTTTAATTTATTTAATTTTTCAAATTTTGCAATGTCTCTTAAAGAAATCGGAAATTTTATAACTTTAAGATTAAACTTATCATCTCAATTTTTGTATGATGAAACACGATATGGATGATCTTTTGTAAAGAACAAAACAGCTTTAATACACCATAAAAAACAGTACATATTCTTATTCTGAATGTTCAAGACACCACCTGTATCAATTATGTCCTTTGGTAATGGAATGAACGTTGAAAAACAACCATAAATCGGAGCAAATCGGGAGATATTAACATCCAGGTACATAACTTCACTTAAACTCCACGCGGAGTTCTTTTCATTAAATTCTTCAATTTTTCGAAGAAGGGTATAGTAAACAACGTCTTTGAACCAATTTTCGAGTGATGTTGAGAGTAAAATATTATTAATTGGGGTCTTAAAAGATTTATCCTCCTCAACTCGTTGATTATTTATTTTTTGAATTTTCAAATTTGCATATTAAAATTGTGCTCATCTTAATGCTACCTTCCGTTTTTACAGTAGTTTGAACTTTTTCGATAAGCATCTTTTTAGCATCAAGTAGAAAGTTTCGTAAGTCAATATGACCTCCATTAATAATACTTCCGGTTTATATGCAGTTTTTAAAAGCATTCTCCAAATCGTACCAGTGAATTAAATGATTAGTGTTCAATGCAGCATCAATCACTGATCGGCTTAATTGCATGAATTTATTACTATACCAGCACAAGAGAGAAATGTTAGCTTGGAGATTTTTCTTCTCAGAAACCGTGGTTCTAAGGTGAAGAAGTAAATCATTGAATTGTTATCGAGTACCATCATGTTCGTTCACTCACTGAATCGAGCTGAAACAATAATTCATATGCCTCAGCAATAATATTCAGAATATTATTAAATTCAACGATAGACATGTTTGATATATATTTTAAATAGACTTGTACGTTGGACGTGAACATCGTTGAGTTATACAACAAACTGATGAATTTGGAACCAAAATCATTCAATTTATGTGTTTATAGATAAGAATTGTTACAATTGTTAGTCTCATTTTGGGTGAGCCACATAAAAAAAATAACAAAAATATCTATAAACAATGACTCATAAAGATAGGAGAATTTATCAAATAACAATTGTTTATAAGGTAAAAATATTAATTAATAATATAACTCCCATCAATAACCCCCACCAACAACTGTTACGTTCTGCAGAAATTCAAAGTTTTTCCCAGATAAAAATAAAATTGTTTTTAATCAATAATCCTCAGGTTTTGACCTCGTTAGGAAGTCAATAGACTCCAAGTGAGTCGCGTCACTGGTTTAACCGCGAGGTCACTTTTAAAATTAAAATTTATATGTTTTTGATATAACTTCCAATTTACCTGCCCTCAGGTAGGTGATGGATAGAGTGCCTGAACGCTGGATAGCGCTCTGGGCGATTTCACGAGGTTGGAACAGCTAATAAGCGCTCACACCCTGGGCTAAGGTTTTAATAAATTTCCATAATTGATTAACAATTAACAAAAATTTATTAATAAGGAATTGGCAGGCTTAGCCTCGGACCAGCAGAGATCGCTCCTCTGCTAAGTCCTCAAACTGACTGTTCCAGAAGAAGTCTGGATACAGAATGCATAAAGAATAATTATTACAATAAGTTTTTATAACAGATTTTAGCAACTTTGCATCTTAGATTACCCTATGTGAACATCAATGCAGTCCAAATCCCACAACGTAGACTGTTTAGTCTACTGAGGTCCGTTGACCGTCCAGAAATCTCTTATCCCGAAGTATTTCCATTGCGAAATACCTCGGATAATAATTGATTAATTAAAATAATAATTTATTAAATTTAAAATAATAATTTATTAAATTTAAAATAAATTTGAAATTTGCGACAACGTAAGACAACCTACCGCCAAAATTCAAAAACAACCTCTTCTCACCTCCTGTAAGACTCAAAAGCGCCCTCTAAAGTCACGCTCAGAGATGTTGGTAACAAATAATCAACCGTCAATACAACAGAAAGAGGGTAAGCTCTGTCCACAACCGCTTGGTGGCACTCGAGCTCGAGGTTGGCCTCCCCCTGTTTAACTACTCATATCAATGGAGGACACATGAATGGTTTTCTGATATTTTTTCCTATTGTCTCCTTAGAGTGATCAATAAGTGGTTAATTAGTTATCTCTGAATGATCTTTCTTTGATCTGCGGTTGACTCCTGAATGATCGTGCAGTGATCAACGATCGATCTTTTATTGATCAATTCATTTTTTGTACGAGAAATTATGTACAGTAACGTACATTCAATTGAAAATTAAAGAAAAATCAGTTTAAGTGCAGCTAGGAAGATGAACTCATTAGCGGTCACCTTTCCACGTATTAACCATTACCAATGCTTTCTAAATTTATTGCTGGCGTGTTCTATGATTTGGCTTGACTGGCTGCTCCTCAGAAGATGAATATATTTTTTTCTTACATAAACTCTTGTGCTTACGTAAAAAATACCCACTTATTAAACAGTGGATATTTTTTTTTTTATTTTTTTGGTAAAAAAGTCGATATGAACTTTATTATTGTTATTATACGTCTTTTATAACTTTACGTAAGACTTATAATAACAATAATATAGTTGATATCGAGTTTCCTACCGAAAAAAATTAAAAATAAAAAAATACCGACTGTTTAATAAGCATAGAATTGATTGTGAATGTAGGTTGTAATCGTTTACTCGCTAACCAGTGTTTATCTTAAATCTCAATGCAACATCTATGATTCTATATACGAACTATGATTTTCATTTAAATCTCAACCCACTTTTTCTAGCATGATTAATTTAGACATTCACAATTATCGTGATAAAATGATATGTAAAGATATGAAATTATATATAATTATATACAAAAATACAAAAATTATAAAAACCATCATATATGACTATATACAATTATATATAACTATATACAATGATACAAAAATCATAACAAACGTAATATATGATTACAAACGATTATATATAATTTTTTAAACCCGAGTAGTCGCGACATGAACCGATTTTTTTTATAAAATTTTGAATTAAATATGTTACTGTACATAATTCAAGTGTTACCATAACATTTTTCATTATTAATGACAACTAAAACCGGAAATATCCCTTATCTACTGTTTTTTTTTTTTTTTTTTTATTGGAAAGGGCTCTTATTTTTGACTTCTGTAAGAGGTTCTTTTCTAATACAAGAAAAAAGTACTTAAAATTCCTTTTAAAAAGTCTTGATTTGGTCATCGAGTAGCGCATTTCACGTCTTCTAGACCTCTTCAAGACTTCATTTTGATTAACTTTCTGACGTCCAAACCTTAAATAAAAATTCTTCAAGAACTGTCAGTACGTGTTTCTTAGAAATCGACGTTATATATGAAAAAAAACTTGTAGATTTTAATAAAGAAGAGTTTTAAAAAATTTTTCAATTTCTCACTTTAAAAGTCTGTTTACAAGTCTATTCTTGATAAAATTGTAGCAATTATGAAAAAAGAAAGTAACTCTTCTTCTTAGAAATTGATATCTTGAAAACAGTAGAAGAAAAAAAAATTGAAAAAAATTAAAGAGACCTCTCTCAACTGATGCAATAACATGAAGAATCATGAAAGAAATTAAAAATGCAAAAGCTAAATGTGTCCGATTTGAAATAGAATGACTCATTTAGAGATTGACATGTAATAAACGAGCCTCATCAAAAGATTTGTATTATTAAATAGTAAACATATAGATATTACTTACGTCATATTTTTCTTGAATATGTGGTCCCGCTTGAGCGACGTATAGTGTACTAGCAGTGTCGAAAACGAGTTCTTGTGGTAGACGAGTCATTTTTTTACGACCTATTTCATTACAATTGAGATAGAGGATGACATCAACTGTTGAAACACGAATTACAACTTTAGACCATTTTTTCGTTAATTTCGGCACTTTGAACTTTGCGATTTCTTCTGAATGAGAGTATTCATCTGAATTAGTGAAAACTAAAGAAATATTCTGACTTGAATTGGGTCCTTCCTGTAATAAAATTATCAACAATAACGTTTAAAAAAATTTTAAATCAATCTTGTTAAGATAAAAATTAGTTATTATCTCAGATTTTTGATAATGCTTAAAACTGAGTGTTCATGATCCATTTTTATGACATGTCTGATGAGAGAATGAATGTTTTATCGCTGTACGTTACAAATTTACAAATTTATAAATTTATTCCGTTTGAATTCATTCCGATTCTCTAGATTTGATCCAAACAGATCTAAACATGTTTTTCTGAATCGCTCGAAAAATATTAGTTCGTCGATAAGAATTGTAAAATTACTAGTTAGGGGCTGTTCATAAATTACGTAAGCGCTTATTAGGGGAGGGGGGTCAAGCTGAATCTCTAATATGCATGCTTACTTAGGGGGGAGGGCGCTAGTAGACAAATCTTACGTAAGCAAAATTTTTAATTTATTTCAGTAGTCGGTAACTTTAATTACTTTTCCACAAAGATTCTCGATCGATAGTTCAATTGTATCGATAATGTCACACATAGTTACCAATGGTAAATTTACGTCTCTAAGGGTATTAAGTTTTAATATAAATAGTATTGTTGGCCATATATCTCAATTAACTCATCAAATTATTGAAAAAAATCCTCATATCATTGTTTTAGTGGAAACCTGGCTAAAATCTAGCATTAATAATGATCTACTCACTTTTAACGATTATTCTTTGTTTAGAAGAGACAGAAATCTGATACATCCAGCCACGGGTCGTTATGTACAGGGTAGGGGTGTAGCTTGCTACATCCATAAAACAATTAAAGCTAAATTACTGTACTCTTCTGTCTCTGATGACATAAATTCACCTGAATATATAATGTTAGATGTTATGTTGACCTGTGGTTCGCATATGTTACTAGCTGGTGTCTACAGACGTCCAAATGGCCATACGCTGCATGAATTTTTCAATACCTTCATGAAATATTCAACAAATTTTACAAATGTAATTATAGCAGGAGACCTAAACTGTAATCTATTAGATAACACTTGGACAGCAAACCATCTAAAGACATTCATTTATGAATCATCCCTATATTGTATACCTTATAATACTACGCATCACAGTGGACATAGCGATTCATAGCTGGATGTAATCCTAGTAGACAATATTAGTAAATTAGGTACCTTTCATAAGTCAACATCTCCCTTTATAGCAGGTCATGACTATCTGTATTGTGAATATCATCTAAACTGTCCTAAACTACCAGATAAATTTATAACTTTTGCTCGCTTACTTGTCAGATCGTTCACAATCAATATTAAACGATTAAAACCACCCATTAGAGTTCCTTGATATAACATCGGGCGTACCCCAAGGTTCAGTCCTAGGGCCTATATTGTTTTTAATAGTTATAAATCTGGTAGTACGACAAATTACTCACTGTAAATATGGTCTGTTTGCCGACGACAAATATATATATTATCACTTTAAACCTACTTCAGTAACCGAAGCAATTAGATTAGTAACAATTGATGCACAGGGGATTGCTGATTGGGCTAAAGATCATGGATTACAGGTAAACTTAAATAAAACAAAATCTTTGATAATAGGGTCAAACAGTAAACTAAAATCATTAAACATTGACTCGCTACCACCCATTATTATCAACAATGTTCCTTTACCGTATGTAAGCCAAACAAAATGTCTGGGCTTATCGTTAAACAATGATCTCTTATGGAAAAATTATGTTTCACAAACTGTTAGAAAAGTGAATGCTGCTCTATATACATTAAAAAGTCGGAAGAATATTTATACTACTGCTATCAGAAAACTTCTAGTCACTGCAACTATTCTTCCTCTTATTGATTATTGTACTGTAGTGCTTATTGATGCCACAGCTGACAATAATCTAAAATTACAGCGAGCATTAAATAGTTCAATACGATTTATTTATAATCTAAAGAGAGATGAACATATTACTCCATACAGACGTAAATTAAATTGGTTATCTGTGAAGTCAAGACGTCTATATTATTTAATCACTTATTATTATAAACTATTGCAAACAGGAAAACCTAGTTACCTTAGGGAATTATTTGTTGAAGATGAAGCTAGACGTTCTGAAAGATTAGCTATAAAAACAAATAATGTAAATTTTGAATTGCCAAATTTTTCTACAAATTATCTTGAAAATCCATTTGTAGTAACTACAATACGTTTGTGGCAAAATTTACTTGCAGAAATTGTGAATGCAAGCAGTCTAGAAGTGTTTAAAACAAAGATTTATGACTATTTCTTGGAACTTGACTTTCAGTAAATTACCTTCACGTTGGCTTCTGTATATATTCAAATACTCTTACAAATTATTGTTACTTACTAGTCAAAGCAACTACCATTATATTGTTAAATACGTGGATTAGAATAAATATTACATTGTTACTTATTAAATCAAATTTAATCTAATATTAAAACTAAAGTTAAATCTAAAATAAAATTATAATTGTTATTTTATAAATAAGATTTTGATGTACACCTACACCTAAGTTTATTACTTTGTATTAAATTTTAAGTAAAAATTTATAAAACTATGTAGAAACCTTTGCCATTCGGCTAATTGCCTTGGCATATTAAATAAATACATACATACATACATACAGTTTTGTTTGGTTATAAGTTGTTAAAACAAAGCAGAAAGAGCGAAGCTGACATGAGTGTCAGAATCTTTTATTTTTTGTTAAAAAATGCTAGTTGATGCACATAGTAAAAATTAAACTAATTGAATCCTATTCAGTTGGAATAGTTTTAATAATCCATTTGGGGTTTGTAAGGTTGAATCTTACCCAGTTGGTGGTAATTTAAAAAATTCAACCTGGTCCGTCAAGTTTAATTAATCCGTTTTTGCCTATTTTGTAATAAATAGTTTGATTCACTTTGCCTGTTCAGTCAGAACAGTTTGATATATTATTAGTAATATTCGAAGCACCTAATATTACTAATTAGCTCCAGTTCGTGTGTGAATGTTGCCAAGTTAGCCATCAGTGGTTAAAATAATTTATTTAATAGTTATAACTATTATAATAAATAAATTATCCAACAAATAAGTCAATCAGTTATTTGCATCTTGCCATTACATCCCACTCCCAGTACGCGGTTTGAGGTGGATTCACCAGAATATGTGCCAGAGGCCACGTGTCCCAATTCACTAGAAGAAGCAACACCTACTCGAAGTCCTAATTAAGCTATTGTTACGTCCAAATCGTTGAACGTAAATTATTAAATTTATTTTGATCCTGGTATTTTTCAACCACTAGATCGGGAACCCAGAAGTATTATGAAAGGATATTGGTTTATAGTTTTTTAAATAAATTATTTCGCTTCAATTTATGTTATTCATTATATTAAATTAATAAAAGTTACAAAAAATTGAAATGTTACAAAGGTTACAAAGTTAAATGCTTAAATGATTAATTCTTACAAGAATTCTATTGTTTCAGATTTAAAATTAAATAATTCAATATTGAACACGTGTGAAACTACAATAAGTTTGAACACATACCTTTATTGTTACGTTGACACACGTGGCTCTTTTGATCAATTAATTTTTATTATTTAGCGTGTTTAATTAATTATTTATTTTTATTGAAGTTAAATAAGAATTGGTTTAAAATATTATTATGATTTTTACCTTAAAATAACAAATGGAAACTTATTCAAAACTGATTCAAAGACACTGATTTTAGTTTAAAATAAACTATTTAGCTGCGTGAGGGTAAACCACGGTCACTAGCTAACTGGGCGATCCGCACAGTTCGGGGTCAGGAAGACGAGAGAGAGTTCATGCGAAGTTCTTTTCGGGACTCGAATTTCCGGGCGTTTCCAAATTACTAATTGGGGGAAAACAGTAGCCAATTATCTGTCTATTTCCCTTAGTTTCTACCCTCTCTTCCGATTTTTCCAAGATGTTCGCTTGAACTCCCTTCCTTGGGCCCAGAGGCATGATGTGCCTCTCTCTCTTACTTATAGGCTAAAATATATCTATGTATTGGTATACGTGTAAGCACATTTACATGCACACAAACACATAGTTTTTCTAATTAAGTCTTATATTTTATTTATAATTATTACTAACTTATTTATTTATTTAGTTTATTTTACGAATAATGATATTCATTTCTTATAGTTATTCATTTTGCGCATAATTATTTATGCAACTGTCGATAATTGTATATTATTAATATTTAAATAATTATTTAAATATTTCCTATTGTTTAGTTATTAATTCTTATTTTTTTTTACTATTATTTAAATATTTCTTATTTTCGTGAATGTTATTTATTAATGTGTTGTTAAATTTTATTATTAATTTTAGTTATTTGAAATTACTTATTTTAAAAGTTTTAAATTTATTGTTCTCTTAAATTTAATCCTATTAACGTTTAAAAATCTCTAAGGTTCTTGTTCAAAAATGTTGTCAATGCAGAGGGCAATAAAACTCCCATTTACTTGTGTATTTAGGGTCTTTTTAATCCTTAGAGATAAGCCTGCCTAATGACGGGAAATTTTTGGCAAGACCGGACGAGACACTTAATGCGTTTCTCATTATCATTGTCTGCTGTAAATTTCATTTCTTTTAAATATATATTTTAAAGGAATAAAAATTATATTATCCAGACAAATAAAATAATGTTTAGAATTATACCCCGACATAACACCACCGCCGTTAGACGGAAGCACGAGTGAAAAGAAATTTACTACATTTGAACGAGTGCGACGCGAAGTCTCTGGTCCGTCTCTGGTTTGTTAAATTAGTACTAATCCTATTTATACTAATAAGTTATACTACGAGATGTTTGCTGAAAACTCATTGACTTCTTCTTACTTGATGGACAGTCGTGGTTGGCTGGCAGTAGTTTCATGGGTTGGTTGGTTGTCAGTAGTTCCATGGGTTGGTTGGTTGTCAGTAGTTCCATGGGTTGGTAATGGTGGATAGATTTCTGGTGCACTTGGCGTTAATCCTTTTTCCGGGTCCAGATTGTCACTTTCTATCGGTTTTTGAGCAGGAACTCCTGAGTCCAGTGGATTTCTTGCTAGGTGTAACAAGAGTTGAGCTACTGAGTCCCAAATTGCTCCCAATAAATGGAAGGACCAGCCATAAACGAAATGCAGCGCAATTCCGTGCAAGAGAACATCAACAACGGATTTAATTAATTGGTAACACATTACTATTCCAATGACGCCAGCGCTGTAGGTCCCGAACTTGATGAATCTTCCCCAAGTTTTGTCCCACACACTTTCAGCTAAATGTTCCAGGACTTCTTCATTTAGTACATTCATGATAGATGGGTTCATTCTTGATCCATTGAAGAACTGCTGGGCAACTGTTTCAATTACCGAGGTTTGTTCTATCGGGAACATAATTCGATTCCTCATGGCATCCAAGTCGTCTCGAGTGTAAATCCCACTGGTTGCTAGGTTGGAGGGACTGCGATAGCTCCAACTTCCTTTTGTATCGGGTTTTAGGCTGACCGGGGGTATGGTTTCTACAGGGGTCGGCATGAACTTGTACCATGTTGTACCCAGTTTGTAATGTTGAAGTAATGGTGAATTACAAGGAATTTCAGAAGCTTGATTAGTGAGGACGTGAGTTCTCGGCATCAAATACATGCTGAGATTTCCCCGTGTTACTGGAATTCGATTATAACAGGTGATCGCATGTCGTATTTTTACTTCAACCGGAATGCATTGAACGATGTGTATAACTTCACCGGCGAGGACAGCCATATATCCGGGACCTTCCATGAATCTATAAGCAAATTCGTCGGGCTGGGTTGATGCGATGGCCAATGACTTTTTAATCATATCTTTCTCTATTTTACATCGGTATATCATTACATTTTCGTAGAGATTGAATTTGATTTCTCAAGTATCTTTCTACATACACGAACTTAGCATTAGCGTACAAGAAAAGATCCAAATTTTCTGGATTGGTCTCTACTATTTTATTGACTCCCAAGGAAGCAAGATCTTTACCCTGGACAATAAATAAACGCGGATGTTCGGTTTTCAACATAGAAAGACCACATGAGTCCTCAGTTCCAATAGTAGTAAGCGAAAAACTTATGTCTCTGACGCTGACAGAAAACACTGTTCCTGACTTAGAGACTAATTTAGTCACTAGTCCCTTAAAAAGTACAGAATAAGTGTTTTCTTTACAAAATTTTTGAGGTATTGAGTCCCAAAAGGTGTAACCTCCATCAGAGTCAACACAACTACCTTCGTTTAACTTACAATTAAATCCCGATGGTAAATAAATTTTATTAAATTCTACCTTAACTCTAGAAAAAAAGGATTTTAAAGTGATTTTTACAGTACCCATTACGATAACTGAATTCCAGGTGCCGTAAGGGTCGGAATATTGTGTGCCTGCACAAGTACCATCATTTGTGATACTTCCTGCAAGCGTTATACTTCTCATAGCAGTTGAATTTACCTGTAACCCGTCGAGGACGGTGTTACTGATGCGAAGAGTGCCGTAGTTATGTGCTACTCGGCAGGCTTCGCGCGAGATCGTGTGGACGTATTCCATATGGGCATTCTCTACTAAAGATACGTGGGAATGCATTCCACAATAATACACCGCTCTAGTAATTTCAATTTTACATTGTAACATGTTGATATGATCAAACTCATTCAACTGTAATAACGCGATGTCCACTAGGCTTTGGTCCACGCGATCTCCTTGGTAATCACATTCATCAATATCCAGAAGGGATATTGTTGTCATATTTAAGAACTCGCTGCCGCAATCGTATCCGATTATTGCGGTAGTTGGAGTGACAAATAAGACGAACAATACTGCAAATAGAGACTTCATCTGTAACAGAAACATAATTAGGGTTGGTAATCGGGGTCTGAGTCCACGATTTTCCCTTTATTATTTGTGTTTTTCTTGGTAACAGGTTGGGGTTTAATTTTAGATAATTTTAACCGATTAGGGTGGACAATTTTTGTTGTGTTCTTTATTTTAATCTTTGCATTTCCATCCGGGAACGTTTGCAAGATCTCAAATGGACCATCGTATTGGTCCCCGAACTTATGGGGTTTGGGTCCTTTTGAAAGAAACACATTATCACCTTCTCTAAAAGTTACTGCCTTGATTTTTTTGTCATATAATTCTTTCGATTTTTCTTTTGAATCTATTAGGTTTGACCGAGCCAATTTACGAATCTTTGTTAATCTCTCAACTAGATTGACTATGTAGCCATCGTACGTTGGTAATTTCTCTAGATCGTGCAAAGGTTCCTCGGTGGGTACACGTGCTATTTTCCCATATACCAATTCGAAAGGGGTAAATTTCGTTTCTTCGTGAATACAGGTATTATAAGAAAATGTCACTAGTTCTAACCATTCATCCCATTCGCTATCCCTACTAACATACTGTTTTAAATATTCTCCTAAAACGTGATGAGAACGTTCTAGGGAGCCGTTTGACTGCGGCCGGAAAGCTGTGGTTTGAATTTTCTTTATTTTAAAACGTTTACAAATCCTTTGCATGAAAGCGCTAATAAAATTTCTACCTTGATCAGTCAATAATACCTTGGGAGCACCAAAAGTACAAAGTAGACGCTTGATAAAGGTATCAGCGACGGCAATAGCAGACATAGATGCTAAAGGGGCAGCTATACAATATTTGGACAATTGATCTTGAATCGTGAGTATATATTCGTGACCTCGTTTTGTAACCGGTAATGGACCCACGATGTCCATTGTAATTTTTTCGAATACTAATCCGGGTGTGTCGGTGATTAGCATTGGCTGTTTTGTTTTAACGCGAACTAATTTTTTTAGTTGGCAATCTATACATTGTTGTATCCGGAATTGTACATCCTGTTTTAAATTTTCCCAATAATAATTTGTTCTAATACGGTTGTATGTTTTTGACACACCTTTGTGTCCTCCCACAGGGGACTTATGGGCTTCATAGAATATCCTATCACGGTTCTCCTGAGAGACATATTTAACTGTACCTAAGCAAATTATGGGTTTAATTTCATCTGTTCCATATATTTCACAGATCAGAGAGAGTATCTCTGCCCATGGAATATTTTCTATAAAATCAGAATACGCGATCGAGAAGGACGAAATATTTTTATCCCGTAATATTCCCTTGAGCTTAACTAGCGTTTTTGCTATATGTAGTCTAATTTTTAACGACGATTCCCCTTCTGTTCCCCGAATTACTAAACCGAAGTAGTTTCTTTCCCCCTTTTTGGACCAATAGACCTGGCTAGTATCCATAAATCCAATTTTTGGGAGTTTACCTAGTTCTTTTAATAATTTGGAGCCTACATCACAGGGTTGTCCATTTTCGTCCAGGAAGTAGACTAAGTTATCCTTCCTATACTGAAACAAATCTTTGACGATAATGATATCATTTCTTCCTTCCTTGTTATCTGGTTCATCTTGAGGATTAGACGACTCACTGGTAGACGTTTCGCTTCCTGCGTCAGAGTCGCTTCCTCAGGATTCCGATTCATATGGTCTATTCTGAGATGAATCATTTTTGTTTTCTATTTTGTTATTTATTTTTTTAATGTCCGTTTTTACCACCGGACTGTCCGATCTGCTGACAGACGCCCTGTCTGCTACACGGGAATCGATTTTCCGAGCTCTCCTTGTTTTCCTGGAAGACCTGTCCTGCTCCGCTGGTTGGGAGATTTCCGGGTTCAGGTTGGACGGATCCAGGAGTTCTACCGTCTTTCGCGGCCTCCCTCGTCCCCTCTTCGGCAGACCCTCATGTTTTCCTGGGGGTTTTCTTTTATGTGCCTCCGAACTTCCAATTTCCTCAATAACCCCCGGTATATGTCGACTTTGCGCGCGTGTCGTCACATTGACCGGTTCAACAGAGTTACGAGATAACGCATCCGCGTTTAAATTTATTTTTCCTGGCTTGTATGTTACGTCATAATCATACTCAGCGAGTTTTAACCGCCACTTTAATATCCGGGCATTTCCTTCTTTTGAAGTCTTGAACCAGACCAACGGTTTATGGTCTGTTATTAGGTCGAACCTTCGACCGTACACATAGGGTCGAAAGTTTTTGACTGCTTGAAGCATAGCAAACGCTTCCTTCTCGTACGTGTCGTAGCGTGTTTCCGCGTCCCTTAACACTCGAGAGTAGTATGCGATAGGTTTATCTTTACCTATTTCTCCCTGTGACAGTACTGCTCCTATTGCCACTCCCGAAGCATCCGTGGTTATGATGAACGGCTTCGAAAAATCAGGGTATTGTAAGATTGGTGCAGCACATAAAGCTGTTTTTAGTTCCTTCAAAGCTACCTGAGCGTCCTCAGTCCATACAAATTCTCGGTCCTTCTCCAGCAATCTCGTCAGAGGTTTCGCAATTTTTGAAAAGTTTTTAATAAAACGGCGATAATAGCCAGTTAGCCCTAGAAATTCCCTAATATTACGGGGGTTCTTCGGGAGTGGAAACTTTTCCACAGCTTCCAGTTTTTCAGAATTGGGTTTTAATCCTTCTCGGCTGATAACATGTCCTAAGTAATTTACCTCCGGACGTAAAAATTCGCATTTTTCGGGCTGAAGTTGTAGATTCGCTTTCCGTAACCTATCCATAAGGTCATCTATTCTTTGCTCGTGTTCAGCAAGGTTCCTGGCAAAGACGATGATATCATCAAGGTACACGAACATTGAGATTCC
This sequence comes from Cotesia congregata, assembly GCA_905319865.3. Classification (NCBI taxonomy): domain Eukaryota; kingdom Metazoa; phylum Arthropoda; class Insecta; order Hymenoptera; family Braconidae; genus Cotesia; species Cotesia congregata. The sequence continues at coordinate 9,443,987 of CAJNRD030001120.1, forward strand.
CTGGAGTCCAGTTAAAGCGCTATCCATTAGTCTCTGAAACGTAGCCGGTGCATTTTTTAAACCAAAGGGCATACGAGTATACTCCCAATAACCTTGAGGAGTAGAAAAAGCGGTTTTATGGCTATCAGATGGGCCCATTTCGATTTGGTAGTATCCTGACGCCAAATCGAAGACAGAAAAGTATTTGGAACCCCCCAATTGGTCCAGAATTTCAACAATGGTGGGAAGGGGGTAGGCATCAGTGATTGTTCTTTCGTTTAATAAACGAAAGTCAATGACAACACGCCATCGTTTGTTTCCTTTTGCGTCGGCTTTCTTGGGAACAATCCAAATAGGGCTATTATACGGTGACTCTGACGGTTTTAATACTCCCATCTCAAGTCCCTCTTTTACATGTTTTTCCACTTCCGGTTTCAGGTTATGTGGAAGTCTATATTGTTTCGTGGAGATTGGGAAGTCTGAATTAGTCGGGATTCGGTGCTTGTACAAAACGCTGGAACTCAAGGGTTCTCCGGGAATGTGAAATCGGTCCGCATGTTTCCTAACTAATTTTTCGACGTGAATCTGTTCTACTTTGTCCAAATAATCTAACCGCAACAGGGGTTTTATTTGTTCAAATCTTTCTGCTGTTGAGGTGTCCTTTAATATGGTGAAAATCCTTTTTGTTATTCCTAAACAGTGATAAATATCTTGATTTGATTTATCTTGGTCTATAAGGGAGGGTGCATATGATTTTTTCACTTCTTGTACGTTTAGTGTAGGGATTTTGATTCCTACTTCATTGTTGGTCGTGTTGTAAATTTGAAGGTAAGCTCGTCCATTTTTTACCTTGACTAGGCAACTCCCTGCAAAAATACCTTTTCCAATTTTCAACCGAGGAATGTATCCTTGTGATACTTCGGGGTTTTTGACGTTTATATAAAAGGTCGATTCGCTGCGTCGCGGTACGTACATAATCCCATTTTCAACCCTGTTAAGTTTTTTGAATAGATATTTTTTGGTCCCCATTTCTAAGATTTTATTTTTATAATCAATTTTGGCTCCAAATTCCGAGAAAAACTGCGATCCCACTAATCCTGCGTGCGGGATGGCTAAACTATTTGGTACGACATGACATTCGGTGCGTCTGCTAAACAGTTTTAGATTCACACTCCCCAATGTTGATATAGGGGTGTTCGAAATACCGTGAAGTTCAATGATGTTATTTTTGTTTATTTTTGTTGTATCTTTTAAGTATTTTATTTTAATCAGATTTGGAACCGCTCCGGAGTCCAACATCATGATAATATCCTCTTGTTTAGATGATTTACCGACGACAGCGCAGGGTAAATTATCTAAATCAGACTTTACTTCGATTTTATTTATTCTGAGTCTTCGTCTATCCTCACGTTCTGTATCGCGTGTACAGGACGGGTATTTCGATGATCTTCTCTCGCGCCCCCCGAAGAAGATTGTCTCGCGTTTGCTTGGATAAAATTTATCGTTTTTAACCACCTACAATTTTCCTGGGTGTGATTATCAAGTCCGCAAACGTCACAATGCATCCCTGCATTTTGCGCGTAATTATTGTTTCCCGTGTTTGGAGGATGTCGGTAATTTCCTTGACTCGGCTCGGGATTCGAAGCGGGGTTGACTTGATTTAGATTTAATTTGCAATATCTAGCGGAATGGCCTCTTTGACCACACAATTGGCATCTTAAATTGGCATATTGATTTTGGCCTGTTTTTGCTAATTGAGGGCATGTTTTGGCTCCGTGTCCTTTCTCGTAGCAGATTTGACATTGACGTTCGGGGCAGTCTTTTGCGAAATGCCCTTGTTTCCTACAACGACGACAATTAATTTTTGAGAGGTCGAATTGGTTTGAATTTCCGTTCCCATTATTGGTATTTTTATTAGGATTATTATTATTGCCCGAGTTTGATGTTTTATTCTTTGGGTTTCGGGAATCAGTGGTAGTAGTGAAAGTTACCGGGTTCTTCTTCTTCTTCTCTTCTGCAGTCTTTTCCTTGGGCTTAGACATCAACTCGTTCCGCGCTTTCATTTTCCTTTCAATTGTTATGGCAGCTGCTAGGGCCTCATCTACGTTAGCGCAAATGGGCATTCGCTGCTCGATTTCCTGGTCCAAATTATGTGTGAATATAGCCGCGAGTGAAGAATTGATCTTGTCTTTGAACGCTCGATTTTCTTCTTCGGTCATATTAGGATTGTCCGACGCATTGCATTCAATGATTTCGTCTACCTTTTTTCTTAATCTATTCGCGTAATCCACTACTGATTCACCCTTTCCCTGATACAATTGTCCTAATTCGCCTTGTAATTGGAAAACCGTCTTTGAAGCTACATAAATCTTTTTTAAGTTCTTCGTCAAATCTAAAATTGTTGCTGGGATGGTGTGACTTAATGATGCCTTTACTTTATCGTCTAGTTTTACTCCGTAGATCAATTTACATAAATTTGCTTCTGCTTTGGCGGGTAACACGTCTTTTGCTTCCTTACAACATTTTGAAAAATCGATGAGTTCTTCCGGGACTCCATCGAATCGGGGTACAAACGCCAAAGCGTCGCTTAACGAGATACTTTGATTCGCGGTTAAAACCATTTCGTCGATGTTGTTTGGATCTTCGGGGTTATTATTATTATTATTTCCTGGGTCAATCGGGTTGTTAACTTTTTCTTGATTAACCGGGGTGTTAACCGTTTTTTTATCTACTGGGACGCTAACCGTTTTTTCTGTAAGGGTGTCGTCGTTATTAATGGTTAAATCAATGTTATTGTTACTGGTACTTGCAGTGTCCGATTTATCTGCCCTAGGTATTTCCTTACGGGGTTCGTCTTCTGAATCCTCGTCTGAAGTGATTTCTGGATTGATTTGAGATTTTCCTAGTCCCGAATCTACAGTTTTTTCACCATCAAACGCGTCTCGGAATTCAAATTTTTTTGTTTCGTTACGTTTCCGGGTGACTGGAGGTAAACCTTCTGGAAACGGCACGTATCCGTCTTTCCTCAGTGAATAAGATTTCGATTTTTCTTCATCAGACATTTAATTTTTAATTCCGATTTAATTTCTTCCCACGATTTCGTTATGTGAATTTAATCTAATTGAATTAATGGGACCCAACCGGTTTTAGAAACTCCTAGTGATAGACTTGGGGGTTCAGGATTTGGGAGCTGCAGTCGCTTTAATTTTTGACCCGACCTACGATCCCCTATTAAATCTTCCCAAATTACTAAAACTATTTCGTTTATACAACCGTAATTACTAACAATTCTGATCGCGTTTCTTTTTTTCCAATAACGTATTCGGCGGCCTGACTTTTTACCACGTTTTTTGGGCATAAGAGGTTAGAAAAGTGAGGAAATCAGAGCAGCTTTTTTTTTTTTTGTTTGTGCGTCTGATTAAAAAGGATGGGAAGACCAGAGCAGCTTTTTCGCGAATCCGGTTTGGAAGAGTAAGGAGGGTATAATTATTTATCCTTCTTTCTCAATTATCCTCTTGAATTTAACCGATATACGAACAGTCACGTTTGGCAATGCCTAATTAAACAAGGGTTCTAATCGGGATTTTAAAATTTATTTTTCAATACCTTTGTATTTCACTTATAAAAGAACGAAATTGTTAAATAATAGGTTAGCACATTTATAAAATTGTTATACACAACAAAATTTCATTAAAAGGGAACAAATATTAATAAACAATTTTCAATATATCAAAATTACACATGCAATAAATTTACATAGAATTTTTGTAAGCTTATATTTTTAAAACGTGAGAATTTCTCTATAGAATCTCTAAAATTATTATTTAATTTCACAAGAATTCAGAAATTTTTAATTCAGTTGTTTAAAATTTATTCAAAAATCTAGATAATTTTTCAGAAAATTTAATAAAATTTAATCACAAATTTATTTCTTTTACGAATCACTAAAATTTTTATTTAATTTTGCAAGAATTCAATAAATAGATTCAATTTGTTTAAAATTTATTCAGAAATTTAGATAATTTCCAGAAAATGTTAAGAAATTTTCAATAACTATTTAATAAAATTTATTCACAAATTAATTTCTCAATATCGTTTCACAAAAACTTCAGGTCCACGTGTTCGAGCGCCAGTCAAGTTGATTAGTCAGAAAATTTATAATGGTTCACGTGAAGAGTGTACCGATGGAAGATATAAATCAGTAATTTATAAAATAATCTTCATATTTATGAATTTAATCTTTTGTGGTGTGTAAGTGAGGTGATAAGTTTACGATTGCCATCGAAGAAACTGCTCGTATATCGTTACGACATTGTTATGGTGACGTGTATTACAATTAAAAATTGTTAATTTATCATTTATAATTTTATATTATATTTAAATCATTCAAGTTAATCGCCATTTATTTGTTAATTAATTCGATCAAATTAATATCTGTATCAAATGATTCTAATTGATGCAATATAAGTAAGATTTTATAGTCAGCTTATAATTTTGACCCAGATTTAAATGATTTTGTTATAAATAATTGAGTCTGATTAATTTTTTTGATGCAAAACATTTACTTATGTTACATAATTTAATCATATTACATTATGGAATTGTATGAGAACTCGTCTCAATTTTAAGTTAAAATTTTAATTTCTATTGTCAACTTTTTCAAAAAAAAAACAAAAGGGTTACTTATCAAAAATTTTTGCAGCAAATCGATCTATTAAATTTTGATTTATTGGTTGATGATTGAATGCCTAATTGATTGCTGGTCGTGAAATAAGATAATTGCTTTAGTTGAAAAATAATTATATTTATAATGCTGCAATTATCAGCTTCCGAGGCGGCTGCACTCGTACCGTATTTTGACGGTTCATGCACGACCGTAATAAATTTTATGATCTCTTGCAAAAGGGAATATTCTGTGCTTTCATCAGCGAGTCAAAGGGAATTTTTGCTATTAATTCAAAATAATTATTTAGAGGTTCGGCGCGTGAAATGATCAAAAACACGTCTTTCTTTGATTTGCACAATTTTGAAGTGTAATGAAGTCGTTATTTGTCCCCCAATCATTAATGAATGATTGGGATTCGGCTTCTAAATTTATCGACGAATTGATAGCGGACTTATGAAGCAATAAAGTAGTAAGAAAAATCGATAAGTTTGAGTCTGCAAACCTACCACAGCAAAATGATTCTATTAAAATATTAAAGGCCTCGAATCCAATAGATAAAATCTGTATGTTATAACGGGTATTTTCGTACTCGTGCGTTATGTGAGGACGAAGCCCGAAATAAATAATCTGGCCTACCTGCTTTACCTGTTGTTGGGCGCCAGGAGCTTTGCTCCAATCACGTCAATGTCCGGCTACTCCGGTCCGGGACTCCTTTCGTCGGGTGGCGGGCCTTAAGGGTACGACTTAATTATATAGGAACGAGGAAAATATTTGGGGGCTACTCGCATTGATTCGCAATTAATAAAAAAAAATAAATTATTAATTTATTAACAATAAATTCAAATAGTTGTTCAATATTAACAAAATAAAAGAATTAAACGCAAAATAATAATAATCGTCAACGATCTCGTCGATACGCCGTCGGTACGCAGTTTTCGCAAAAAAAAACAAACTTCAAAATTTTCAAAAAAAATACTCCGGTAAATTTCAATCAACAATCTCAAATAAGAAAATTTTAGCTTCGCTCACTCAGTCAATTTAATCAGTTAACGACAGAAAACAATTAAATCATCACGCGATTCACTCACTCGCAATTAATTAACTAAATAATAGATAAACACAAAAAAAATTAAATCTTCGCTTAATTTAATTGATAATACTCAATTAAATCATAGTACAATATAATAACGTCCTCAAAATTCAATTAATAAAAATAATCAAACATCAATCGTCGCTCAAGTCAGTTATTTTTAATTACCAAAAAAAAATTTGTTCATAAATCGTCGCTCAATTCAGCTAAATTCAGTTAATTAACCAAAAAAAATTTTTAACTTCGCTCGATTTAATTAATAGCAATTAATTAAATGATTAACTCTAATAATCAATTTGCCAAAATTTAATCAATAATAATTAATTCAAATTTAATTTTCTAAATCTCCGCCGAATTTAGTTCAGTAATAAGAAAAACTTCATTCACCACCTTTAAGTAATAATTAAATTCTATAATAAATCATTAAACTCGCCGGTTCTAATTTATTATAAAATTAATTAAGGGATTAAACAATTAAATTAATTTCTGTTTAATTCGCCGGATTTAAATAATCAATCAAATAATGATAGTCTAATTCAATCATTTAGCGTCAACAAAACAAAAAAAAATAATCACTCATTGTCTCATTACTAAGTCTCACACAGCCGATAATTCGCACGAACCCGAAGCTCGATCAATGGGTAATCGAACTCGTCGATTACCCCGGGAGTAACGTCGAAATTAAATAACAATGATACTAATAATAATATCAACACTAGTTTCATACAATCTTACTAAATAAACAATGGCGGAACCGAAATACCTCGTGGGATTATTGTATTATTGGTTGACTCCAAGCAACCTTGAAATTCCTTGGCGATGTGTCACACCAAGCTCGACAAATTTAATTACGAATAATTAAAAAGAATTACTTTATCAAAATAAATCCCACGAGCTATTTATTTAAGAAAACCGTGGCACTCACCCTGGTCGAAGACGTAAATCTACGTTGTCCGTCGATTGGCCGCACCAGGTCGTACTCGGCTTCCACGTCGACTAGTTTGGACAATAAGCTCCTTGGTGAGGACACTTGCTGACCTTTTGTCAATTTTTCACGTCGATTAGCGATCACTCAAGAACACGTCGTATTTTTGTTTACTTTATAAACCTTACGATCAATAATAACCAGCCACAGCCGATTGTCGTCGAGCTGGTCCAATTTTTATTAAATAAATAATTGGCGAAAGCCAATTATCGTCGTACTGCCGTAATAAATTTTTGGCAAAAACAGAACCGCAATTATCAACACAATAATCAATAAATAGCACACTACGTCGTGGCTAATTCAAAAGAAATCGTCAGATTTCAAACGCAAGAATTCCAAAATTTCTTTGTAATAAAAAAAATCTCAAAATCAGAAAATAAAAAAAATAACCAGCAAATTCTTCAGAATCGAAAAAAAAAACGTGTCCGCACGCGGCAAATCGAAAACGTGGAAGAAGCAAAAAATAAGCACATGTCGCATTCCTCGTCTCTCCCCTCTTTGCTGGGTCCGTCGTTAGCTTTGAACTCCAGAGATGGCGCCGAAAGTCCAATTTCCCAATATCGACGTTTTGAGTGATGTATTGGCTGGAGCATTGGCGCGTTCGACAGCCAGTTTTCCGCCTTCACGCATGCGTCGATCGCTCACTTCGAGTTCCAATAAGTCCGTCGTTCCAGCTTGTTCTCGAGGCAGCCATCCGCCCGTCGTCGATGATCTTGCAGATAATCCACGTCGATAATCCTCGTTGGTCTCTCTTCGCGGGTTCGTGACCGGTCATAGCACCATTCTTACAATTACAATTACTTACAACTAACTTATTTGTTAAATTAAATTCTTAATCGCAATAAATTTTTGTTTTCGCGCGCAATCGAGCTTCGATCGCATTTTCTCGCGCGAGGGCGACTCGGTCGCGGCGAATCCAACCAATGATCAACAATTAAATTTAAAATTAAGAACTCAGTTGAATTTCTTATTAAATTAAATTCAAAAATAAATTATCATAATAAAAAAAAACGTCTTAACAAGTGGCGCTAAAAGCAGCCTGTTACAACACCTCCCCCCAGCCGTCGACCAGGAGCCCATGGTTTCGTCTAGGTACCGCTTGGACCAACACAACTACCTTTTGAACCAACAGCAACCTAAACTACCCATCACCAGCAATATAACCACAAATAATTTCTCATCCAATTCCAAAATAAACAGTTTTTATTTATTAAATGACTCCGCTGAGCGGCACGTGCAATTCTATCGCCGTTCGGCGTATTCAGTCAGCGCCTTCGGCGCGTATCAGTCGTCTCCTCGACGAACAACAATGATTAATACAAAATGGCAAACTCATAAAATAAAACTTCAAAATACAAATAAAAAAATAAAGTACAAACAAAAAAACTAAAATGTAAGGGAACGGCGTCTTCTACTTCGTTTGCGACACCTACTGGCGTCGTGGACCGTCGATTGGGCACTCGGGTTGGCACCGGCGACACTCCTCGAAGTACACTCCGATCTCCCCGCATCTTTGGCAGAAAGTGCCTCGAGGGTGAGGACATATCGCCATGTTATGCGGCATCCCGCAGTTCCAGCATCCAGCTCGACACCGCGCTGGTACATTCGGGTTGGCTCGCAGTTCTCGGGCAAGAACTCGAGCGTTCTCCAGCGCTCGGGCTCTCTGGATCCTGGAAAGCAACGTCCGCGGCGGGTTGCGTTGCACAAAAGCGAGTGCACGGTTCAATCGCTCCGCCAACGGCAGCAACTCCTCCAATGTTGCTTCCGCTCGGCGCACTCGTTCGGCAGGCGACAAGTGGGTCGCCAAGATCGCATCAGCTCCTCTCAAGCACGCATGTGCTGAGTAGATGGGTCGTCGGCACGTTGGACACCGCCAACCCACGGCGATTGGCGCCATTGGAATCTGGATGGACAGCAGATAACGCTGATACCATCCCAGGCGCATTCGTCGAGTCGTCGGGAGCGCAACAATGCGGCAACGCTCAGCGCGCATTGCTCGCTCTTCTCTTTCCAGCAGTTCGTCGAACAAGCGCTGGTTCTCGGCACGCAGACGTGCCAGCACGCGACGTTGAATTTCGTCGTTGTTCGCCATCTGAAATAACACATACACCCCACACCAACAATTACATGCTTGCACAACAAATAACTAATTCAAGGGAACTCGAGCTTCGGTTATTCGTCGATATCGTCGTTATCGAGCGCACGCTCAACTAAACGCAACGCTTTGACATGTTGTCGTCCCGCTGGACGATTATTCTCGCTCACTAACTCATAAACGACCGGCGAAATAACTTTTGAGATTACATACGTCTCCTGCGAGTATTTACGCGCCAGCTTCGACGAAAAACAATCGGCTCCGCATGACAGCGTGTGCTGTCGCACCCTTACGACGTCTCCTACCGCAAATCGTTCATCTCGGTGATGACGATTATAGTATCTAGCTTGTCGCTCAAAACTTCGACCTAAATTATCTGCAACTAAGTCGTGTAATTGCATTAAACGTCCAATACGGTCTAACCACGCCGCAGTATCAGGACACGGAATGTCCGTCGCACCTTCGATTAACTTTCGATAATATTTCGGCGCACGCGGTTGCCACCCGTAATTCAACATCGCTGGGGAAACATGCAGCGAACTATGTACAGCTGTATTATACGCATGCCTAAATTCATGGACGTGCTCGTCCCACGCTCGGTGATCTAACTCAACAAAAGATATGATCATTGTCTTCAAAACGCGATTTACGCGTTCGACGGGATTCACTTGCGCGTGATACGGCGGTGTACGAGAATGATAAATACCATAAGCTTTTGCAACCTCATCTACCAGCTTATTCACAAACTCAGTGCCGTTATCCGTCAAAATCACTTCAGAACATCGGAAACGATGAACGACGAGTTTATCAAACTCCCGAATTATCGTCGGTCCATCGGCCTTTTTAATTGGCCATAATTCAATCCACTTCGTGAATAAATCTTGGAACACCACCATGTACTTGCATTTAGCATGACTAAGTGGAAATTCCATGCAATCGATAGCAACCACGGTCCATGGCGTGTTTACAATTCGTCGACACATCAGCCCAGCAGCTGGTTGTTGCGACACCTTCGACGTTTGGCAAACATCGCAATCCGCAATGTAACGTCGGACATCTTCTTCCAGTCCTGGCCAATAATAATCGACTTTAATTCGTGAAACCGTTTTCTCAATGCCTAAATGACCTGCATCAGGTGGATCATGATTTTCTTCGATGATTCCCTGATGAGCGGCTTTCGGTGGAACTAATTTCCAGGCATCCAAGTCCTCAACGACGCTCGATACAAGAGAATTCGGCATATGTCGGTACAACCGTTCTTCCTCGACACGCCAACCCTTGAACTTCGTCGGGAAAGCTATTACATCGCGTTTTCGTCGCGAATACCAATCATCAACTACTTCAGCAGCAGGTATTTCATCAGCCTGCTCAGGCAATTCATCAATTGCCATGATTTTATCGCAATATTCCAGTTCGTCAGGTTCAAACATTCGTGATAACGCATCAGGAACGTCGTTCAATGAACCCTTTCGATACTCGATCGGAAACTGATACTCGGCTAAACGCATCGCCCATCGACTCAATCTCGGCGTCTTACTTTTCAAATCACGCAACCAACGAAGACTGCTGTGATCAGTAATAACTTTAAATCGATATCCTTCAAGATATCGTCGAAAATGCTCACACGCCCAAAGAACTGCGAGGCACTCGCGTTCAGTCGCTGAATAATTTCGCTCAGCTTTATTCATGACGCGACTCGCGTACGCTACAACTCGCTCACCATCTTCATGATCTTGAGTCAAAACAGCTCCAAGACCCGTCGCGCTCGCGTCAGTCTGTAACACGAACGTCTTCGAATAATCAGGACACGCCAGCACTGGTGCTGTCGCCAAAGCCAGTTTCAACGCTTCAAAAGCCGTTTCTTGCTCCGCAGTCCAGGTCCATCTGACCTTCTTACTCGTTAACCGCGTCAATGGCTCGGCTATCGTCGCAAAATCAGGTATAAAACGTCGATACCACGAGGCCATTCCTAAAAATCGTCGCATTTTCTTCAACGTCGTCGGCCTCGGGAACTCAAGCATCGGTTTTATACGCTCTTGATCCACTAATAAACCCTTCTCGTTAACGCGATAACCCAAATAACGAACCTCATTCGTACAAAATTCACATTTATCAGCATTTATCTTCAAATTCGCGGCTTTAAGACCGCCAAATACTTCATCGAGCACTTCTAAATGCTCCTCAAACGACTTGGTAATGATTATCAAGTCGTCAAGGTATCCAAATACCTTCAAGCCACGTCTTTGTCCCAACATTTTGTCTATTAGACGCTGGAAATGCGGCGGCGCTCCAGCAAGGCCAAACGGCATGCCTACATACTGGAACATACCCCTTCCGGGTACACAAAACGCCGTATACTCTCGACTTGCCGGGTCGAGTTTCACCTGGTGGTACGCATGTTTCAAATCTATCTTCGAAATAAACTTCGCACCACTCAATTGGTCCAAGATCCATGTCATCAGCGGCAATGGATACGCACATGGCTTCGAAACGGCATTTAATCGTCGGAAATCCAGGCACATTCGGTACTCGCCTGTCGATTTCTTTACCATGATGACTGGACTGCACCAAGCACTCGTCGAAGGCTCAATTATGCCCGCCGCAAGTAGATCGTCTACCTGCCGGCACATTTCTGCCTCAATAATCGGAGAAGTTGGGTAATTACGCTGTTGAATCGGTTGATGACCCTGCACGTCGATTTCATGGGTCATCAGATTCGTAAACGTCGTCTCTCCTGTGTAATTCACGTCAGGCAATCGTCGTGCCAGCAATTCGTCTAACGCTGACTGCTGATCCGGGGTTATCTCAACTATGGCCGCTATTTCCTCCTCGATGAGGTAATCTTTCGCGTTCCAATCGTAGATTTCGCCCTCGCGTCGAGTCCACCATCGCTCTGAACCCCCGTCGTAGCAAATACCAAAAGCAATTATCGCATCCATGCCTAGTATCATCTCGTACTTCAACTTCGGGATGATACGAACCTCAATTGGCATGATTTCGTTGTTAATCGCAAGTGGCAGCGTAATCAGCGATTGCACTGACATCATCGAACCATCAGCAACTGCTGCTGAATTTCGAGGTGCTGGCCTCACTCGAGCACCGCACCCATAGACCCAATTCAACTCGTCAACTTCCCTGACGCACGTCATCGTCGAACCGGTATCTAATAACGCCTTAACCTCCCTTTCGCCTATCTTAACATCTATAAAGGGTCTTACATCGTCGCCCTCAGACTGCATAGGACATACTTCCTCTGCTAATTCAAGAAAAATTCGCTCACGCTCATCAATCGGTACGCAGATCCACTGATGGATCGGCCAATCAGCCTCTTGATGTTCGCGTGAGCAGTAAAACGCATTCTGGCACCCTAAACATCGCCATAATTTGCCTTCTACGCCACAAATGCCACAGAGGTGACGTTGTCGCAAAAGGTCTTCATCTGTTATCGTCGGTGTTCTCACGTCACATCCAGGTGAAGAACCAGCATCCGAGGACTGGTTCACGGGCCCGCAAGGCTCGATGTCGATGTTAAATATGTCTGGCAGCGGCTCGTTCGACATGTTGACTTCAACATCAATCATCGGCCCATTTACGTAGCGGGAAATCAGTTCTGGACCCGTCCTTACTGATTCCCGTTGTCGTTTTCCGGCCTGTTGTACTCAAAAAACATCATGCAACACGTGCATCCAGGCGTTGGTTCTGTTCGCGTTCCACAACCGAAACAGAACTTCACTTGTCTTGCCTCGGGACAATTACGCCATCCGTGATCCGTCGAGAAGCAATTGAAACATTTGCCCCAAAGATCACGACATACCGGCGACTTGGGTTTACCCTGCTTCGGGCTTGATCGGCCATTCGAGGGGCCTTGGTAACCTCGATGAGCTCCATTGTTGTTTGGAGGCCCTGAGGGCGGCCCTCGGTTCACGTTCGTCGCCGCTTGTGAATTTATCGCGGCAACCTGATCATCTGACTGATCCGCATTGTTCGGCTTGTTCGCTTTATTCGGCTTCTTTTTATTTTTCTTCACCTCCTGGGAGGAGGTCGATACAGCAGCAACCTGACCAACAGTACGTCACTTCGATTCGTACTTGTCAGGTTGGTAGGCGTACTCTGGAACGACGCTCTGTTCCACGGGTACTGGCTCACGTCGTTGAATACGATTTCGGGGAATATCAACCGCTCGTACGTGCTCATACAACTCGTCGCAGTTGTTAAAATCGTATCGCTCGAACTTCTGATGGTATTCCGGGCGTAAACCATTGTATGCAAAGTCCAATTGATCCTTCAACGGCAATGGATCGTCTACTCGCGACCACAGCGCGATCACGGCGTCTAGGAAGTCTAATCCCATCTCAAGCTTCCCTTGAGTACGCGTAATAACTTCCCATTTGATCCTACATCCGACCGATGGCTCTCCAAAACGTCGACGCAACTCGGATCTGAACTGGGAATACGATGAAATACGACGTTGAAAGCAAAAAATAAGCACATGTCGCATTCCTCGTCTCTCCCCTCTTTGCTGGGTCCGTCGTTAGCTTTGAACTCCAGAGATGGCGCCGAAAGTCCAATTTCCCAATATCGACGTTTTGAGTGATGTATTGGCTGGAGCATTGGCGCGTTCGACAGCCAGTTTTCCGCCTTCACGCATGCGTCGATCGCTCACTTCGAGTTCCAATAAGTCCGTCGTTCCAGCTTGTTCTCGAGGCAGCCATCCGCCCGTCGTCGATGATCTTGCAGATAATCTACGTCGATAATCCTCGTTGGTCTCTCTTCGCGGGTTCGTGACCGGTCATAGCACCATTCTTACAATTACAATTACTTACAACTAACTTATTTGCTAAATTAAATTCTTAATCGCAATAAATTTTTGTTTTCGAGGGCGACTCGGTCGCGGCGAATCCAACCAATGATCAACAATTAAATTTAAAATTAAGAACTCAGTTGAATTTCTTATTAAATTAAATTCAAAAATAAATTATCATAATAAAAAAAAACGTCTTAACAAGTGGCGCTAAAAGCAGCCTGTTACAATGTTTAAAGAAAATATTACCAGTGAGGTAAAATTAATCAAAGAAAATACACTGGAAATAAAGCAACGCGCGTCAGTTAAAGAACTACCTAAACATTTAAGTTTAGGAGTTCACGGTAACCGATCAGATCGATCCATACGGGGTACCAATTTATTGAACGACCGTGGGAGTGCACCTTGTTTTATCGCAAAAACGGAAAGTCCGGTACCACAAATTCAGATTGGCGACTTCGTTGGTTTTGGATATGTAAATCCACCAACTAGCACTGAATTGGCTATCACATTCAGGAATGGCTGTAACGATAAACATGTTCACCCCCAGACGGGGTTTCAGGTACTGTCAATTAGAGACATCAAAATTTCTGATTTCGAGAAAATCGTTGAAACTGCACGTGTTGGGACTGAAAATAGTTTGCGAGTCAGGAATGAGTTGCTCTTTTCACTAGATGGCCAGAGTGAAAAAAATTTATTGGATTCAAAATTTTGTTCACCCATATGGTTTGCTTTAGTCCCCAGTAACTCTCAGAGATTTTTGAATTGTAATAATAACAATTTTTGGGAAAACTTAAATGCTTCGGTAACGTTTGTACGCTTGACGTCGATGAAATATACTTTTGTAACTAAGTTGATAATTAACGAATAACGTACTCAACGAATAACGACAAAAAAAAGATATACGATTTTATTCTGGTGGTTTTACTTTTAGACGAGGAAAAATTAGAATTAAGTTAAAAGTACCACCAGATAAAATTAACTTATTTGAGAAAATTAATGTCACAAACACAATTAATTTTGATTACAATTTGTTTAATGGATTTGTGAAAGGCGTTTTAAAAGAAATAAGATTTTGGATGTTAAGAACTGGTTTAATTTGGATTTGGGACAACACGACTCCAGAAAGGTCAGCAGAAAATGTTCAGCATCATCAACAAGGTCCTATTACAGCGTTCAGAATTTTTATAAAAGTAAAAATTGCAAGATCTTCCGGTTCTGTGGATGGTACAGAGAAGGCTAAACGTCTCACGTGCATAAAAATCAAGTTTATGCACGTTGAGACATACAACTCAATCAGGATCATCCACTGGATCTTACGAACGGTAGGAACGCTGACCTACTGCGGTAAGCAGCACCAAGCAATTGAGTAGATTAAAGTGCTTTTTCTACGATCAAATGACTTCAAGGTTGGTCCAAGAATTCATTGTTAAGGAATTCTTGGTTCTAAGCATTTCGAATCATCTGGCCACGCAGTGTGCCTTGTACATCGTTGCAACCCGCGAAATATTTTGTGTAAGCGCAGGAAAGCCAGCATGCGTCATCGTCTTCAACCAGTGCCTGTATCTCAGAACCTATTAAAAGCTAATCTGTACCAGGGTCAATTTTCGAGGATCGGTACACTAAGAAGAAAATCATCGTTCCCAAATTAACTAAGTTCAATAACCCAGTTCACAAATAGATATTAATTAAAAGTAATTTCCAAAGTCTAATTATATTATTCAAATCGAATTCTGTTATTCGATCAAGAAACATGCGTTAGGAGAATTCTAATTCTGTTTTAGTTTAAGAACAATTCAATGTTAGCGTGGTATCTCAGGTTTAGGTTAAATTAAATTTTATTTTCACCCCCGGCCGAACGTTTAGTTTGTATAGAGTCATTGATTTTCGTTTTGAAGTCACACCGATTCTTGGGAAGCGCTGCGACTTTCTTAGGTCGGGAGGTGTAACGTTTTCGCAAAATTTAAAAATATTGTAATTAATTTTATCTTAAAAATTACAATTGCTTTGCTGGTGATGAATAAAATTCATCGTCAGCGAAGTAATGGAAATCGATTCCGATAAGAGAGTTTTCGGGCTCTAGCCTAAACATCGTGAGAGCTGGACTCCGACGACTTCTCTAGGGTAACCTGAGATACAACGTTGCCGATTTTATTAATTATAATAATTCTTTGTACTCTGGATGGAAATCCAGAGCAGTCAGCCCAAGGCAGTCAGCCGACAAACATCTTAGGCCCCGGACGTATGTCCGGAGACTGACTGACTCCACCCAAATTATTTTTTTTTCAATATATCTTAACTAACGAAATTTTGGTGATTCATGTAAAATTAAAACCTTTATAAAATAACTTTTAAAATTAAGAGAGAGCTGCGCAACTAGCTCACCTGAGGTCTATTGACACCCTAATGAAGCCAACCTGGAGAATAAATAATAAAAATCGTTTCATTGAAAAACTGATTTTT
This sequence comes from Cotesia congregata, assembly GCA_905319865.3. Lineage (NCBI taxonomy): Eukaryota > Metazoa > Arthropoda > Insecta > Hymenoptera > Braconidae > Cotesia > Cotesia congregata. The sequence goes on from CAJNRD030001120.1 coordinate 9,460,066, forward strand.
CAGAACGTTACAGACGCATTCCATAGCGTTCCCATTAAATCTACTACGTTTCAATGGCATTTGTTAAAAATTAAAAATATTTTTTAACTTATTTACAGCCCAAAATTGATGTATATCTTACGTAAGATTTCAGAGGGAGGTGGATGTATCAGTTCAAAATCTTACTACTGCTTAACATGGGGAGGGGGGGTTGTAAAATGCTTACGTAATTTATGAACAGCCCCTTACTGCTACGTGCGTGAATGTCTGTCCCAAATTAACATTTTCTGAAAAATTTCCTTGGTTAAAAAGTCGTTTGGTTGAAATTTTTAATTTCTCGCCATGTTAACCAATGATTTAAAAAAAAATCGGGAAGTTATTGGTTTAAGCCCGTTTTTCGAAAATCGAGTTTTCATCAGATCTCGGCGTTTTGAGGTCCTAGGAAGCTTCCCTGAATATTTTCGCGATGATGTCCGTGTGTCTGTATGTGTGTGTGTATGTGTGTGTGTGTGTGTGTGTGTGTGTGTGTGTGTGTGTGTGTGTGTGTGTGTGTGTATGTTTTTTTTATTTTTTTTTTTTAAGGGGGGGAATCCTTTTTACGGATTCTAGGCATAGCTGTTTGGCCTGGATATGTAGCGACTCGACGCAGCGTCATACTAAAACTTGTAACGTCCACGTTTTCTAAATAAACTATCTTAATTAATCCCCGGCTCGAAATTTACTCGCCGGAGTCCAGGGTCATAAACGGGGATCACAAATATACCAAAATATAAACAAAACACTTCATTTTAAATAAATCAAAGGAGAAGAACACCTCTTTATTGACCTTATCATGTTAATAAATAATATAAACAAATTAATCAATATAAACAATGTAAAAAAATACATTAGAACACTCTTTTCACACATATTCGCGGTTCAAAATCATTAACGCGGTTCGAAATCAATAAACAATATAAACAATGTAAGCAATATAAACTAATACAAATAGAACATTTTATCAAACATACACGACAGTATTCGCGAATCAAACTCAAAAACGCGGTCTACAAAACAAAAACTAGTTTTCCAATAACACCCCCCCCCCCCCCAGGGCGAATAGCCGTCATCCCTGTGGGGTCCTAAACTCTGCCCTGAGAGCAAGTGGAGAGTATCCTCCTCGCTCCCACCTATACGGCTTATGGTCACCTACCGTACCTGAGCTGAAAGACTTGGCACGGGGAGTCGCACTTTCATCCGGTCGGTCCCTGATACTTACCTGGGTCTTGGTAAGACTCCAGGTAGAGTATCATCCTTTAGAATTACTTGGTGAAGAGTATTCGCCCGAGTAATTCTCCAGAGGAAGAATTGCTTGTCAAAATTATTCTCAAAACGGAACTTAACATATTTTTGAATTATCACTACAAACGAAACATCTTCGCCATCTATCGAGGCTCGCGCAAGCTCATCGATTGTCGAAAATTTTCTAAGTTTTTATTTCTCAAACACAATTCTTTAAAATAATAATCGTCATTTCTTTCATTATACATCCATTCGTTTCGTCAAATTCACAATTCTTTATTATTTTAATCGTAATTTCTTTCATTTTCTATCCATTCGTCGCTTTCCCATATTAAAGCTTGCTTGGGACTTAGAATAATTTGCCCGGTCTTTTAATTTCTTTTATAATTCATTTTCTTTTACTCGCTAAATTCTGATCGGCCCCAAAATAAATCCTCACACTTAAATTTCTAATTTAATCAAACCTTCGGTAACAATAATATAATATTATTGAATAAATAAATACAATAATTAAATAATAATCACCGCCATAATCATAATAATGGTTTCCATTAATACTTAAATAATTAATGAAAATAGACCTAGATACTCAAATACAAAAAGTAAAATCTTGGTCATAAACTCGACGCTAACGCCCCTACCTACTAAACCCTAAACTCCTTTCCTCTTTCCTCTAATCCCTCATGGGAACCGCCGTAAGGCATTTTTTCGTGGGGGAAGGATATAGCTACTGCTCTTCCTTCCGGTAGCTAAGGTGTTATTTTACCTTTCTTCTAGTTGTTGTCATTTGCTCTTCTTCTTTCGATGGAACGTAAGTCTATGAGGACTTCTGTTGCAAATGTGCTGATGGCGTTCCAGGAGGCTCTTGATGACAACATTGCTTCTGTTACTGTCTCTGGTTGAATCTTCTGGTATAGGATACTCTCGAGTAGATCACGCTGTGGATTAAATCGTAGACACTTAAAGAAAACATGCTCGCATTTTTAATTACTCCTGGGCAGGACGGGCACTCTGGTGAATTATCATGTTGGAAACGGTGTAGATAAGCCTGGAAGCAACCCTGCCCTGATAACTTCTGTGTAAAATAGTAGTTGACCTCATCATGACTCCGGTTCAGCCGAACATCAATTCGTGGTATGAGACGGTGCGTCCACCTGCCTTTCTCTGCTATATCATCCTGATGGTAACTGTTACTATAAAAAATGGTAACTGCAATCATAAAAAATTGTAGCACTAACCATCTTTACACTGAAAAATTTTTTAATCATCCTAGATGATTGCAGCTACAAATTTAGTATGATAACTCCAATCATTTAATTTTCTCCGTGTAGGAACATAATCTATAGTTATTTGTATTCTAATATTACGTAAAAGTTCAAAAAAATATAAAGGAAATGACTTTTGCAGAAAATTTGAAAAATTTATACTTATAAAATAAGTTTAACTACTTTACAATCTTTGTCGGAAGAAGTCACTCTTACTTCTAAAGAATTGTCACTAATTGGTGTAAAAGAATGGCTAATTCGAGTGTCCTTGATGCTTCTTATAGAATCAAATCGTTCTTTCAGTTTTTTATGATGTTTTTGAACGTCAGCATCAGATACCAATATTGCTCTCAAAATATAAGGTTTAAAGTAGATTGCAATGCTTTTATGAGCGTATGATAACATTGGTACCTCAGTCACGCCACGAAGCGGATAAATTGAGTAACAGAGTAGCCCGAGCGCGACTTTTGATACTAATTCAGACAATATAAGAACGATAGCGCTTTTGAGGGTAAAATGTTTACTTGAGACGTTACTCAAATGGTTACTGACAGCAGCTATATCTATGTACAGAGAATATTAATAATTCACTTGTTAATAAGATATGAATAATTCGATAGATATGTAAGAAATTATCAGCAAATATTATATTCAACAACGCAATTTTGGCAATATTCAAAAATTCATATTAACTTGAATACAAGCTGGATTCCCTAGCCCAAATTTTCAGCGCTTTTTAGAAACATAATAAAGCAACTTTCCGAAAAGTTTAAAGGAAATTGAAGTTCCAAGAAAAAAGTTCTAGCCATCTGAAAACTGCAATTTTTTAAAATTTGATTGATTTCAGATGGCTATAACTTTACTTAATAGAAGCCATCAAGTAAAAATTGCATAGATTCTACTGAAGTATACCCCAATAGAAGACATTAGCTGCTGGTCGATTCTCAACTTCAAACACTGTACATATACTAGTTTTTTACAAATAAGTAAAATTTAACCAAAACAGTTCGTTAGTTAGGGGCTGTTCATAAATTACATAAGCATAATTTGGAGCATTTTACAACCCCCCTCCCCCCATGATAAGCATTATTAAGATTTTGAACTGATACATCCACCTCCCTCTGAAATCTTACGTAAGATATACATCAATTTTGGGCTTTAAATAAGTTAAAAAATATTTTTATTTTTTAACAAATGCCATTGAAACGTAGTAGATTTAATAGGAACGCTATGGAATGCGTCACTTCTTATTTAGAGAATTTATCAATTAATAAATTAAATTTTAGATTCTAACCATTCAGTGTACGTTTAAAAATGTGAGTTCTGCCTGGCTCCAGAGACTCGGCAACCAAAAGAATTTATTAAATCTAAGAATAAATACTTCGAATTGGCCGTACAAACTAATAAAACGAAAACCAATACTTATGTATAGCTTAATTAGAACTTCGAGTAGGTGTTGCTTCTCCTGGTGAATTGGAACACGTGGCCTCTGGTACATGTTCTGGTGAATCCACCTCAAATCGCGTACTGGGAATGGGATGTTATGGCAAGATGCAAATAACTGATTGACTTATTCGTTGGATAATTTATTTATAAACTATTAAATAAATTATTTTAACCCCTGATGCCTAACTTGGCAACATTCACACACGAACTGGAGCTAATTAATAATATTAGGTGCTTCGAATATTACTAATAATATATATGAGTTAGAATTTTGGCCTATTTTCGGACGAAGACTAGTGTTTTTCTAATTTAATCTTCGTCCGGAAATAGGCCAAAATTCTAACTCATATATACTATCATGTCGGTCCAAAAATATATCATTAATTACTAATAATATATCAAACTGTTCTGACTGAACAGGCAAAGTGAATCAAACTACTTATTACAAAATAGATAGATAGATAGATAGATAGATAGATAATAAATTTTGTTTGATCCTGGAGTTCTAAGCTCCTTCAGGACCATCAACAATACATAAAGTTAATTATTTACAAGTACACATTTGATACAGCATTTGCAATACAATTTGAAAATCAACATTAATTAATAACTATCATCTTAACTTATAAGATCAATGGTAATCATATTAATTGCAAAAAGAAATTAAAACAAGCTTGCTTAAAATTTTCAAAGGTGTCAATTTCTGTAATATCTCCCGGTAATGAATTCCAAATTCTTATGCCATGAATTAGGAAAGAATTTTCATAGATAGCAGAATTACTTCTCGGTAAACGCAGATAGTCATTCCTACTTCTTATAAAATAGGCAAAAACGGATTAATTAAACTTGACGGACCACGTTGAATTTTTTAAATTACCACCAACTGGGTACGATTCAACCTTACAAACCCCAAATGGATTATTAAAACTATTCCAACTGAATAGGATTCAATTAGTATAATTTTTACTATGTGCATCAACTAGCATTTTTTACCAAAAATAAAAGATTCTGACACTCATGTCAGCTTCGCTCTTTCTGCCTTGATTTAACAACTTATAACCAAACAAAACTGTGTGTGACATTATCGATACAATTGAACTAACGATCGAGAATCTGAGTAGAAAAGTAATTAAAGTTACCGACTAATGAAATAATTTAAAAATTTTGCTAACGTAAGATTTGTCTACTAGCGCCCTCCCCCCTAAATAAGCAAACATAGAGATTCAGCTTGACCCCCCCCCCCTCCTAATAAGCGCTTACGTAATTTATGAACAGCCCCTTACGTAAGATTTGTCTACTAGCGCCCTTCCCCCTAAGTAAGCATACATAGAGATTCAGCTTGACCCCCCCCCCCCTCCTAATAAGCGCTTACGTAATTTATGAATAGCCCCTTAATGCAATTTAAATATTTTTCAATAAACGCCGACGTTTCTGGAAGGGCCTAGGTATTTCATGAAATAACTGATTTTGCGAAAAGAATACGACATATACAATTTTATTTTACGGATCCGTAATTTTTATTTAAAACGACTATATCTAAAACACTATAAGTTGGCTGAAATTGTTTTGTAACTGTATTCAGCTGAACAAGCAATGTTTGAAATTCGAAAAGTCTTAACTTCTTCTTGAATTAAATTATGTATGTTATGAAAGTTGATTCATGCAGCGAATTTACAAACTATATAACATTTTTTAGCATAAAATGATTAATTAGATTCTAAAAACTAATCAGCTCCTAACATCAGAGCACCACGTCGATTGCCGCCAGCCCGGTCGAAATCGGTTGATTCGTTCGTGAGCTATCGTTTTCGAAAAAAAAAACCAAAAAAAGGGTTTATTCTTCATGAGGCTTAAAAAACTACGTTGCATGCTGCCAACCGCGTAAAAATCGGTTCATTTATTCAAAAGTTATTGCAGTTTGAAAATTTAAAAAGTTGTGTTTCATTAAACTGGTATGAGAGTTTTGATCTCGAAGAGCTCAAAATGACACGAAATTAATATTTTTGAGCTCGAAGAGCCGAAAAAACACGCTCATTACATCCGGAGTGTAACCAACTCGAAGCAGTAGCTTATATCAGTTGATGCTGCTCCAGACACCTTTATTTTTAGATTTTACGGCGGACCACATTGACAGCTTTCAAAGCTACAAATAGCTGAATTAATCTTATTCGCGTATAGAATATGGTCTAGGGTAAATTATGGGTGGCGATACTCGTTGGAAGATAGGTTCAGCTCCGACACAAAACCAACCTCTGCCGTGTACTCCTCCGTTGATTGCTAATATAATAAAATGGAGCTAAATGGCCGTCAGATAATACAAGTATCGAAAATACGGCTCAAAGTATGCTCAATACCGTGTCTAAATCTTATCAATATACCACCTGACTTACAACAGGTACTACTACCACTTCGGTGTGCTTTAACGTTGTCCAGCGGTGGTAGATTCCTCGTGGCTACAGCTGGGCCGGTCACTGGTTCAGGAACAGACAAATTGATCGAGGTGATCGACAAACCAAGACCTTCCTCGATAATAGATGTGTATGATAACTCCTTTTGTAATGATAAAACGATAAAATTTTTATTAGGGGTGTGCGAATATCATTCGAATCGAATCGAATCGAATATTGATATTTCGAATTTTCTAATAATTCCCGAATAGTTCGAAAATTCGCGAATCATCGAAATATTACTGGATCTTCAATTGTTACTAATTTGAATTCCATTACATCGTGTATAAAAATATTACATTTATCAATTTATTTATTAACTAGCTGTTACCCACCCGCTCCACTGGGCACTTTATTGTATTTTTAGATCTAGACATGAAATTCAATTGGAGTATTGTTTTGACTTGCACAGATTCCAAATTCCATCGGATTGGCCTGTACCTTTTAACCATGTAATTATTCTAGCTAATATTCATTGTAACGTTTAATGTACAATCACTGTAACATTCCCGTGGCTTCTTCCGAAAATAAATAGTAATTGACACGAAAAAAAAATTTAAAATGAGCATTGGAAGTTACAGTTAAAGTAATTGCAGGTTTCATAAGTGAAGTTGAAATCTGCCTAGCTCAAAGTGCGACGAATTTTCTGTTAATACAAATTTTTTCCATGACATCTATTTCATATAGTAAACTAGAAAATCGAGCGCGCCTCTTCCTTTGTATTATAAAAAAAGTTAATAATTAAGAAACGACGTTGTATTTTGTCTACTGATGATATTTTTAATAATATAAACTACTCCAAATACAATTTGTAAAATATATTGATAAATTCAATTGTCGATAATAAACATGTTGGCAAAAGCGCGCTCGATTTTCCAGTTTTCTATATAAAATAGATGTCACGGAAAAAATTTGTATTAACGGAAAATTCGTTGCACTTTAAGCTAGGCAGATTTCAACTTCACTTATGAGACCTGCAATTACTTTAACTGTAACTTTCAATGCTTATTTTAAATTTTTTTCTTTGTGTCAATTACTATTCATTTTTGAAAGAAAGCTACGGGAATGTTACAGTGATTGCACACTAAACGTTACAATGAATATTAGCTAGAATAATTACATGGTTAAAAAGTATAGGCCAATCCGATGGAATTTGAAATCTGTGCGTCGAAACAATACTCCAATTGAATTTCATGTCTAGATCTAAAAATACAATTCTATAATGTGCCTAGTGAAGCGGGCGGGTAACAGCTAGTAAATAAATAAATTTATAAATATAATATTTTTATAAACACAAAAAAAACTTTCTTGACTGGATAATAAAATACTTGGCTCAAGTAAATTTTCGGGTGCCCAAAGGAAGACCGAAGTTGTCTTGACCGAAGTAAAAATTTTTCTTGAAATTCTATTCTTGGTGGAAGTAATTTTTCTTAATTAAAACTATCATAAATACTTGATACAATATATTTTTATATTGGATCAAGATTTTTAGATACTTTAGGGAAGCAGCGCCACCTACTTCAGCTGAGAAAAAAATTTTCTTACCTTGAGAAAATTTTTCTCTTGAATATTTGATACCCATTTTAGATTATTTTAGCACGCATTATATACATTGAATGAAAGAAAATGATTCAATATTATTTAATCTTCCCATTTGAAATGTTCGTCAATAAAAATATTAATGAAAATTTATTAGCGAGATATTTAATTTTTTGGAGCAAGAGAAAAATTTTCTCAAGACAAGAAAATTTTCTTGATTTAAATAAATTGGATCAAAATACGTATTTCTTGAAGCAAGAGAATGAATTTTGTTGGAATAAGTGAAATTTCTTGTGTCAAAAAATAGATATTTATGTCATAAGGTCGTAAAGTGGCGGTTTTCTGACAGCGACGATATTTCGATATGAGCTTAAGGTTTGTGGCGGGAAGTCTCGAAACGGGCGCAATTTTAACGTCCGAGGCGTAGCCGAGGACGGAAATTTACGCTCGTTTCGGGACTTCCCGCCACAAACCTTAAGCTCATATCGAAAAAAAGTCGTTGTCAAAATCGCCACTAAACGGCCGGATGACATACAATATTTTTTGTTATCGCTCCATAAGTTTAACTTTTGAGGGATGGGAGGAAAATAATGACATTTAAATTTTAGAAAGTTTCACAAGGCCAAATAAAATTAATTTTATATTAATTATCTTTTTATTAATCTTAAAATCTTGCTAACGTCCAGAAAATGTAAATAACTTTTTATTAGTATTTATTTATGGCGTTGTTAGAGAAATAATTAGGCGTTGTTTAATGGCGTTGTTAGAGAAATAATTAGCGCCACTTAATAGTAACTAAGACTAAAAATTATTGGTCAGTACGCTAGAATGTGACTTTTTTTTTACAATCTCTCTCAATTTCGTCTGGGTGTACATGAAAAGTTCGTAAAAAAAAGAAGGGGGTAAAACTTCACGGTCTTGGCCGTGAAAAAAAGACGGTATGGTAGAGTCTCTAGAAAAGAGTCCCTTTATGGACGCCACCCAGCGCTCAGAAGTTGAACTTCTCGAGCGAGTATAACAAAAAATTTTTTTTTCGCCCAAGAACATAATTAGCAAGAAAAATATTTTCTTGGTTCAAGTGAACCATTCTTTCCGTGCACGGTGAAATAGAATTCAAATTGGAAACAATAGAAGATCCAGTAATATTTCGATGATTCGCGAATTTTTCGAACTATTCGGGAATTATTCGAAAATTTTCGAATTATTCGAAATTTTTCGAATTTTTTCGAATTATTTGTCGAATTTCGAATAATTCGAAAATTCGAATTATTCGATTCGGAACGAATAATTCGTAAGTTCGAATTATTCGCACACGCCTAATTTTTATTTAAAATTCCGAAAACTCAGCCGTTGGTACTTCATCTCCCGTGATGTTTTAAAAAAAAAAATGCTCTTGCCGTGGACAGCATAACTCATTATTGGTTCATCTAAAATCAGAGATCCAAACATATTTTGTTAGTACATGGATAAATGTCGTTATTTGACGAAGGAGAATAAAAAAAATTAGGACAACGGTTGACCCTATAGGCCATCCCTGCAACTTTCCGCTCACTTTGTACTTAAGCGCTCAAAATTACACATTACGTTTTTGAGCTCTTCATACTCAAAATAGGATTCTTGTGTCATTTTGAGCTCTTTGAGCTCAAAACTCTCATAGCAGTTTAATAAAACACAACTTTTTGAATTTTCAAACCACAATAACTTTTGAATGAATGAACCGATTTTTACGCGGTTGGCAGCATTCGACGCAGTTTTCAAAGGCTCATGAAGAATCTTTGTGTATGAATTGATCGAAATAGGAATTTCGGATTGATTCCGAAAAAACACTTTTTTCGGTTTTCTTTCAACAACGATAACTCACGAGCGGATCAACCGATTTCGACCGGGCTGACGGCGATCGACGCGGTTTTTTGATGTTGAGAGCTGATTAGTTTTTGGAATCGATCAGTAGAGCCGTTTGAAGGTTATTGAAATAAAACCACATTTCAAAATAATTTTTTTTTTAAGTTTTTTAAGATTTCTCAAAATTTACCGGTTCGAATCGATACAAAGTATATTCAAAATCTAAGTTTGATCAAGCCCTTTTGAATGGTGCCAACCGCGAAGAAATCGGTCAAGCCGTTGAAAAGTTATAAGAGGGTCACATGCATACATACACACACACACACACGTACATACTATAACCAAAAATTCTAACATCGTATAATTTACCACTACGTAGTAAATTACTCAATGTTGGTTATACTTCTGTCTCTCACTCTCGCTTCCAGTCTCAACTAAAACCCAAGGCGCCAGATAATTTTAACACAAGAGAAATTACCAAAACTCAATAAATGCAACTCAAAACGAAAAATACTCTAAAACAATAATAATACTCTAAAACTCAATAAAAACTAGAACCTGAGACTGGTAGCTAAAGTGGAAAGACAGGTAAACCACGGTGTTGCTCAGTATGCTGGTTTATGGAGAGAGGGAGGGATTCGGATGCAGATCGGAATTAATGTGATTAGTAATACGCTTAGATATTCGATTGACCTCTGATTTATTAATGAAACTAAATAACAAAAATCATAAACGTGACTCGATACAAACTAAAAATATTATAAAACTACAACTTAATAATTTACTGACAAAATAATAATTAACAAAATCCTCAATGTAGCGTGATAACTCAAAAATGATATCTAAAATATAACCTGAAGCTTTAGCAATTCTCATACTAAACTCAATCATCCCCATAATCTTTACAAAACTCAAAAATATACTCAATAAAAATCCCAAAACTAAACTAACTCAAAAATCGTAACTAAAAACGTACTCAAAAATTATCCCATAATAAACTCGACAATAAAAACTAACAATAAAACTAACATACCTTTAACATACCATTCCTCGAGCTAGGATATCCCTTTGGTGATTATTCTCCTGGGATTGGCTTTGGATTGGAACCATAAACGCAAAAAGATAATCTTTTTGATGGCTAGAAATTATCAAAACTAGCCAAAAATATCCAAAAATGACCATTTGGCTTCCACCGCCGGCATGGTCAGCTGCCTTCGGTGGCCTGCCACCCGTACCGTATCTGACCAAGTGTTGACTCCCGACGAGATTGGTCAATCCTCGCCGTAGCCAACTAATTGAAAATGCCATAAATGACATACCGGTTCCAACCTCAACTCAAATCCCTTATACTGGAGCGCTGATATTACAATCAGACTTCTGTAATTCACCAGGAAATCTCAGAGGGCTAGATGTCTAGCATCTACGAGGTCGGGTGACTCCAAGGTCCCGCTCCATGACAACGTAGACTCATCCACCAGCTCGAGACGCCAACATAATTCACTAAACTTTAACCTTCTACTTAACTGACTCTAAATTTACTCTTTCCAAAATATAAAATACTATAACTCAAATATAAAATTCTAAAACAATACTAATAGCTGTAACATAACTGAAGTCTTTAATATAATAAAGCTGTATCTCAAAATGGCTGACAAGAGAAGCCGTAAACGACTCTCTGCTGTATTCTGTAACCTGTGTCTGCACTCGGCAAGAGCCGGACTGTAACTATTTTCGGCGAAGGCCGAACCACAAGTGATCTGTTCGCCGGATCGACGACGATCGTTCGGGTCGATACCCCCTTCCCTATAACACGAATATACCACGTGACTTTAACTATTATACTGTACCCCTACCTATAGCTATACTTGATACCCAAAATATCTACTTTACCTACCACTGAGTTATCACAATTTATTTATTTATTTATTTTATTAGTTTAATGAACCCTACAGCAAAACCATTAATCGGGTTCCATATTACATAAAATTTAATACATTATTTTAATTAAAAAAAAATTAATATTAATATTTATATAAGTCACTATAGTATTAATTAGTAAGAGTAAATATTATGCTCCAGTTTGTACAATGTTTGCCATACAAAGTTTTGTAAAACATTTAGAACTACTTATTTTATGAACATCCAAACTATTATCTATCTTGTAAAAAGTAATGAAGGCACTTATTAATCGGTAAATGGGCGCAGATGTAGCAAAGTTGGTACCAGCAAGTGGAAGCTGGAAGGGAGTACTATCCCTCCAGGTCGGGGCTCTAAAAGTAATAGAGCCTGCCAGATGTTCACAATCTATCTTCCCATGAATCAGCCGTGTCAAGAAGATGGCGCATGCACAGAGTCTACGATCTTTTAATGTAGTCATATGGAATCTACTACAAAGCTCTTTCCTGTTCATGCCTGGTTTAGGATAAACACGATCCACTTTCCAGGACATGAGAAATTTATGTTGAACTTTATCAATTTTGTTACTATATACTTCATAGGTTGGAGACCATACTACAGCGGCATATTCAAGACGCGACCTAACCAGGGAATAATAAATAGATTTAATAGCTTTATCAGTTAATAGATTGCGACTTGATCTGGTTACAAAGCCTAACATTTTCCATGATGCTGTAACAACCTTGCTAATGTGCGGCTGAAAGTTCAATTTATTATCGAATACAACACCCAGGTCACATTGGGTAGACACCCTAGTAACCCGAGTGTTGTCAATTATATAATCAAATATTATCGTTGATTTATTCCTATAATAAGACATTATCTTACACTTATTGGGGTTTAAAATGAGATCATACTGTTTACAAAGATCAACAAATCGATCTATAAATTTTTGTAGTCTTGAACAATCTTGCACAGACCTAATCGTTACATACAATTTTGTATCATCAGCAAAGGCATCAATTTCACAGTTAAGATCACTATTGATTAGGTTATACAAGATATTATTTATAAATATGATAAATAATAGTGGACCAAGATTAGATCCCTGTGGAACACCCGATGTAGACTTGAATACTTTAGAATACGTACCCTCATACATTACTTTATTCTGCCTATTAGATAAATAAGAGTATAACAGTACAACCAAGTCTAGTGGAATACTCAGGTCATTCAATGCTTTGACCAGTTTACATTTACAGTTTATATTTACCTCATCGAAGGCCTTCGAGAAATCAGTGTACAGTGTGTCCACCTGCAGATGCTCCGCAAACGAATTGTGTACATATTTAGTAAAGCATAAGAGATTGGTTACAGTAGATCTGCGTGGGACAAAGCCATGCTGAGATAAAGTAGATTGAAAATAAGTAAATATTTTCCCATATAAATAAATCTCGAAGACCTTCGAGAAGGCACACAGAATTGAGATAGGTCTGTAATTATCAATCATAGATGGATCCCCGGACTTTAGAATAGGCAGTATTTTTGCGGTCCTCCAGCAGTCCGGATAGATACCATGCTTTATGCATTCAGTAAAGATAAGTGTTAGTGGTTCAACAAATAGGCAAGCATGTGATCTGACCAGAGAGCATGGGATTCCATCAACACCTGCAGACCATTTGTCTGGTAGTTTAAGTATAGGTGACAAAATGTCGTCAGCATCAGGTGGGTCCACAGAACCCAATCCTTCCAGCATCTGCAATTGCTCCATAGGATGCCCATAGGGTGGAACAAATACAGAGCAAAAGTAGTCGGCAAAGCCATCAGCAATTCTCTCAGCATCAGATGTCACTAGTCCATCAATTGTGAATGATCGAGCAGAATTTCTATCATTCTTTAATTTCTTGAGAAAATACCAAAATGCAGAAGGCTGTTTGGTAAAGTTCTTTTCCGCTGCTTCAATATAGTCAATTTAATTAATTATCAACACAAACCAAATAAAATAATTTTGAGTTATCACTAGAGGTAACAAAAGACAAATTTATAGGACTGTGCCATGTGACGTTCACTTGTCATAGACCCTTATCGAAAAATAACGTCACAATACATACACACACACACCTGCGGCAGAGGAGAAACTGCTACCAGGCGCGTCTCCCCGTAGAGGATGGGTTGATACTCGCTGTCCTTGGATGACACTAGGTCTCTAAGTTAATGAGGTACAGAGAGTAGGAGTTAAATAAAATACGCTCCCGTGGACAAAACTCCTCTTTAATGGGTTGGTCACACTAACTGACCTAACAAGACGATCGGTCCCTGCTGTAACTCACTGGGAGTGTCTGGAATCTGTATCGTAGTTTCCGACGATGCAGGCCACGGCTAATGTGAGCTTGCTCTGCCGAGGTGTAAGTTGCAGCAGTGGATCGGGAGCCAGTCACTTCGGGCCTTGATCAGGAAGTACGCAGTGAGTGTTAGAGATCGGAATCTTCACCGCTCCGAGCGAGTCTAGTCCGTCCGTGTATTCTGGGACTGGCTAAGTGTCGGCTAGGCCTTAGGGAACTGGGGTAGGAGTACTATCTCTGAGGGTACACCCGTTCCTAGTTATGGCAACCCGCTCCACTCCGTACGATGCGCTGGTAAATTAAAAAGTATGAGTAATTCAAAGGAAACAAACAAAAGTGGAAACGGGCTACATGCCCAACAAGCAGCAATTGACGCAAGCGCTGAAATGAAGCGTTCGCAAGCGCTCAAACGCCTTGAAAAGCTGATCAGTGAGTTGAATAATTTCGTCCAACCAAAGGTCAACATTCACAAAGAGATTAAATCCAAGATGACTGGTGTAACTAACGCCCTTCAAAGGTTTGAGAAGCTGGACGAGGAGTGGCGCTCATCATTGCAGCGCATATCCCATGCTACCCCGGAGAAAGCCTGTCAGGCTGTCGACATGACTGACGAGGCAATGGACACCGGAGCTGAAGGTGACGGTAAATCAGTCGTGGAAAACAAAAGTGAAGCCAGCAACAAGTCAGGTAAGAGAAAAGATTGACCTTCCCCTGACCCAACAATCAGCCGAGACGTGAAGAAAAAGGATATGAAGAACAGCCTTTCACAAGGAGCGGCAGTGCAGACCAGCGAACAACCAAAGGCGCTTGCTTGAAAAAAAGTACAGTTTAGGAGCGAACAGAAGAAAGAAAGGTAAGAGCAACTCCTGAAGCAGTTGCCTGAGAAGCAACCACCTAAGCCTAAGCGGAAAAAACCGCTAAAATTCACCAGAGCGGACGCATTAATAATTCGGCCTGTTGAAAAGGCAAACTATGCTGAGATACTGCGCCGAATAAAGAAAGAAGTCCCTAATGAGCAAGTCTGCAATACGGTTGACAAGATCCGCAAGAGCAGAGACGGAGACATGCTCATCGAGCTCTCTAAAAAGAGCACTGACAAAGGACAAGCTCTGCAAAAGGCGATCGAGAGTATCCTGAAAGAGGAGGCCAAAGTCATCAGTAAGGGCCCACAGGAGCAATTAGAAATCCGGGACATCGATGACACAACAACTAAAGATGACATCCGGGCGGCGTTACAGGAAGTAGCTGGAGATAGCTTTGAGATACCGGAAGGAGCTATCAAAATCAGACCAGCCTACAGAGGTACCCAAACTGCACTAGTGACTACCAATAACAACAGCGCAGACAGTACTCGGAGAAAGGGGCAAGATCAAGATCGGATGGTCGAATTGCCGGGTTAGAGTTGTGAAAAGACCACAAGCTTGCTTCAAGTGCTGGCACCATTGACACGTTGCTGCCCAGTGTAGAAGCGGAATAGATCGATCAAAGCTCTGTATTAAGTGCGGACAAACTGACCATCTAGCAGCTAAATGCCCCAATGAAGCAAAGTGTATGTTATGTGATGAAAAACCCGGCTCAGCAGATACTGCCCACCAGGCTGGTTGTAGTAAATGCCCAGTTTTCCAAGAAGCACTCCAGAAGACAACAAATAAACGAGCATGAAAATATTACAACTAAACATTAATCATTTTGAGGCTGCACATGACTTGCTTCTGCAGACAGTGCGTGAACTGGGGCCTGACCTTGTACTAATAGTCGAGCCATATAAATGCCTGAAAGGCAAATTATGGGAAACGGACACGACCACCAGGGCCGTCATTTGGTCCTGTGGCAAGCTCCCATTCCAGAGCGTAGTTAACAATTGCAATGCCGGCTTTGTAGCAGTATCAGTAGATGGCGTTCGCTTCTATAGCTGCTACGCACCACCTAGCCTCTCTATTGTTGACTTCACTGACTTTCTGGATCGACTGACAGAAGACGCGAAGCAGCATCATCCAGTCGCGATAGCCGGCGACTTTAACTCCTGGGCAGTAGACTGGGGTAGCAAGCTAACTAACGCACAAGGTAAAGCGTTACTTGAGGCTTTTACTGCGCTAGACGTAGACTTACTCAACAGTGGTGACACACCAACCTACACCAAAGGAGACGCAAGTTCCATCGTAGACCTCACGTTCGTCAGTAGCAGCCTCGCGAGAGGTAACCTCAACTGGAAGGTGCTAGATATCTACACTGCCAGTGACCATAACGCGATTCTCTGGGAGATATCAAATGACCAGGATACTAGAGGAACTAGTAGGTTACCTAACCACATTCGGTGGAGAGTAAAATCTTTCGACGCGGGTACGCTGACGACTGCTTTGGATAATGGCCCGATCACCGCTGGATGCGCAGAAGATCAGACTAAAGAACTTATGAAAAGAGTGACCGAAGCTTGTGACGCCAATATGCCACGAAAACGAGGCATAAATAGAAGACCCGCGGTGCACTGGTGGAACGATTACATCAGCGCTCTTCGTAAAGAATGTCTCAGGAAAAGAAGAATATCACAGCGTGGCTTCCGTCGACCTAACTTTGCAGAACTGGTGGCAGAGTATAAAAAGGCCCATCGGGAACTAAACAAAGCCATCAAGGATAGCAAAAGACGCTGTTGGAAAGAACTCGTCGAAGAAGTGGAGAAGGACCCATGGGACAAACCGTACAAGGTGGTCACGGCCCACATGAAATACCAGCCAATGCCGTCGCTTACGTGTCCACGGCTCCTACAGAGGATTGTTACTGTGCTGTTTCCTCAACAACCGGTATTCACCGCCCAGCTAGGGCAGCTAAACCCTGAAGACATTCCATCCGTCACGGAAGAAGAACTAATGGAGGCTTGTAACCGCGTCGGAAATAACAAAGCGCCGGGACTAGACGGAATCCCTAATATTGCCTCGAAAACAGCCATAAAGGCAGCACCAACGTTAATCTTGGAAATTTACAATACGTGCCTCAAGGAAGGGACATTTCCTCGGAAATGAAAACAACAACGACTGGTTCTACTCCCTAAAGGAAAAAAGCCACCAGAAGAGCCGTCATCTTAACGTCCACTTTGTATGCTGGATACAGCCAGTAAGATATTCGAACGCATAATTCATCAAAGAATAGAAGCAGTTATGGATCCACTCCTGGCAAACAACCAGTATGGATTCCGAAAAGGACGATAAACCCTGGACGCGATCAATCTGGTTGTTACTACGGCCCAGGAGGCAATTGCAAGAACCAGATGGAAGGGTGGTACGAAGAAGTACGGCCTGGTGGCGACGTTAGACATCAAAAACGCCTTCAACTCTGCTAACTGGGACTCCATTATGCAAGCTCTTCAAGAGAAGAACGTGCCAGGATACCTACGGAAATAGTAGCTAGCTACTTCACGGATAGAGTCCTGAGATATAACACAAAG
>CAJNRD030001120.1:9504858-9523791 GCA_905319865.3 Cotesia congregata
TATATATATTAGGGTGGGTCAAAAAAATCGATTATTTTTTTTTAACTTCTAATATTGAAAAGTTGGTTCTCAGGCACCTCTAGAAAATGCTCACCAAATTTGAGCTTTTAATATTGATAGGAAGCTTATCCTCATCACAGTTCTATATTTGTTATTAGTCTCTTATAAAAAAGATCATATCTCACTATTGATCAATTTTTTAATTAAATCGATATACATTGTAAAGAGGTAAATTTTTATTCGACGCCCAATACTTGGAGTATTATAATATTCCAGGCTCGAATCCAATGTTGTGAATGTTATGTGTGAATGAATGAAAATTGTACTAATTTTTATGAATTTATTTTGTGTAAAATACGTAACGCTAGACGAGTAACGAAGACAGAGCAAGTCACAGCGGGTACGAGGCTATGCATTGCAGCGACAAGGATGGAGCTACGACGTAAACAAGCTAGTACCGAAGCGAGTACCGAAGTGGCGAGGCACCGAGCGGCGTAAGCACCCGAGAGGCCTGGATACCGATCGACGCTGCAGTGCCGCAATTTTCCAATACGACGATCAACATCGATGACAGTTGGTTAGTCAGTACTGCAAGAGCAGAGGTGACTAAAAACTGTCGCGAAGGTTCGTTGACTATTATACGGACCTAGATCAACTATCGACGGGGATCAATTCCAATGAAAATGAAGACTAGCGCCGCCAACTTCAATGAAGGAAGAAGTGGATACTCCTCCATGAAGAAGACGATTCGAGGCTGGACTGTCGACGTACACGGACGCGTTTTTGCGCGCTCCGCAACCTAAAATTAATTTCGAAGTATTGTCGCGATTTGTTAATTTGAAATTAATTGTAATTTATATTGAGTATTTATCTTCTAAATTTTTTATTGATTTGAGTCGACCGCACGAAGCTTTCCAAGCTGCTAAGATGAGGACGACGCTCAATTTCTTGGTAAGCCGACGTTCTTGTTCAGTGTTGAATCCAGCGTTTAGAGTCCACGTTGTAATTTTGTAAAATATTTTGATTAACAAAATAACACGCGAGGATTCAACGCTTTACGATTATTTTTTTTTTGTAATGCTGTTATTACATAGTGTGATTGCCGATTTATGAATGTGGGAGTAAGAATTGAATGAGATAACGACGTTTATTAATTTTAATTTTGTTAAAATTGAGTGCAAATTTAAGTTACGACGTTTAATAATTTTTGTTAAAAATTAATATCGACCGCTAACGTATATTTTGTTGAATAAATTGTTATTTTTTTTTAATTCTCCTGAATTTATTTCAAGTAATTTTAAGAATTTCGTTTATTTAGCTATCCTATTTTTCAACGACGAGTATTTCAACATGGCCCGCCGCCCTGAAGAAAAGGTAAGAGCTAGCCGAAGTCGAAGCAGTAATTAGTTGGAGATCATTCTCCTGGTGCCCATTTGTTAATAATAATTTTTTTTTAGTAAGCCAAATTTTAATATAAACGGTGAGCCTAGCTTGGTAAATCCCCGAGTCAGGCAAAATCCCGTTATAACGTATTTTTGCAGAAGATTGAATGATCTACAAAAAAGATCTGATATGTGTAAGCGATTACATTAACCATTTCAACGATATTCAAGGTCAAAGTTCAAAAAATTTATCAAAAAAAAAATTTTTGGAACGAAGTTCCTTACGGCAGGCGTGGAGGGGATAGGGATTTTGCTGCACGACCGAACTGAAAAAAATATGATAGTAAAACCGTAAGAAAAAAAAAATGATGTGGTGTCGTGGGACACCAGGTAGGAACGAAGTTCCTTCGGCTAATGTAGAATGGACACAAATTGCAAAAAAAATCGTGCTCAATTTTATGTAGGTTTTCTTGATTTTTCTCTTAAATTTTGCTGATTAATTTTGCATGCCTTAAGCGCGAAGCGCGCAGGTATTCTCTACTCTCGCCTAAAAATCGTGATTTCGATTAAAACGTGATTTTCATAATTTAAACGAAAAAAATTATGGATAAAAAGCATATTGAAATAAATAATAGTAATTACAGAACACGTTAAATAAATTTTCTTATCGATTAAATAAGATTTCTCAGAAAAAACTCGTTCTTCTGATGAATAAGAGCGTGGTATTCACGGGAGCTATGGGCTTGATAACACCACAACTTTGTCAAAAATCACTTTCACGATTTAATTTTTTTTTTGTTTTATTCCTGAGGAAGTTTATCAAAACCCTTGTGAAAATTGCGTGTCAAAATAATTCCGTTTCGATACAGTTAATTTTTTCGATTGTCAGTTCGGTGACTTTTTCTGCGATTTCGGCTGCCATATATATTCTTTTTCATAAACAGAATTGAAATAACTATAAACAAGCAGAAAATATACATACATGATGGTATAATTACTAACTGTTTTATCATCTGTTGAAATTTTTCCTTTAGTTCGACCTACAGAGGGGATAACACTTCTCGCGGGGAAATTCGAATTAAAAACCAATAATTTTTTTTATGATCTAAATAATTTATGTATGACATGAGCGCTTAAGGCATGCTTATTAGAATTTTCCAAACTTTTTATTGAAGTACAAGAGAGTATTTAGGAAATTCAGTATTTTAGGAAATAATAAATTACTTAAAATAAAAAAACATTGAAATTATATGAAAATAAACGTGGCTACTCACGAGTAAAATGTATCTATAATGTGAGTATTCGCCACGTGCTTGTCCATGAATTCATGAGTATATACTATGCATTGGTGGGGTGGAGTGGTAATAGAAAGAGAAGGGATGAGAGAACGAAAAGAAAGAGGGAGAAAGAGAAAGGTATTATACACTACTCGTCTGTGTATGCGACTGTCGCGCCTGCGCACGTCTCATTTAATGGTTTTATTCCACGCATTTTTCTTACGGTTTTACTATCACATTTTTTTTCAGTTTGGTCACGCAGCGAAATCCCTATCCCCTCCAAGCCTGCCGTAAGGAACTTCGTTCCAAAAAATCTGTGGAAAAAAGTGCGTGGAATAAAACCGTTAAATGAGACGTGCGCAGGCGCGACAGTCGCATACACAAGCGAGTAGTGTATAATACCTTTCTCTTTCTCCCTCTTTCTTTTCATTCTCTCATCCCTTCGCTTTCTATTACCACTCCACCCCGCCAATGCATAGTATATACTCATGAATTTATGGAAAAGCACGTGGCGAATACTCACATTATAGATACATTTTACTTGTGAGTAGCCACGTTTATTTTCATATAATTTCAAATTATCAAAACAATAATAAATACTTATAATAATAATATTAATAATAATAATAAACTTTTTTTGTAATTATTTTTATTTCTATTTTTCTATTTCTATGTAATTTTATGTTGTCAAACAAAAATAAAGAGACATATTTTGTTATTTTAGTTGATAATTTGAATTACGATGTTTTTTTATTTTAAGTGATTTATTATTTCCTAAAATACTGAATTTCCTAAATACTTTCTTGTACTTAAATAAAAACTAATTAGCAAAATTTAAGAGAA
Source organism: Cotesia congregata (assembly GCA_905319865.3). Lineage (NCBI taxonomy): Eukaryota > Metazoa > Arthropoda > Insecta > Hymenoptera > Braconidae > Cotesia > Cotesia congregata. The sequence goes on from CAJNRD030001120.1 coordinate 9,508,361, forward strand.
AAATCAAGAAAACCTACATAAAATTGAGCACGATTTTTTTTGCAATTTGTGTCGATTCTACATTAGCCGAAGGAACTTCTTTCCTACCTGGTGTCCCACGACACCACATCATTTTTTTTTTTAAATTTCCTACTACATTGGAAAATAATATTTGTCAAATGAATATGCCATATTTTTTTAAGAAATTTAACGCTCCACAAAAAAGGTCTGATATGTTAAATTGATTACTGCAATGCTTTCTGATTTCAATAATTTTCTAATAACTTTTTCAAATATATCCATTAAAGTCATGAATTGTAGATATTTTCATAAAAATTTTAGCTCATATTGCTAGAATGAAACTTTTTAACTATTTTTTACCCTATTCATAAATGTAAGGAAGCTTTACTTTTGGAAAAAGAGAATAATACGTCCGTTTTTATTACTTACAAGGGAAGATTCCCAGGTTTTCAGCTTCGATTTTGATGTCATCGAAATATGTTATTTTTATAATCGATTAAAATAATAAAATTTCAATAATTTCAATGAAATTTCAATATTCTTGGTTCAAAAGTTATGTTGAGACAAAACCAAATAAATTCAGAGTTAAACGCAAAATCCTGTGAGTTTTGCGTTTGGAGATGGAGATAATATTCACTGTGAAATTCCGGAATGAAAAATTAAGCGATTATTTGTTGTTCATTCCCGAGCGAAGTGTCTAGTGCCACGCTCCACGGATGAAATCCGTGGATGAAATAAGGGTCACGGAACATACATTAAACACGGAAGGAAAATTATTTGCATCCGTGGATGTAACTACAGTCACGGAAATAGGTTTACGCTCGTTGGAAAATCTCCGTGATTTAAAAAAATTCCCTAAATGCAACCGTGGATGTAAATCTAGTATTTAATTTAACTACATAGATGTCCAAAATATTAATTATTGCTTTTACGGAGCTGTCCAAGCTAAAATAAATTAAAAAAATAAGGGCCAGTTTTTCAATCCGAGATAAAATTTTATCCGAGATAAAAGTACTGCCATTATGATAAATAAAAAAATAAATAATTCAGCACAGTGATATTTCCTACGAGTAATTCTCCTTGAATTCAGTCACTTTTGAATTAAAATAAATTTTGAATTAAATTTTGAATTAAAATAAATAAACATTGGCCACACGTCACAGAAATATTCACCTCCAACTGTGACAACTTCCTGATTGTAAATAAATAAAATAAAAATTAGGAAAACGGATGACCCTGAAGGGGATCCCTGTAACTTCCCGCTAATTCCATACCTAAGCGCTTGAAATTGCACTTATAATGTTGTTGAGCTCTTCAAGCTCCAAATTAAAATTCATGTGTTATTTTGAGCTTTATGAGCTCAAAGAGGTAACTGTTCTATGCTTTTGAGCCCTTCGAGCTCATATATCTTGCGTTTGACATATCTATTATTAATTTATAATTGTGTTATTTGATTTAAAATAATTTAAATGACACAATAAGAGGTTATTATTATTTTTATGATATATTGATTTAAATAAACGAGCAAATTCATAGAGAATTAATTGAGAGCAATATCACGTCGCTGAATTATTTATTTTTTTTTTTTATTTTAATGGCGGCACTTTTATCTCGGATAAAATTTTATCCCGGATTGAAAAACTGGCCCTAAAAGTAACATTATTTGTACAGTACCCGAGTGAATATTTTTATTGTATTAATCCGGTAATCTATAGATTGTTAGTACTGCCTGAGCTAAGTTACTGGCAACCCACAAAAAATAATGCATTTAAAAACATAATACCAAAAGTGTATTAATTTATATGTAGTGAATATTGTTTGTTGACTAAATGACGAATGTGATGTGATAATACAAGGAATTAAAATATTTATTCAGTGCTAAAAATAAATATACTGATGCTGTGTTTATTATAATTAATTAATAAATGACGCCTAATAAAATATGAAAGCTCAATAATACAACTATAATGTGAGGATGAAATGTTTAATATTTTTATTGACAACTTGACTTGAAAGTTATATTCATCTATTCAAAAGTTTTTGTAATTTAACAATTTCAACGCTCACAATGAAATTAGATGGCCGGTAATTACTTGCATCATTGATTTATTTATTTATATAATTATTTTTTATTATATAATTCAACTATTTATGTTTTCCTCAATTGTAAATATATTTTTAGGTTATTCATTTCTGTAAGTCTGTCGACATGGATTAGTTCAACGGTAACAAACCTGATGGTAATAACAATATATCATTTTTGAGTCAATTGTTATTATGTATAAAAAAAAGGTAAATTATTTTAATTACCTCACCAATATTAAAAAATATTCAATGACCCTGGCGGTTTTGTGGTCACGGTGAAAATGCTATAGAAAGTCGGTAGTTCCCTCTATGGTCAACAGTGAGAACTTAGTATTACAGTAGTGATTTCACTGTGAAACATTGGTGACTTTGTTTCATTTCACTACTGTCAAAATATGGTATATGTCAGATCATTAGACCTCGGTAAAATGGTTCAAACGACATTTTTATATGGCAACTATGGAGTGAAACCATTGTAAAAAGTTCATAAATGTATAGTTATTTGACAGTCAAAGCACTTTTGTTACACAGTAAAATAGGAGTGAATCCAAAGTCGTTTCACCGTCGTTTTACTGTCGTTTCACTGTCGTTTCACCGTCGTTTTGCTGTCGTTTCATCGTCGTGTCACTGTCGATTTACCGTCGTTTCACGTTCCTTCCTTTGTCAAATAACGCTCCTTTGACCGTCTTTGAATAACTTACTCATGAAAAATCCCATTTGAAAATGCTAAAATTCTCCAAAATGAAAAATTTAGTATTTTTAGGACAATAATAATTTTAAGTAATATTTACGGTTTTTTTTAAATTTATTAATTACTAACTCCTTGATACACTACTAAGCCTGTACAGCCCGGCGTGAGTTATGAGTACCGATGTTCACTGAAAATTAAATTCCAGCTCACACCGGGATTCGAACTCACGCCTCACCAGTCCCAAGCAAGCATGACAAGCGTTGTACCGCTTAGCCATGAGACTGTCTACTAAATCGAGTTCCGTTCTGACATTCGTACAGAGCACATATATCGCCTCTTTGCTCCTACGAATTAACATTTTAATATGTGATTCTTCATAATAATTTTTTAACATCAGTGATTGTTTGTTAACACATAAACAGTAATATTAATGTTAGTGAAAAACTTTAGTAATTATTTGAACTAAAAATAAAAATAAAAATATATAAGTGAATAGTGACAAACAAAAGCTTCCCGGCCATGGCCGAGAATGCTAAAAAATCTGAGGCAAGTTCTAGCAACAACCAGCCAATAGTTGTACACACAAAAAGGAAGTTTTCTAATGCTTCTGACGAAGATCTTTATGGTAAAAATTTACGAAAATCTCTTAAAGATTTAGTTCAAATTTGTAATACAAATTTACTGCGTAAAACTTTCTTTGGGCATATTGTCACACCGAAGCCAAACCTAACTCGATCTCGCTCTCTCTCTAGAGAGAGAACAACATCAAACAAAGAACCCTCTGACAGTGGGTTTATTCATCCAAGGAGGTACAGTAAACAACCTCCCCCATCGGAAAATACCGGGCCAAGCATCTCAAATAGATTTGAAAAAATCTCAAATCCTGACATAGCGTCAATAGATGGCGACGTTCAACCAATTCAAGATCAAATTTTCCGAAAACCGATAAATAAAAATACTTCTTATCGTAGATCCACGATCGATAACTCTGAGAACACAACGACATCTAATGTGACTAAAACTACTAAAACAAACGTCAAGCCTCCAGTAATACATACCAAAGGTATACAAATAAAAGAATTACTGAAAACATTATACGACAATGGCGTCGACAAAAATTCCTATTGGATCAAACACGTGGGAGAATCTTACATCAATGAACCACTAGTGGACGTTTATGCAAACAACAAAGACACATTCGTCAAAATTAAAAATGTTCTTAAAATTAAGAAAATGGAATTCTATTCCTTCACACCAAGGGACGAAAAACCAAAGACTCTAGTACTAAAAGGAATACATGGTGGTTTTGACGTGAATAACGTGATCGAAGCAATAGAAGATCTACAATTACCTGATATTAAAATTACCAAAGTAAGTAAACTAGAGTTGAACAAAGAAGATAAAAGTCTGTATCACTTTTTAGTACAATGCTCAAATGAGAGTAAGACTGCTGGTTTAACCAGACAAAAAAGACTGCTCCACCAACCAATAAAATGGGAGAGACTGAGAAGAAAAAAGATGTTTCAATGTACCAGATGTCAACAGGTAGGACACTCAAGCAGCAACTGCAACTACGAACAACGCTGCGTTAGATGCGCAGGAAATCATGACAAAGATGCAGACTGCCCTGTCGCAAAAAACAGCGACAGATCCCTCACCAAATGTGCCAACTGCGGAGAGAATGGACATCCTGCCTCATACGGTTGCTGCCCATACTTAAAATATGCCAATGGACAGAAAAAAATGGTAATGTCAGCGAAAAGACAGTTAAGAATTAAAAAAATTGAACAAATCAGCAGGTTAGTCAATCCAAATATTTCGTACGCAAATACAGCAAAATCAGGTACAGATCATCAAAATAATCAACATCAAACAGAACAACTTCTATTGTCTGGCCCAACAACACAACCGAATCTTCAAAGTCTTAATGACATTTTAAACAGCTTTAAAGAATATATCATGGCTCACATAAATAAAAATTTCGAAGAAATTTACAGAAAAATTGACTTATGTCCACTTTAATAAGTCATCATATCTACAGGCTACTATAGGCCTCACTTCCATTTAAATGTATATATGTAAATATTAGTAGTTTTAAGCTTTAGTTTTATATTTTTATTAGTTTGTAAGGTAAAATTATGTTGGTATGGTTTTACTTTTTTCCATATATCTAAAAATTAAATAATGTAGCAAGACATCCTAAAAAACGATAAAAACTTTATATTTAAATAGTTACTCTATAAATAAAAATATGCTGAGATTTATATTGCATTATAACCAAGCGTAAACAAAATATTATATTAATTCTGTTTAAGTTATTTTCTAAGATGTTTTTGACTTATTTCATGTATATGTATTATTATTAATAAAAACATACTTTTTAAAACCAAAAAAAAAAAACTGTCTACTAAATGGTAGCGAGTTTGAATGAATATTTTTAGACAGGGGCAGGTAGTTTTTAATTAAAAGTCGATGAAATTTTTTTTTAATATTTATACCATTATAATTAAGGACGATTTTCATTGTATCTTGAAATATCCTGATTCTGTAAATAACATAATTAAAATTTTTTATTTCATAAGCTTTCCTTCATTTGTGTTTGTCATATACATATTGATGTAATTATTAAATTTATTAACTGTCGAATAGTGTTAAAAAATAAATATTTTTTAATCGAGCGAAAAAATATTAATTTGTAAATGAAATGTTTTAAAGCGTTTATTTTAAAAATTTTTTTATTCTGAAAATTAACTACAAATAACTAAATGGAATGATTAATATCAATAGAGTTCAGCACTCTACACTGTTTATTAAATAATAATTGAACAGCATTTACATCATTTGTCCGGAAGAAAACGAACGAGTATATACGGTGAAAAGAAGGTGATTTTACCGTGAGTTGACGGTCGAACGATCGTCGAACCGTAGTAGGTCCACAGTGATATCACTATGAGTTTATGAGGTGTTCACTTTGAAAAAATCATTTTTCCGCAGTAGAAGCATGCCATACTGACAACATAAATGCTAAGGTTCCACGAATTACGAACGGTCTTTTCATCATAGAACTGCTGATAAGTCAACATTTATTTACCATCTGTAGTTAGTGACGCAACAGAACGAATATACTGTTTTTCGACAGTGATTTCACCCTACTACAACCCTAACTAGATAGTGAAATAGCCGTCACGTGAAACGACCGTGAATCGACCATCTTTTCACTATGGAGTCACCGCGGATTTACCGTAAGCATGAAACCGCCAGGGGAGTTTGTTTAGCGCCAATTCGGTCAATTTTTTAACTAGTTTTAAACTAATTCAAGTCGAGATGGAGCATTCCATCTTCGCTAAGGATCGAGACGGGATTGTCCCTGGGTATTAGGTCGATGGACTCCATCAAACAAGAATACTAGTAAGCTGGAAGCTGTTAGTATCTGTTCGAAAGTATAAAGATGTTAATAAACGAAAGAAATCCCCTGAGAGCGATTGAATTATCATTGAATTATCAAATCACGGTCGCTAAAAAATACTTGTATATTAAAAAATATATTATTTCAATAGAAACTTTTGTTACAGGCTTTATACATTTTTTGCACATCCAGTAAGTTTTAGTAGGACATCGTTTGTAACCCGCACATTTTAAATTACACAATTCAAGGCACTTGTCACAGATTACATTTGTTCATAATTTCAATTGCTTGTCTACTTTTGGGTCCGAATTTTTTTTACATGAAGGACATTTACAATCATTTATTTTTTTTTTGTGTCAAGTAAAATTCTATAAGTCTTCAAGCATCCACAGTGGAAATTTTTTCATTTAATTTATATTTATAATTTTTATCTACAACTGCAGAAGTAACGTTGTCTGGAATTGTTTTTATTTCAAATTTTCTAATCGAACAACTTGAGTTTAATGCATTAAAAATCGTTTCATTATTCACAAACCAATTTATTATTTTATCATATTATCAGCAACTTATTATGTAATCATTTTTTCAATCACGGGCCCGGAATAGGGACCGGTAACATCAGCGAATCCTTTCAGGGAAATAAGGAAGATGACATGGAACTAAATCACAGATTATTAGAACAAACGAATCAGTACGGATAAGACTGAGCAAAAAGTTGTTCGAGCCGCCTTGCTGGAGGAACGCGGACGTTTTTGCCATCTCGCGAAATTGATCAAGCCGGTTCTCGACGAGGAAATAGCGATGCTGATGGATTTGACACATCTTCAAGAGGTCTTTGAGCAACTGGAACTACATACGCGGGTCCCGTATGATCTTCTAGCGTAGTGCGAGCAAATAATAACTGACTTGAAATAGCAAAGCAACTCGGGCCATTGGCCATTACATCACCACTTGACCTCAACTAATCCGCTTTCGAGCCCTTCGTTGTCTCTGGGCTCCCGCAAAAGCTTCATGTGCTCCAGCAGCGAGTCTTGCAAAAATCATCCTAGTCCAGCCTGGGGGCACCCTCACCACTGGCCCAGATCGTTTTCTCAGGTGCAACTTTTAAGTCATCATTAATCAGTAATTATTTGATTTATTAAAAGTGTTTTAGTACTTTCAATATAGAACTCATCTAATAGAATAGAATGCATTTGCTTGCAACTACTGAACACTTGTATTAGATTACACGTTAGATGTTTGATGAATGTCGTAGTCGATTAACACTTGCAAATCGATAATTATTGACTCGGGAGGAGGATACGATAATAATCTAATAATGTTTCTAAAACATTGATGCTACGTCGTCATTTATCACCTGGTAGCTCACGTGATTCAGGTTTTACTTCTCTTAATATTGTATTATAAATTATGAACAAAATCTATTCGCTAGATTCTACATTTTTTCAATGATAATTTTATTATTCTAAAGGATTATATGCACATAGAATTTTTAGAAAATCAACTTTTTTTTTTTATTTTTGTAATGTCAATATATTAAAGTACATAGACAAATAACTTGGGTAAGCAAAATTTATCAAATGATTGATAATATCAGTCTAATTTTTACAGAATTTTCTTAGCTATATTTTTCAGTAATTGATCCGAGGAATATTAATTCCGATTATTTAATATTAAGTAGAAGACTAAAATTTTCATTGAAAAAAATTTTTTTTGTCAAGCCGCTATTTAGTTAGAAATGAATGTTTTCATCATTTCTTCAATTGATCGCCAAATAAGATTTAACATTAATAAGACTGTCCTAAGATCATCCACAAAAACTCCACTTAATTTCCACGTGTATACTTTGATAGATTAAACCTTTTCAAACAATAAATTGCATCATAAGATACTAAAATCAAATTATTAAAATTTCTCAACGCTCTTATGCTTATTCAGATGTCCCTTCTGCAGTAGTAAACCTCTATGACGTCACTGACATGATTTAAAAATAAAAAACTGATTTATAGATATCAAGTGGGTCTTCCCAAAGCAACGTGAGTAAAATACTAATACCGGATCGACAAATATAAATCAGCAGCAGCGTCCGCTCTCCAACGCCACATAGCCCAATTCACAAGAAACAGCCGCCGGTTATAAGAGACAACCATCCAAAGGACAGACATCCGATGAACGACCTCATACTATTTCGTCGGCTTACGAGAAGGCTGGTCATAAGCGACCAGCGTTGAGTGTCTACACATTCCAAACGCCAGACTCAACAGGGATGTCACAGCTGTGACAGCCAACCTGCTTAACCTGTGTCTGCCAAAACTGTAGCGGTCAACCCAGCTTGCACATCATCAAAAGCTGGTAAAGCTGCTGACGCCCCGAGACGCTCCAGTCCAGAGCGCTCTACGTCCACTTCACGGTTCAATAACGACGGTAATGGTAATCAACGTCCTGGTAAACCGAAATTACTTTTGCCAGCGCATTTAGCTAAAGGTAATTTTGCTTTTTTTATTTTGATTTAATGTCATTATATTTATGATAGCGATAATTGAGTATTGATTGTGAATTGGTGATTCCTCCACAGAATTATTAGCAAATCAATTGGTTACCCAGTCGATGTACGTAAACATGAATGAGTTGGCTAATTTAGCAGCTAATCGAACGCAGGAAATGCAAGTTCGAACTGTACGCAATTCTGCTGCTTCATCAAACCCAAATCTTCCTGAAAAGGTATTTTAACTCATCAATTAGGATGGCTAAAAAAGTCGATTTATTTTTTATTCTCAATTTTTATTAAAAGTGTGTTAATTTATCATGTCCAAAAATCAGTTAGATTAAAAAAAAATTTTAGAGGTCACTCCTGAGTCATAATTGTTAAAAACTTTAAAAATCATCAAAAATTAATTTTTCTTTTGCTTTTAATTTTCTTATTATTTTATACTTTTTTAGGTTGAAAATTACGTACACTGATAATTTGAAGTCAAAATTTTTTACTTTTAGAAATTGCATAAAATTTTTTAAACTATCAAAGATGCCAGATAAATATTTTTAATTAAACTACAAGAAAAAATATATTTTAAAATTTTGTAAATTTTTAATGAATGATTCTTGTCCGCTATAAAAAAGAATAAAAAAAATTTGATTATTGGACTTTTTTCTAACTGAAAAACGGTTGAGTCTTGTGAGACATCAAAATAACTACTCATGTTTTAATAGTTGAATTTTTGTGCCACACTATTACCAATTTATATTTTTCAATTAACTCTGGATATGTATTTTTGCTTAAATTTAATCAAAATATCAACATAATTAAAAAAATTATTATAGATAAGTATAAATTGATTATTTTCCAGACTGAATCAGCAATAACGCCATTACCAAAAGAAGATACACCTCAGCAACCAGAAACGAGCAATTTAGATATGAGCGCAACATGTACATTGCCTCGTTGTGGATCATTTCAGCAAAACAAGCCAACACGCTAAACTTCTACAATAATCACCTCAACGACAAGTATTACTAATACTCTCAAAGAGCGTACAAACTGCAGCATCAGCGCGAGCAACCTTCTCCAAATAGCCGGGCCTGACAGTGACTTCACCAGCTCGTTCCCAAACATAGCAGACGAAGCAAAGAACCTTCCTCCGCCACCAGCATTCCTATTGGGAAGAAGTTCGTTAATCGCGAGTCATCTCCCAGCTAAAAGATCAGTATCCATTTCAGAGACAGTGAGAATATTTACCAAGCTGCGTCATACACCCGCTAGTTCGTCATTCATGCGTAAGCTGATAGCTTAACAGGCACAACCTCCAGTAACACGTGTCACTCGGTCAGGTCCCGAGCATTCGAGCTCCTCCAGGCGTGTATTGACTTCCATCATTGAGTCATCTTCATCTGGGCACAGCTCTTCAAACACCACTGTCTCTAACACTTCGACTTTCAACTCCAGTCAGTAAAATTTTATAAGTGTTCAAAGTTTTAAATTTAGCAGCTCTTCCATCAACTAAGCTGCTGGTAACTGCAGTCCCAAGTTAATGCGCAAATATCATTTTTACCATTGAATTATAGACCCAAACTTGTTCTGCTCCGCGGCGTACCAGCGTCGGTTTTCTCGAGACGCTTAATGCTAAATTGGCGACACAGAAATACCAACAGCATCAGCAACAACTTCAACAACAAATACCTCAAATACACACTCACTTAAAAAGTACAACCGCGACATCCTCTACTCTTAATAGATCTGCCAGCGTCAGACGGATTATGGTCAACAGAGTTCCTATTATAGATCCGCTCCAAGTGAGAGATTCATTGGTGGATCAACTAAGACGTAGTACTTCTTTGCGTAAAACAACCGGTACTATTAATGACTGGCTCCACAAATATATTGATTATTAGTTGATTAATCATAATCATTAATTATATACTTAAGGGGGGAAATGCGTGTAGAAAGACATTTTCATGTTGATTTTTTATTATTTTTTTTAAGGCATGAAAATTAATGTTATTTATTGAATCTATCAGGTTATTTTATTTTATCTATATACAGATATATAAGAGATTTCCAGGTATATAGTCACTCATAGAAAGTCACTCATCACGATATCTCGGGAATCGTAAGACCTTGAGACTTGAAATTTGGTAGGAATATTCCTTTCGCTGAGTAGAGGTCAGCTAAGAACGGATTTTACGAAATTCCACCCACAAGGGGCGTTGCGAGAGCGTCAACAATAAAAAATTCCAGTTTTTAAACTATAGCTCCGACATGTTCCAAATTTGGTAGAAATCATTTATATGTGATCCAGAAATTATCTATGAGCGGATATTATAATAACTCATTCCCAATAAGGATTGCGGGGGTGGGTGTTAACAATGAAAATTTTAAATTTCGAAGTTGTAGCTCCTATAGGTTCCAAATTTGATAAGAGTCTTCTATATGTGAGGTAAAAATGATCGACGAGTGGATTTTATGATAACCTACTCTAAATTGGATTGTGGGGGTGAGGGTTAACAATGAAAATTTCAAATTTCCGTATTATAGCTCCCATAGGCTCCAAATTTGGTAAGAATCTGCTAATATATTTGAAGTAGAAATGATCTAAGAGCGGATTTAATGACACCCTATTCCAAATATGGATTGCGGGGGTGGGTGTTAACAATGAAAATTTTAAATTTCTCAGCTATAGCTCCTACAGACTCCAAAAACCGCGACAAAATAACCGCGACAAAATAACCGCGACAAAATAACCGCGACAAAATAACCGCGACAAAATAACCGGACGACAAAATAACCGTCGACAAAATAACCGCGACAAAATAACCGGATGACAAAATAACCGCGGACAAAATAACCGCGACAAAATAACCGAACGACAAAATAATTAGATGACAAAATATTCTCAAAATCGTGTTGTGCCCTTTTAACATGGTTTTTATGTGTATTTAATTTATTTAACATTAGACCAACACAAATGCGGGTAATCGTGTTGTGCCCTTTTAACATGATTTTTGTGTGTATTTATTCGACATTAGACCAACACAAATGCGGGTAATCGTGTCGTGCCCTTTTAACATGGTTTTTGTGTGTATTTATTCGACATTAGACCAACACAAACAAAATAATTAGATGACAAAATATTCTCAAAATCGTGTTGTGCCCTTTTAACATGGTTTTTATGTGTATTTAATTTATTTAACATTAGACCAACACAAATGCGGGTAATCGTGTTGTGCCCTTTTAACATGGTTTTTGTGTGTATTTATTCGACATTAGACCAACACAAATGCGGGTAATCGTGTCGTGCCCTTTTAACATGGTTTTTGTGTGTATTTATTCGACATTAGACCAACACATGAGATTGTTGCCATGTTGTGCCCTTTCTAACATGGATTTTTTGTATGTTTATCAAAGAATATTTTTTTCCAAAATATTTTGTCCGCGGTTATTTTGTCGTCCGGTTATTTTGTCGCGGTTATTTTGTCCGCGGTTATTTTGTCCGCGGTTATTTTGTTGTCCGGTTATTTTGTCGCGGTTATTTTGTCGCGGTTATTTTGTCGCGTCACCGACAAGAAATTGTCCAAAAAGCAGGGGTATATCAGGGGTTTTGACTTCTACCGGGAACAGGGTATTTCTTTTTTAGCTTTAATGTATTTATTATTCATGCTGGAAGAGGCTTTGACATAGATTTTTTTCTTTCTTATTAAAGTTAAGAGTAAATAGTAGAGTGTTTTTCTTGATCGTTTTTTAGTACGATGAAGCGCTTATAATAGGTAAGTTTTGAGTAGACGTAGCAACTAATATTTTTAAAGTATTTTAATTGTTGAATTTCCTAATACAGATGTGTATTAAAGATAATTATTAAGATGATCATATAAATAAATACAATTTTTCCCGCTAAAAATCTCAGATTTTCAAAAATCGGGAAGTTATTGTTTTCACAATAATAATACACAATAATTCAAAATAATACACAAATTGTATTTATGAGCTCGAAGAGCTCTAAAACGTCATAAGTGCAATTTCAAGCGTTTAGGTATAGAATTGGCGGGAAGTTGTAGGCATGGCCTTCCAGGGTCAACCGTATTCCTAATTTTTTTTAACTTTTTTTGTTTTAAATATTTATATTTTTTTACACAGTATTAATATAATTAAATAATTATAAAAACTACAGTACAAAGTAGAAATAGTGAACCAAAGCATTGTTAGAGTAAAAAAAAAGAGTATAAGTGCAAACTAGAGATATTTTTAATATAAAAAATCTTTGTAAAATCTTTGTAAGACACAACTTATATGATACAAATAAAACCTATTTATTATTATTTATTTATATTTTTTAATCATACTTTAATAATATGTCTCGGCTGCCCAATTTCAAAACACAGTAACTGACAATTTTAAGATTTTAAAAAATTTTTCTTGTTATTAAAAAGTTTGCGCACCCGACTGATAAAAAATTTGATTTATGAATAAAAAATACTTGAATATAAATATTTTTAAGAAAAAATACTTGAAATTAAGGTCTAAAAGTTATAAGAAATGCAGCAATACTAAAAAAAAAATCAGGTATAAAAATTTTGCAGTTACTGTGTTTTTAAATTGGGCAGCCGGACTATTTATATTTAAATATTTTTATTTTTTAATGATTCGTGGCATCGCTTTAAATGTAATAATGATAAATGAGATAAATAAGTCCGTGATTTGAAGCTTACACCAACGGATATCTGTGGTTATTAGGCACGGATGATAGGAAATTGTAACGTACTTTTGTAATATGAGACCTATTGTCTATATTGATGTTTATACTGTGAAGCCAATGATTCTGTTGTGCTTAATGTCGTTATACGTTTGTTTTAAACCTTACTAGTTTTTTTTTCATATGATATATACATATCATCAGTAATTTGTTAGTATAATTTTATGCGTGATATTAATTAATTGACTTGGCCTTTAATTTGTTATTAATTATGGATCCTTATCAATCTCCCTTGAAAGTAGGAGATACTTTCAAGTCTCATGCTGATTTACTAGATTACATGGAAAAAATAACTGACGATACTGGTGAACTGTACACAAGAGGAAGATCGAACAAATTATATGAACCAAATTTTAAAAAGACTAATTTATCTGCTTCAGAAATTGATGAAGTAATAAGTAGATTAGGTTATCTGCGAATCAACTATAAAGGTAAATATGGTCCATCAACAAAAACGTCGGACAATGAAGAAAAAAAAACAACGCAATACTAGGTAATCTTGCTATAAATCCATGGTTTATCTCAAAATTAAATTTTTTTTTTAAATTCAATTTTTTATGCTATCCAAAAAAAATTTTTAATTTGCGGAAAAATTTTTTTTTTCATTTCTGCACGTTTTATTAAAAAATACGTCGATTTCTGAAAAAAAAAATTTCTTATACGCCCTTTTGGCTTTTTATGAGTACCTTTTACCGGTATACGCCCGTATGGTATCTGGAACGCGATATTTCATTAGCAATCTCTCAAATATCAACAGCAAGACATAAGTTTGTAAAGATACGATCAGGCTTACACAACATTAAAAAAAATTGCTATGTGGGTGTAGATGCAATAATTTTTTACGTATTGCAAACTTTTTTGACTCGAATAAGATTTTCTATAGCGATATGATCGACTTTATTTTCCCCAAAAAATTTTATAACAATATTTTTTATTTGTTTTATAGCACCTTTAATCATGGATGTCCACTTTTTATAAGATTTTATAGAGTTCGAGAAGATGGTGAATACGTTTTAAAAGTGTTTGAAGCAAATTTCAACCACCTCAATCACCCGGCAAATAGTAAGGTAAGTTTTTTCGAGGCTCATGGTAGATGAACTCACTTATATATATTTTACTCATTTCCATTACACTAAAAATTAATTCGAATATAACAACAATATTTAATAACATATTAGTAAAAAATTTCGCTAAATTCAGCAGTCACTAATTTTTCTCTCGTTCTTACATAGCATTGTCACTCTATAGTCTCAATTTGAAAAATTTTATGTTCAGTACGGTTGTTTCAGTGAGATTTTAATGTATAGAAATTGAGGATATTAAAAAACTTTCTTATTATTTTTTTTTATAATACAATTTCTGATTTTTTGAAGTTAAAAGAAAAACTTTGTTTCAGGAATTAGTAAACGCCTTACCAGAGCGACGTCGATTACCACCTGAGCTGAAGAAAGATGTTATTGAATACATTAAATTAAAAAGCAAACACAAGATGATAAGAAATAAAATAAGGGAAGAAAATGGTATTCTTCTCACATGCAAAGATGTTTCAAATATTGCTCAAGCTAAAAGAAATCGTGGTGGCAATAATTTAGATGCGTTTCAACAACTTTTACACGATAAATATGGTAAATATCTCATTTTTTTCATAAAACTATTTTTAATACTTATTAAATGCTATATATTTGAAAAATAGATATTACGTGTTAGTTAAAAAAAAAGAAATTTAAAACAACATAAAATAATTTCTCTAGTAACATTATCATATCGGCTCAATTTTTTCAAATACATGTATAATGTCAGATTTAATAAATCGGCATTTATTTCTAAAGAGATATTATTATTATTATTATTATTATTATTATTATTATTATTATTATTATTATTATTATTATTATTATTATTATTATTATGTTATTAAATGCTCAGGGGGGTTGTCCCCGGAGTCCGACTCTCCGAGGGCCCAGCCTGAGCTCCATCCATTACTGCTGGACCACTCCGCACAACAAGG
>CAJNRD030001120.1:9526203-9543162 GCA_905319865.3 Cotesia congregata
CAGGGTTGAGCCATCGCATCTTTCAACTTGGACTCAAAATTGACAGATCCCGGAAACGGGTCTCCCGCATTCAGTGTGTGATAGAGTTTGAAACAACCCAAAGATCATACACTGAATGCGGGAGACCTGTTTCCGGGATCGGTCCATTTTGAGTCCAAGTTGTGAGATGCGCTGTTTCAACCTTGCCTCGATCGAGAGACGATGTCTCTCTCTCGGAAAAGCTGAAACTGCTGCACCATACACAACCTGGTTCACAGTGAGCAGGGAGGAATCTTCCAGGGTGTTTGCACGGACATCTTCATTTACCGTGTCAAGCTGTTGTTGAGAGTAAGTTATCTTTTTAGATATACTTATTTGCCGTCCTATAAAGGGATTGTTGTCATCCAAGGAGGAACGGCGCCACTCTTGATGTAATGGCGCCGGATTGGAAAGTCTATTAGACTGCCTTCTATCCGGTACAAGCGATTTTCTATTACGCCGAAGATAAGCGGCATAATTACGCAGGTGTCTAGGCGTAAAATGCGCTAGCTCCGGATGCATTTCACTCCAAAGAGTGTGCATCCGGGCCATATAACCGCTCACCCCCGGCTCGCTGTGTTGGTAGCACACCAAAAGATCGACTCGTAGTTCCTCCGTCCACTTAAAATTAGTCCTTAAAGCGCCAGAGTCGTCAACGTTCATCGGGTCCGGCGTGCTCCTCCCACCTGATGAATGGTCCTCATCCGAAAAGGACCGGTTGTGGGGAGCACTTCTGAGATTACGTCTTGTTGTAACTCAGTATTTCAATGCAGTGGGTAGTTGGCCCACTGCATCGGCTACGTCGTTCGCCTACAGACCTGGTGTTATGGTCTGCGTTTCCCGCGATGCGCCGCTTGGAGGCCACGTAGCAAGCACCGCTACGTGGTGCTTGCTTATTATTATTATTATTATTATTATTATTATTATTATTATTATTATTATTATTAGTCTATAAATATAATAAACTATTTTATCATAATTAAAGTTGAAAGATTTGTTACTTTTTCAATTTTATTAGAAAAAATTTGAGGTCACGTGAACCACTCTCTATATAATCAATGTAATCATAATTAGATATAATAGTTGTTAATTTTAAATACTAATATATAAACTTTTTTTAAGGTTGTATTACAAGAGTCAAAGCAGATGAAAATAATAAATTTGAAGCTTTATATTTTACGAACTCTGAGATGCAAAAATCAATTACCAATTGGCCGGAAATTTTATTCATAGATGGTACCTACAAGCTATTTAATTTAAGATACACACTTTATTCATTTGTCGTGCAAAATGGCAATGGAAGGGGTGAAATCGGCGGTGCAGCAATAACTGCATCTGAAAAGGCAAACGTATTGGAGTGGATCGCAAGAAGCTTTCGAGAAACTAATAGTAAAGCTAGTGAAAATACAAAATGTATAATGACCGATAAGGATTTAACGGAAAGAAAAGCTTTCGCAGCCGTTTTTCCAGACGTTAAATTCTTATGCTTATTTCACACTTTGAAAAGTTTTGACAGACAATTGAAACTTTTAAAAGTAGATCATGAAGTAAGGGGCAGATGTTTTAAATTATTACGTGAATTAGCATATGCCAAGTGGGAAAGCCGATATAATGCAGTTTATGAGAAATTTATCAACTCGGCTCCAAAGTCTGTGATTGACTATTTTAACATCAACTGGCATAAAAACCGCAATGAATGGACACTATTCGGAATGGCTGAGGTTGACTATGGAAGTGTAACAAATAATTTGGTCGAAAGTCTTAATAAACAGGTTAAAACGTTATGTGAATACTTTTCAACTTTATACGAATTTGGAATTAATTTTTTCGAATTAATCCGTTCATCGAAACAGGAAACGAGTTTGTTATGTGCCGCAGATGGTTTAAAAAAACTTAACATTAACCAGGACTTAGATGAGTTTATGGGTGATTATGCAGCCATATTAACAAAAATAGCTTTCAAACAGCTTACTGAAGAATTAAAAAAAATTAAAAACATCAGAATAATTGAAAGCTGCGATTATCAAAAAACTTGTAAAATCATGATTAATGACCACCCACATACTTCTTCATCAAGTGATTGTATTTGTTATTTCCGGCGCAGCTGGAAATTACCCTGTGCACACATACTAGCAGTAAGGAAACATTTTAATTTCAACCTTTTTTGCCCTGAATTATGCGATAAAAAGTGGTTGAAATGTGAAAACACAAACAATATTGATTTAAGAACAACTTTTTCATTCGGTTCAGGAGACAATGCTGATATGGATGAACTGCCAAACGATGATGCCGCTTCAGCTTTATCTTGCCCTGAAAAAGTGGTAATTGCTCAAAAATGTTGCAATGACATTGCTCAAATTATTATACAATCGAGCGATTCCGACTTTAAAGCTCAATGTGAATTTTTAAAATCTTTAAAAGCAAACTGGAGCCAGAAATGTCCAGTGCAATCAGTTCTAGAAAAAAATGAAAACAATGATCGCTTATTAGGAGACTTAAAAAACCATTCTCGTATTGTTGATAAAAGTAATTCTGATTATGGAAATCCAATTTTATCGTCACCTATTAAATTAAAAGGTCGTCCAAAAAATGCAATGAAGACAACATCCGGCTATTTTTGTCGACGAAGGTTAAAGAGTCACGAATGAAATTAATGAGTATATTAAACGATTCGGTGCACCATATATCAATGGTATATTGTATCAATAATATATTATTGTGATTGTTCGAAGCAATAATAATTTTAGTTTGATAAATATATTTATCTAAGTAACATACATATTTTTAAGTATAATAATTTTAAATAACAAAAAATAAACAATAATTTAAAAATATCTTCATTACTTCTTCCAGTTTTTAGACATTCCCCAGCCTTTTCATCTCGAAACCTACTTAAGGCTATCTTAAGATCATAATTAAATGCACGGATCATCAATGATCTGTATGAAAACTAACTGAACTTTGGAAGTACTTAGCTGATTCTAGCTTTCTAGTAAGGCTCGCAGTTTAGCATGAAGCTCGTGAAAATCTTTCATTATATTTTCTTAATTTCTACGTGGCAAGCCTTTATTGTATTATCGCGAAAATGACAGAAATTTGGTTATTAGAATTTATTGAATAGGCAAGAGCAAAAAGAAATTATTCAATCGAAACAGGAAGAAACAAACTGCGGTCTCAATACTGCTTGACATAGCACAGCGTTTTCCATCTGCTCGCAGTACTCGTTCACATTATTGGAACTTCGACTAATCAAAATTATAAATCGATAAAATTTAAAAACATTTAGTTGGTAGAAAAATCACATCGTGATTCATGTTATCTTAAAAATTAATCATGATAGAATTGAGCCTTTACCGGATTAATGTTGCTTCAAGCTATGTATATCTGTGATTATAACTTGCAGTAACGGATATCCGTGACCAAGACTTACAGTACCGGATATATCCGTGGTCAAGACTTACAGCAACGGATATCTGTGATTATAACTTGCAGTAACGGATATCCGTGACCAAGACTTACAGTACCGGATATATCCGTGGTCAAGACTTACAGCAACGGATATCTGTGATTATAACTTGCAGTAACGGATATCCGTGACCAAGACTTATAATACCGGATATATCCGTGACCAAGACTTACAGCACCGGATATATCCGTGGTCAAGACTTACAGCAATGGATATCTGTGATTATAACTTGCAATAACGGGTATCACTGATTATGATGATAAAAATTCAACTTGAACTAGAAATTAGAATACGTGCCCCACATGCGCTTTTATTTTAATTAATGATGAATCGTGGCCCTTTTTTTGCGAGTTTTGACTTTCATGAATCTTTATTTAGAGATAAGACGACCTGGTGAACTTCGTATCACCTACATAAATTTGTATTTCTCACCGTTTAATCTTTCGTTGAATAATTATGTCCGTGATAGGGAGCCAAAACGGGCTCATTAAGGAAAGGAAGGCAGAAAACTATAACATCCAATTTCGTTTAGTAACAATTGTGAATTTTATTAAATTTTAAATTTTAGTCAAAAGTATATTTGCATTATCTACTGTTAGTTCAAGATCTGTCATTGGTATCTGCGTTCGTAGATGTAAGTAACAAATTTTACAAAAAATTCTTCACCAAACAATCATCGTGTTCGTCATATAAAACTTGCCCTTTAAACAAAATAAGTATAATAAGTAGAGTGTTAATAACATTTTCTACAAAATTCCATAAATAATTAAAAATAATAAATAATTCCTTTTCTTTCCATTAGCGTTGTAGCAACATTTATGCATAATATATATCCTTTTTAAAATTCCGTGACACCAGAAACATTTGGCACATCTAGAAATGCATTTTCAGAAGCTGATGTCGCAGGTCCATCGTCTAATTGAATTACTTGAGATGCTAATTAGTCAGCATCATCATCCCTAATCAATAAAAAAAAAAAACAATCATTGAAAAATAGAGTGTTATTTTTAATTATAAAAACAACATAAAGTAATGAATGGTTATTTATAAATTAAATATTGTGCAATCAAGAGTACTTTACAAAGCCCATGCAAGTGGATACGATTTAATCGCAGTGTACAGCTATTTAAGCACCTCTCGGAGAAAGTATCACCGTCAATGAGCTCTGAGAGATTTTCTATAAACTGAGAGCATGACATTTTTCTACTCAAGTTTTGACCATGTAAATCTGTATTATATTTTAACATTAAAAAATAAATAATTATTCCATTTCATTATTAAAATAGTAATATAATTCTCAAACAAATACTTTTTGCTGAGATGTCTCAAAATATCAGACTTTTTGAATCCATCAACTGAGTATAATCTCTCAGCCAGTCTAACAGCTGACGGTAGATCTACAGCTTTAGGGCTATACTGGAAACTATGAAGGCTTATAATTAAGATGGGTATCGAACTTGGGTAGACGTATTTCATACAAAGTAAATGCTATATGAAATTAAATCATCATTCATAAGTTTCATTCTGAATACCGCGGGCTTCAGAATATGGTTCTATTTAAAAATAGATTTTGAATTTTTATCATAGATGAAAAGTGTGCAAATAATTCAAACAATTAAAAATTTTAATGAGTTATTAAATTAAAAAAAATGTATTTGGATTTATTTTGAAGATTACCCAACTTTTCTGCCGTATACAACAGTAAAAGAAAGCCAAGAAACTTCGGAGCGTCAACACTGCCAATGAACCGAATATTAGTAATACCAATCAGATACGCCCAATTAAAAGAGATTAATCCTTACAAGTAATTGTTTAATGATCTAACTATTGAATTCAGTTGCTAACAATGATAATTTTATTAATTTCCATAATAATAGTAATAGTAATAATAGAAGTGATATCGGTATATCATATTGTTACAGTGACAATAATATAGCATGAATAAAATTTTTAAAAATATATATTAAAAAAAAAAACAATATTAGAAATTAGTAATTTGGCAATGTCAGGGGCGGCACTCATTGCAAAACCACTCGGTATTTAATGCTGAGAAGTTCTCCGGAATAATTTGGCATTGGTAATGAAACCAATACCAGCAGCCGTCACACATAATACTGTTATGTACTTTTTCATCGATTTTAGTTTTACATGATCTACAGGACCATGACCCTTTTTTATTTTTTTTTTTTTTCACGGCGATTTTTAAAGCTCTCAGGGCTGATGCTTCAAAATAATTTGCAAGGGTAGAAAGATCTTCAAACACATAGGGCACCGCGTCGGATAAGGGATCTAAATTGATTAAATCTCTTTTTTTAATTATTATTTTTTGGCCCAAAACGCCAGCAACTAAGTCTTCGGAGACAATATGAAGTAAAAACTGTCTCAGTTTTTCATTCGAACATAAATTAGTGGTTGCAGTATTTTTTTTAGGAGCTGGTAAAAGCTCATTAGGATCAGGCAACGGAGGATCATTGACAGACTTGTTTTTACTCAAGTTATTTGTCGCTTCAACTGCAGATTCCGGTTCAACAGCAAGTAAGTCAATCTTAGAAGCAGCAGCAATTTCTTCCAGAGTTCCAGTGTTTTCGACTGAGCTACCAATATTTAATTGAAGAGCTGGTACATCCTCATCAGGATCAGGCAACGGAGGATCATTGACAGACTTGTTTTTACTCAAGTTATTTGTCGCTTCAACTGCAGATTCCGGTTCAACAGCAAGTAAGTCAATCTTAAAAGCAGCAGCAATTTCTTCCAGAGTTCCAGTGTTTTCGACTGAGCTACCAATATTTAATTGAAGATCTGGTACATCCTCATCAGGATCAGGCAACGGAGGATCATTGACAGACTTTTCTTGACTTAAAATATTTGATGCCTCAACTACAGATTCTGTTTCAACATCATCAAGTAAGTCAATCTTAGAAGCACCAGCAATTTCCTCAAGAGTTTCAGTGTTTTCGACTGAGCGACCAATATTGAATGGAAGAGCTGGTACATCTTCATCAGGATCAGGCAACGAAGGATCATTGTCAGACTTTTCTTGACTTAAAATATTTGATGCCTCAACTACAGATTCTGTTTCAACATCATCAAGTAAGTCAATCTTAGAAGCACCAGCAATTTCCTCAAGAGTTTCAGTAGTAAGTCGAGTTTCATTAGCTCTCGGTATGTTAGGCAGAGTTTTTAAATATTTTAAATGTTGATAACCAACTGGATGCCTTTTCTTTATTTTCTTTTTGCCTCGGCTTGAGCTTGGCTGCATATTAATTGAATCTGTTAAACTCAAATCCTCATTCTCGAACACTATCGGCAACGTCTCAATATTAATAATTTCTTCATTTTCAGCAGATGTTTCTCTTATGTTTATATCAGTACTCTTACCTAAAGTTCTATCAGTTTTATCTTCATCATCTACATTTCGAATATCATTATACAAAACCTCTAATAGTTCTATTTTTTTTATAGCTGATAGACCCTTGATTTAATAGGTTTTCATGTATTTTGTTTAATAAATCTTCGGCTTTTAACTTTCTTTCTATTTGGTCGTCTTCTATTTGGTCCTCTGCTATTTGGTCCTCTGCTATTTGGTCGTCTTCTATTTGGTCCACTGCTGATTTTTTTTTCCTCAATCACTGAATCGTGATTATGCATACAATCCCAGTTCCTTACAACAATACGCTTGTCCCTTACACGGAATCGAGCAATTAAATTAACTGGACATTCAGTTTTTTTAGAGCTATGGACAGAAATTTTCATTATTAATTTAAAAATTTTTAAAATATAATTCTATTATCTTATAAGTATAATTCCACAATATATCAGACCATTTTCAAAATTTGTAAATAAATAAATAAACCAAATCTACAGAAAGTATATATGTGAAGAAACTATTCAACTATTAATAGTGTTCAATTTTTTGATTTTTTTAATTTTATTTCAACTCAACGAACGAAAAAACTGCATTTTCTAATTTATAGAGAACAAGAAGTTAAGGATAAATGCACGTATAAGCACTTTCAGCTTGAATACAATCGGAAAAGGTTTTCATATTTTTTGAAAGTATTATTTCATTTCTTTATCTTGATTTATTGACTATTTGTTTTATCGATTATTTTTAGACATATCAAATTAGGATTGATACTTACTCAACAGTTCGATGCCCATGTCCTTTTGAGACAAATGTTCCACTTTGGCTACATAACAATGTTCAGTCATACATCTGGATTGGACCGAAATTTTTTTTACTCTTGAAGATTGTAGTTGTAAATCAGTAATTATTTATGTTTGCAATTCTATACCTAACTTAGCTTCAGGAATCGCAAGAATTCCTACATCTTCAGATAATTTTTTTGCGACTTGGACCATGTGTCTTGAACTATTCATCATATCACAAATTTTTCGTTCACTCCATCTTGATGGTAATATAGTCAGGATTCTAATTTTTTCCGCTGTTGAACAATTCTGGTCATTAAACTTAGCTTTTAAACGCTCGATTATATCCTGAAAATCTGCTAAATTGACATCTAGATCTGACAGACCATTATCATCAAGACCAAAAAGTTTTGTTAGGTTGCGAGTGATTTGGTTGACTTTACGATCCAAATAAACTCCATCTCGCAATTTTTTCTTTAAAACTGGTGATTCATTCAAAAGACGTAAAGCTTGATTCACTACTGGCAACTGAGTTTCAATACTAACTTCAGATGCAGAACTTGATTGAACCGGTTGCGATTGAAAATTGTCGGAAGAAAATGATAAAGATTCTGAAATAATAACGTACATTTTAATATTCAAAGTATAAATAAAAACTGGGGACATTAGTTAGTGAAATAAATGCTTTTTTTCTTACCAAAAGATTGTAGTAGTGCAGTAGCTTGACTTGCATGTCCTAAAGATAAATTACATGAACCTTCACAACTGTCACCTTGTCTTTCAGAATTTTCATCATCACTACTAACGTTGACTTCACAAGCAATATCATCGTCAACGTTTTGATTATTGTCAACATTATCAACATTGTCACCAACCGATTTTGAATGTTTTGCAGATGCGTACACTTTCATTTTACAATCAATGCATAAGACATAATCACCATACATGTTTAGTTCTTTTTTAATAAAGTCATTGGCTTTTCTTAAATTCCTTGTTTTTAAATGGTTTGCTAGGTTATATGGATTGAAACAGCGGTCGAATCGTGGAGTAGTCGCCATTATTGTTTAATTTTGTTGGTAATTATTTTGAGTATGGCAATTAATGGAGAAAATATAGTTTTTTAGAATGATAAAAACTAAATAAGTGGTATTTAACTTAGAATTATTGATGGTAAACCATACGTTAGGTTATAATTGTTATTAGTGAAGATGAGCTAAGCAAGAAAATATTCTTTAACTTAATATTATTTCTGAAGATGGCACTTTATCAGTTTTTTTTTAAGAAGAGGATTCATAGGTGGCGCAAACTATCATTTCTCGAAGAAGTTTAGAATAATTTGAAAATAGAGTTGGAGCTTTGCAAGAATTAAAAATTTAAAAAGCAATTCTGAGAAGCTTACCTGGTTAACTTTTAGTTCTATATTTTTTTGTGTTTTTCAATTTTCTTTGTTTTTAAAAAAAATTATTTTTCTCGATGATTAACATGTTCAACTTTTGGTTCTATACTTTTTTCTTGTTTTTTGAGGGTTCCCGGAAATTTTTGGACCGGTGTTATGAAAAATAAGATTAAAAAAAAAAATTTTTTTTTCAATTGAAAAAAAAAATAGAAATCGAAAAAACACCCTTCTGAAAATTTCAGGATATTTGTAGAAAATGTCAAAGTTTTATATGAAAAAAAGAAAAAAGGAATTAAAAATGTTATTCATCAAGAAATTCGGAGTTTTTTCGGAAAATTTAAAAAATAACGATGAAGATAGGTTCGAATAATTTTTTTATATTTTTTTCCAAAAAGAACATTTGATAACAAAAATTTTGAAGAAAAAAAACGTCCCGATAAGCCAATTTTTGAAAAAGTTATGGCAATTTAAAAATAAAAAAGCAGTTTTTTTGAAAAATTCATAACTTTTTTTTGTTAATTTTATTTATCAAAAAAATTATTTTTAAAAAATTGCATTTTTTATTTTTTTAAATTTCTACTTGTCAATTTTTTTTTTCTAATTTTTTTTTGCCAGAATTTATTAGCAATAAAATTTTTAAAATTATTAAATATACGTATATATATATATATACAGTCTTCTGGCTTTGTTATTTTGTAAATTGTACATGAATGAAACTGAATTACCTAACCATTCGCATTCGGTGGCCTACAATTATTCTAAAGAATTAAAAAAAAAAATTTAACTTAATTTATGCATTTTTCGCAAGTTATAGTGTTTTCAGAGTTTCATACATGACGGACAGGAAAATTTTTTGACCTATTTCAAGGTTTTTTTGCGTTTCTAGTAGACTAAATTAATTTTTGGAAAGTGTCAAATTAATTTCCATTAAATTATCTTGATAATAGTATGCAAAATATCGGTGACCGTCTCTTTTTTCTCATGCAAAAATTTCTCGTGACAAAAATTGTCAGCAATAATTTCTTGTACAATATTTTTTCACACAAAAACCATGATAACAGGGCTATGTTAATGTTTTTTTTTTTTGAAATAATTGTAATTAATTGTAAATAATTGTGAAAAATTTTTGCTGAGAAATTTTAGCGGGATTAATAAAGCCGGGGAGCCAAATATAATTGGCTGAAATAATATTTCGGTGATATATGCCGTCAACGTCAAAGAAGTTTTACTTCAATCGCGCGTAAAGGTTACACGCACACACTTTTTCTTTTTTTTTAGTTTTAAACAAATTTAAACTTATTTAAAATAAAATAGTTTACAAAAATTATACTGAAACATTTTTTTTTTGTAATTTTTAGACGTTTTTTTTTACTTCCCGCTAAGAAAATCAAAGATTTTCAAAAATCGAAGATTTTCAAAAATCGGGAAATTATTGTTTTCACCCTGTTCTACGATAATCGAGTTTTCATCAGATCTCGACGTTTGAAGGTCACAGGGAGCTTCCCTGACTATCCCCGCGAGGTTGTCACTATGTCTGTATGTATGTGTTTTTTTTTTTTTTTTTTTTCTATAGAGGAGGTAAAATACATTTACGTATGCCAGGACTTGGTGTTGGTGCCAGGACTAGGTGTTAGTGCCTGGGTATGTCGGACTCAGAAGTCAATAGTATTTAGCAACAATACCGACTAAACATCCTCCTCTCTCCTTCCCCATAGATGACACAGGGAATACTGGATCGGGACCGCGTTAGCATTACTTCGATCCAGTCCATGTTGTGTCTCACGACACCTACTTATTGTTACTACTGGTTTCTAATCGCTTTCTGCGATTTTTTCTTTTAAAAGGCGCTGCGCGTAGGCTGCGACAGCTGACCAGTTTTCTTCTTTTTTGATCATGCAGGTTACCAAGCTCTCAGGGGAGAGCGTTGTGCCTATTGTTTCTTCGGTGCTGATTCTGTCCTCCTTCCACCGATCACACTCAAAAAACCTGTGCTCGGCGTTGTCAATTTTGTCTGGGCAGAATTTGCACGATGGTGTGCTGTGCAAACCCATCTTGAAGAGATAGGCATTGAACCGCCCATGTCCCGTCAATAGCTGGGTCAGGAAGAAGTCCGTGTCCCCGTGCTTTCGAAAAAGCCAGACGTTAATGTTTGGGATCAGGCGCGTTGTCCATCTGCCGGTCTCTCCCGATGTCGATCGGTCCTGCCACTCTTGCTAGGTTTCCGCCTTTATCTTCGTTCTTGCGTCCTTCATGTTTTTGTCACTATCTTTAGCGTCATAGAATATAGTAGGGGTGTGCGAATAGTGTTCGAATCGAATCGAATCGAATAGTACTATTCGATTCGACATTCGAGCCGAATATTCGAATAATTCGAATAGTTCGAATAATTCGAATAATCCGGATAATTCAAACAGTCGTTTTCTGTTGATAAATTAACTAATTTTCGTGGAGAAATTACTTTGCTTTATTTTAATTAACCAAATGAAGTCTTCATGATTATTTGATAGTAAAATCTGCTTATTATTTGAAATAAATATTTCTTGGTGTACTCGGACCCCCCACCTCAGGGCCCCTCGCCATTTTGACATTTCTCCGGGAAAATTTGTTTTTTCTAAAATGAGATCTACGACACGATGGACCAGATATTGAAGACAATTTCGTTGTTGTCGCTTTTCGCTGCTATGGCAACCACTACGGCAACGATTATCATGGCAACAGTTGAATATTAATGGATAAAATTTATAAAAATATTGATTAATTGAATTGTTAATAGTAAAAATTTTGACAGAAGCGTATTTAAATAAAGGTTGCAATGAGCGTAACATCAGGATGAGCTTGTGTCTTCAAAAATGTCAATAATTAAGAAATAACGTTGTATTTTGCCAATCCTGGAGTTACACTTATCGATACCTTTCATTCGAATACCCACATGAATTTTTCATATATTTTATATATTTTGCAAATATGAAAAATATCAAATGTATAAAATATGTAGAAAAGTTCGTGTGGGTACTCAAATGAAAGGTCTCGATGAGCGTAACATCAAGATGAGCCTATATCTAAAAAAAATGTCAATGACAAAGAAACGACTTTGTAGAAACGAGACCTTTCATTTGAATACCCACGCAAATTTTTCCATGTATTGTATACATATGATATTTGTCATATTTGCGAAACATATAAAATATATATGAAAAATCGTGTGCGTACTCAAATGAAAGGTCTCGATGAGCGTAACATCAGGATGAACTTATGTCCGAAAAAATGTCATTGATTAAGATATGACGTTGTACTTATTTTGTCCACTGATGATATTTTTAACGATATAAGCTCATCCAAGAGTTACACTTATCGAGACCTTTTGTTTGAATATCAACACGAATTTTTTAAATATTTCACAAATATGAGAAATATCTTATGAACAAAATGCATAAAAAAAATTGAGTGCGTACTCAAATAAAAGGTCTCAATGAAAGTAACATAAGGATGAACTTATATCTTAAAAAATAACTAAGATATGACGGTGTATTTTATTCACTGATGATATTTTCAACTATGTAAGCTCATTTTGATTTTACACTTATCGAGTTTACACGATGAATTGTCAAATGATTTTTCGAATGAAAGATTCGAGTTTACACGAATCTTTCATTTATTATGTATGTTTCACAAATATGAATGTCGTACATGAGCACAGAAAAAAAAAAAATTTTGCGGAAATGAATCACCCTAATATATATGGGGCATTCCACGCCAAATCGACCACTTTTGACCCTGACCCCTGTAACGGAGTACACGGAGCCTTCTTTACCCAGAGAAGGTTTCCGATCCGTGTGAGTTAGTTATCGACTGATTCCCCAAAGCACTGTGCTCCGAAGTACTCGCGCCTCTAGCTGTAAGTTAGTGAGTAAGTCCACAAGAGAGAAGCGCCGGCGCGGAGAGTGAGTGGGGAAGACGGAGTGAAGAAAGAAACGCACCGACAAAGCCGAGAAGATTCATTGTGACCAAGTCGCCAAACCGTACAGATACGCAAATTTAGTAAAACACAATCAAGCAGGTAATTATTTCTTTGTCGCCTTTCGTACAGTGGAAGGAAGCGATTAAATCTATTAATTTATCGCTTGCTAGACCTTCAGCCAGCTTGCGCAAATTGATTTTAAATTGTAACAATTTCTAATGCTTAATTGCGGTTTCAGATTTATAAAATATTCGGAGAACGAGTAACGTTGACCGGGGTCTCGCTAGTAGTGTGTCTGGGGGTCTGAATCCGCCGGTAAAACAGATTTGTGGGTCCGTGTCCAGGCTAAGTACCGCCTGTCGATATGGAGGGGATCTGTTTTGCCGACAGTAGATGTTGCCATGGGTATGAATGGCATGTTTTACCGACATTTTGAGGTTATGGACGAGGTTTTTTATCGACTTGGTTGTAGGTGGCGCTGGTGGTGAATTCTGCCGCCATTTTTGAATTTATCCGCCATTTTTTAAATCTATCTGCCATTTTCCCGCCATTCTTTTAAATCTATCCGCCATTTGAATCCGACATCTCGTGGCTGTGATCCGCTATTTTGAATCCGCCATCTGGTGGCTGCTATCTGAGTCTGAAATCCGCCATTTTGAGTTGTGAATCCGCCATTTTGAACTTGTTATCTGAAATCCGCCATCTGGCGGCTGCTATCCGCCATTTTGAATCTGACTTCCGCCATTTTGAATCTGAATTCAACATTTTGAGGTTAGAAAAAAGCATCCTCAACTATTAACCTGCTTTTAGGCTTGCCATTACAGATCAATAGTTCAGGATTACGCATTTGGGGTATTATATATCCACGTTTTATATATTTAAAATGAAGTTATGACAACTACTTGCGAGAAGGATTTTACGCAGCGCCATCTGGTTGCAGCTTGCATTACTTTTAACTGCGTAGTAGATGATGTCATCTGACAGGTCTGAACCTGTTCAAGGTCACGGTAACTGCGTAGTTCTCTTTGTTCTATACCTAACTGCGTACTAGATGATTCATTCTGTTCTAGAATTTTCTAACTGCGTAGTAGATGACGTCACCAAACAGGTTTGAACTTGTTCAAGGTCGCGTAACTGCGCAGTTTTCTTTGTTCTATTTCTAACTGCGTAGTAAATGACGTCATCAGACAGGTTTGAACCTGTTCAAGGTCGTGTAACTGCGCAGTTCTCTTTGTTTTATTTCTAACTACGTAGAAGATAACGTCATCAAACCGGTTTCTGGGTAGAGGAGTGGGGGTAACTGCGCAGTATTCTCAACCTATATAAGCAGCTCGCCGAGAGCGAACTTCACAAAAACGAAGTACAAGTCTCCAGTGAAACATCTCTCGTGATTAAAAAGTATTCAGTGTTATATAAAATATAGTGAAGTTCAGTGTTGTGAAGTACGCGAGTATAGTGTGCAAAAACTATTGTGTGCATAAACTGTAGTCTAGTGTGCAAAAACTATTGTGTGCACATAAACTGTAGTCTAGTGTGCATAACTGTAGTCCAGTGTGCAAAAACTATTGTGTGCACATAAACTGTAGTCTAGTGTGCATAAACTGTAGTCCAGTGTGTCAAAAACTATCGTGTAAATTCAGTGTGTGTAGTATACATAACCTATAAACAGTGACATAACCTTTAAAAGTGTACATAACCTATAAACAGTGTATATAACCTATAAACAGTGTACATAACCTTAAAAAGTGTACATAACCTATAATATTGTGTAAATAGACAGTAGTGAAGTGATTCTCGTTTCAAAATGGCACAACATAACCTCATCGAGGCTCTCAAAAACTTGGTGGACACTATTGCATTCTCATATGCTGATCTGTTGGGAGAGCAGCTCACTGATGAACATCGTCAAAGGTGTTTACGAGTGTGTGAGGAGACCATTGAATACTTCAATACAATATTACGGGATCCTGGAACAACAATTCAAGTGAGAAGAAGTGTTCAAGCTCACATCAACCAACTCAACTGGTTAGCCGATCAGTTCTCTAGACTCGGTAACCAAGTAGTTGGTGGAGATCTCAACCAAGGAGTCAAATGGCAGAACCTGGAGAATGCTTTCGCTGGTAACATCCAGACTGGATGTGTTATCAACCAGCGCCACAAAGATCCAACATTATTTCTCCAGGCCTCACGGGACATCGTCATCAACAAGGTACAGAGTGTCTTGAGAGATCTAGCAGGGCTGAAAGTGAATGTGGAGTTCTTCTGTACATTCCGGAAACATCAACAAGACATAGAAAAACGAAAATCTTTCATCACCAAAAGTCGTGAGATTCTCCCTGCCACTTCTCTTCAGGATTGGTACACTGAGCATGTGTATGAGAAGCTGAAGCAACGAATTGAAGATTTTGAACATGAGGGTTCCGGATGGAGTCGTCTTGGGCCAACCAGCTTGATGGTGACTATGTCAAGATTCGCACCAACTCAAGTTGGGAACCCACCTTCGTCAGATTGCCGCAGGATATCATCAGGAAGCATGCGGTTACGAACATCCAGAACAATGATGAGTTCTGCTTCCTGTGGTGTGTCAACGCCGCCTTGCATCCACCAGTATTGGTTCCAGCTGACCCTTCAAGTTATCGTCACTTCAGCGTCAGATTAAATTATGAAGGTATTCAATTTCCAGTTAAGCTTAATGACATCCCGAAATTCGAAAAAATGAATGATCTTAGCATTAACGTATATGGTATAGATTCTGAATTCACGGGTAAAAAGTCTGAAAAAAGTACCATTATACCATTATATTTAAGTAACTTCGAGTCAGAAATACCAACGATTCATTTATTAATGATTAAAAAAAGTGTTAATTATACTAATAATTTAGATAATATTGAGTCAGTCTATCACTTTGCATGGATACACAATCTTTCTGGATTAATTAAAAGTCAGATATCTCTAGGTAGACATAGATTATACTTTTGTGATCGTTGTTTGAATCATTTTAAATTTCAAAAATGTTATTTAGAGCACCGAGTAGATTGTTTTAGAACTAACAAAGTCCGCATGGATTTTCCTAGCAAAAAAAAAAATTTTGAAATTTAAAGATTTTAAGTCCAAAGATACTGTACCGTTTGTAGTTTACGCGGATCTTGAATGCACACTCGAACCCCCGGGGGATGATGAAAAGATAGTTCATAAACATGTTCCACACAGTATTGCTTACTATGTACATTGCAGCTATGATAACACACTGTCTAGATTCCAATTAAACCGTTCTCCTGATTGCATCAACTGGTTTGCTAAACAATTACAGTCATTAGCTCTGGACTTTGAATAAATTCTAAAGAATCCTATTAAAATGAAACCCTTAACGAAAGAACAACAAGATAGACACAACCAGGCAACTGTGTGTCATATTTGTGAGAAACCAATCACTTCTACGACAGATAAAGTCTATGATCATTGTCACTTTACCGGTAACTACAGAGATGCTGCTCATAAATCATGCAATGTTAATTATCAGAAATCTACAATTATCCCAGTTGTCTTTCATAATTTATCCAGCTATGACTCACACTTCATAATTAAATCCTTAGCTACAGTATTTGAAGGTGAAATTTCATTACTACCGATCAATAAAGAGCGTTACATTTCTTTCACAAAATCCGTTAAAAATACTTCAGTTTCTTTAAGATTTATTGACTCTTTTAGATTTATGCCCTCCAGTTTAGAAAAATTAGCTTCATACCTTGATGACAAAGACAAACAGATTACGCAACTACACTACCCTGACCCTGACAAATTCAAATTAGCAATACGTAAGGGTGTATTCCCGTATGAGTACATTGACAGTATTGACAGACTAAACGAGAAACAGTTACCTGACCAGAATTCATTTTATTCAAAATTAACAAACTCAACTATTTCCGATGACGATTATGCTTTTGCTCAAGTAGTTTGGAATGAATTTAATAT
>CAJNRD030001120.1:9545626-9561392 GCA_905319865.3 Cotesia congregata
TTCCATTTATAATCATGTATGATTATATATAATCTTGCATGGCTGTGTATAGCTCCATATATAGTTATGTATAATTATATATGATTATATATAACCTCTTATACAATTCCATATATAATCATGTATAATTATATATAATTATATATGGGACTATGTACAATCTTGCATAGCTGATGTATATTGCTCCATATATAGTCATATATAATATATATGATTATATATGACCTCATATACAGTTCCATATATAATCATGTATGATTATATATAATTCTATATAATTATATATGTGATTCCATATATATTCATATATAATCATATATGATTATATACAATTATATATGATTATATAGAAACATTTTTTCTCGGGATATTACTATTTCAGAGTGCAAATGTGAAATAATCTCTTTCTGTTCACTGTCTATGCTTTTATTCAAGTCAGACATCTGTCTCAGTACAAATTGCACTGTCGCTGCATCATGTTCTTTTGAAGGATTACCGAGATTGCACAGCCTTTTATTCTCAATGTTATAGTTTCCATCAGAAGTTATATTGAAACCTCTACCAGCTGGACCTCGTTGAACCGATTTGTCATTGTCCAGAGGACGTCCAAATATATCGATGCTCATAGTTCTTAACACTTTGACTGTCAGCGTGTGAATGGTGTTATTTTCTAGAAGCTTTTAATATATAACTCTAGCCTCCCTAAGCTCTTCAATAAATTACATGATTTCATTCGTGTGACTTGGGTTTCCAGCAGCTTGAGATGCCATCAGTAGTCGCGAACGATCAACTAGCTCATTTGGATCATCCCAGTAAACATAATCCATTGGTAATCTCTGTTTTCTTGCAATCATATATTTTGGTAACCCTTTACTGAACTTAGTGATAAAATCAGCAACGTATTTATTGTACTTTATTGTTATATCTTCATAAATGGAACGATTTGGATCATAATTTTTCCTATGAGTGTTGGTATGTTGGATTATATCCAAGTACTTCTCCTTATCATCTGGGGTGATGAGTGCATCATCTGGCGATTTTCTAAATAATAATTCCAACAACCCAGGAGTTATTGGATAATTTTTACCTTCGATACTTATTGTATCACTTGCAAATGAAGTAGGTGAATCACCCGTATGCAATTCACCATGTTTTCTGCGTATACCATATCTCATATCATTATCTTTATGTTTTTTACTAGAACGTTGTAAATAATTGATGAGAGGAGGATTTTTACGAGCTGGAGTACTTGTTGATGGCGGTGGTTGGGTTACAGCGAATGATGTGTTGTTTAATGAACTTTCATCGTTTGATATTAAACTGTTGTACTCTTCTGGATCAGCATATAACGATTTTTCGATCTCTTGTTCTTGAACCTCTTCTTTTTCAACCTGCGGTTTTTCTTCTTTTTTAATATTTTCTTCCTTCAGCTTTGAACTTTCAACTCTACTCTGGAGTGGTGTTACAATAGGCTTGAACATTTCTTCCATAGCTTTTTCAACTGTATCTTTACCGAACTTCAACATCCTGTGCTTCCGTCGGATGGCCTCGCTGGCTTGAGATATCTGATGCAGAATATTCTTCTGCTTTGAAATTTCTTCAGGCTTCATGTTAACAGGTTAAAGTCTACAGCATGTATGACTATCTCACTCTAAAGTACCTCAATTTATACTAATGAAGCAGTCGAATCCTTTCCGATACCTGCCACTGTTCAATTCACTGTCTTTATCTATTACCACAAATCCATATTTATTCCAACATGCCGAGCATAAATCTCTGAATGAGTTGTATGGCATGTCCGTATTGACATGATCATCATAAATATGCTTCAGATTCATTTCATCTTGACGGAACAGCACGAGAAAGTTTGCATTATCTCTAATCAGGTGCTTGGGTATTCGTGTATAAGTTTGACAGAGATAGAAGCTGTCAACATCCTTGTGTCGACCCATGCAGAAAAAAGCTTTGATGTGATCCTGTTTTTCACAAGCAACATCGTCAAATATCATCAAGGAGTTAGGCTTAGCATCTTCAGGCTTGATTACAGCTTCATGTTCACTGAATGTGAAGAATCAATACCATCAATCTGTTTAAGCAGTGTCTCCAGAAACTGATACTTCGATTGGTTAAGAGACTTTAAGTAAAGATATATATTTTCAAACCTTAAACCGTTTGGATGTACAATAAGGGACAGTAGAGCATTCGTCTTTCCACAGTTTGATGGCCCGCAAAACACTGCACGGATACTGTTGGGAAGTAAAACACCGTGTCGTTTGAGTTTCACACCAGTTCCTTGAATAATTTGATCAAAATTGATAACAGGCAACTGAGCTTTTGGTTTGTTGTCCATGACTGCTGATTAGATTCTGAGCCCGAGGGGTATATATACCAGCTTATATAGATTATCAAGTCAGTCTTTGATGTGACATGTCTGAGAGCAGACGTGGTAAAGGTTTGTTCAACAATATAATCAACAAGCTCCCACTTGAACTTCACATACCAGGTTATCAGTACTGCGGTCCGGGTACAAAGTTAGCCAAGAGGTTAGCTCGAGGTGATTCAGGTATAAATCCTTTGGACGCTGCTTGTAAGGAACACGATATAGCTTACTCGAAAAATCGTGAAAATTTGGAAGCTCTTCACGAGGCTGATAAAATTCTTGCTGAGAAAGCGTGGCAACGATTTCAAGCAAGGGACGCTGCTATTGGTGAAAAAGCTGCTGCTTGGAGTGTAAATAAAATCATGAAGTTAAAAAGACGTTTCGGTATGGGGATTAAAAAAGAAAAACCTATCACCAAGCGTGAGACAATTAAAAGAAAAACAATGAAGTGTAAGGTAGTTGTGAAAAGAAAGGAAACCAAGTCTAAGCGGAAAACGATAAAGCGTAAGATAACCAAACGCAAGGTAGTCAAAAGAAAGACAGTCAAGCGCAAGACTTCCAAGAAGAAAGATGTTGCTCTAAGACAGATTGTTGATGGAGCTAAAAAGTCCATGCAGCCTGGTGGAGATCCAGTTAAAACAGCCGTAGAAGGTGCCCGCAAGGCTGTCAAGAAAGCTGGTGGGAAGAAAAACGTTCGATTGCCTCGTATTCTACCAGTTCCATCAAAGATTGGTGGAGTACTTCCATTCTTGATTCCCCTGTTTGCAGGGTTATCAGCGGTTGGTGCTCTGACAGGTGGAGCTGCAGGCGTTGCAAAAGCTGTGAACGATGCAAGCGCAGCCAAAAATCAACTAGCTGAAAAGAAACGTCACAACTTGAAGATGGAGGAAATAGCTGTAGGTAGAGGATTATACCTTAAACCTTACCGCAATGGTATGGGACTTTATCTGAAACCATACCCAGAGGGAGCGGGTTGCAAGAAGTCAAAAAACCAGTAGAGCTACCACATCGAGCACTGACTAACATCGATTTATTAAAGTATGCTAAGCTGCTTAAAATTCCAAATTTTCGTGGAGTTTTCATGAGAAATGATTTACCAAAATCTGGACCAAAGACAAACGAATCAGCAATAATAAATTTGGATGATAAACTTGGACCTGGAACTTACTGGGTTGCCTACAAGAAGAATCACAATCAAGTAATTTATTTTGACAGTTTTGGTAATCTACAACCCCCACAAGACTTGATGAAATATCTCGATGTTGGTAGCGTAAAGTACAATCATCAAAGGTAATGGGTATGGGTAATGGTAATGGGTATAAAAGGATTGCAGCAATCATAAAAGGTATCAAGACTTTGATACAATCATATGTGGACATTTGTGTTTAAAATTCTTGGCTGGACAACTATAAATTGAAGTGACTTGGGACTGCACGCGTCAGTCATGGCAGAATCATTCACCTTGACACTATCCGGAAACTCCTCCATACTGAAGGCAAATTATTTTCCACCGATTGAGCTATCACCAACAAAAAATTATGTACTTGGACTTGTTAAGCTTCTGACATTCAAGTCAATACCAAATATCGATGTTGATGCTAATAAATTCTATGTGTCATCAAAAAGATCCAAGAGGAGTACAATCAAGAGATTTCAAGAAATAACTATACCGACAGGGAGTTATGAAATTAAAGATATTAAAACTTATATAAACAAGACATTGCCTGAACTGAGTTTCACTTTAAAAGCAAACAACAATGAGTTGAAAAGTGAAATAAAATGTGATCAGTATATAAATTTTGAACCTGAAGATTCCATTGGACCATTACTTGGATTTACTAAACGTATACTTGAACCTAACACAGCACATAAATCTGATTTACCAGTGAAAATATTAAAAATCAACTCTCTGAGAGTCGAGTGCAATATAACTACTGGGTCATACATCAATGGCGTGAAGAATCATACAATCCATGAATTTTTCCCGAGGGTTCCAGCAGGATATAAAATAGTGGAAGTACCAACAAACATCATTTACCTACCAGTCGCCGTACGAGCAATACACAACGTGAGACTCCGCATTGTTGATCAGGACGGAAGAATAGTAAATTTCCGTGGTGAGACTATAACGATAAGACTACATATAAAGAGTCTGTAATGGGTATCGTATATGAGACAAAGACTGGTAATGGGTATAAAAGGATTGCAGCATGCCCAAAGATCATCAGTCATCATCAAGCTCTGAAAGTGTTAACACATCAGAACGCAGAGTTCCTAAAAAGTCTAGGACTAAAATTACGTGGAAAATTCGTAAGATAAAAATAAATTTTTGTTGTCTAGCTTGTGTAATACCATGGCGGAAATCTTAGATATAAAAAAATCAATTATTTTTGATGAGTCTATTGCACACTGCGAAGCTCATTCACACCTGCCATACGCATCATCAACGTTCAACAACAGTGATGAAATTAGGATTGCTGTTCAACATCAAGATCTGTGCTTACTCCCAAGCAAGAGCACATTACATTTTTATGGAAGAATGAGGAAAGCTGATGGTACTGCTGTAAGTGCTACTACAAAAATGATCAACATGGCTGTCTGCCATATGTTTGAAGAGATACGTTATGAGCTCAATGGTGTAGAAATTGACAGATGTAAGAATGTTGGTATTACCAGTGTTATGAAAGGATACGCTTCTCTGAGTCCAGGACAGCAAAATATTCTGGAAAATGCTGGTTGGATTGTAAATAAAGATAATAACAAGTTGACCAATCCTAATGGCTACTTTGATGTCTCGGTACCGCTGAGTTTTATTCTCGGATTAGCTGAAGATTATCAACGAGTTATCGTGAATGTTAAGCATGAATTGATACTGATCAGATCAAATACTGATCAAAATGCTTATGCTGTTACCGCTGGGGAAGAAGATGTTTCAATTACGATTCAAAAAATTGAGTGGATTGTACCGTATATAACAATGTCTGATAAGCAAAAAATTGAGGTGTTGAATTACATAACCTCTGATCCTGCAATCCCAATCAGTTTCCGCACTTGGGAATTGTATGAGTATCCACTGCTACCAGCTGCAACCAATCACATTTGGTCAATCAAAACAACAAATCAACTCGAAAAACCTCGTTTTGTCATCGTTGGATTTCAAACAGCAAGAAAGAATCAATCGAATCAAAATGCAAGCGAGTTTGACCACTGCAACATAAGAGACATTAAACTCATCTTGAACTCTCAGAGTTATCCATATGGAAATTTGAACCTCAACATTACGAATAATCAGTACGCATTGATGTATGACATGTACACAAATTTTCAAAGTGCTTACTATGGAAAAGAAGCTGAACCTCTAATGGCTAAGAAAGATTTTCTGAATAAAGCACCTCTGTATATAATTGACTGTTCCAAGCAGAACGAGTCAATCAAGTCTGGGCCTGTGGATATACACCTGGAGTTTGAATCATCAGCACAGTTTCCAAATCAAACTACTGCTTACTGTTTAATAATTCACGATCGTATAGTGGAATACAATCCAATCAGCAGCACTGTGAGAAAACTTACCTAATGGTGCAGTTTGATCCCAAACCCACCATACATTACATGTATGTATGGGACTATGCATCCAGACAAGCGAAAAAAGGTCCATGGGAACAAGCAGCAAGAGACGGAGAACGATTTCGCCGACGAATACAAGAATTAAATAAAATTATTGAACCTGTACTAATCAATAAACTTAATGTAATTAAAAATAATAAATAAACTTAATGTAATTAAAAATAGTAAATAAAGAAAAACTTTTTTATAATTTTGTGTTTTTTAATTATAAACCTTACTATAATAAGCACAAAAATAAAAATTTTAGTATAAACATTAAGTATACATATTAATTAAAAACTAATATTAGAACACAGCTTTTTTAAAATTTCAACAATTGATTTTCCAGAGTGATTGATAAGCTTAAACTTATTGTAGTTGGTTCCAATGTAGTGTAAATTCAAAGTATCACCCAAAATTAAAATTTTCATTTTAAGTATCATGTCGGAATTGTTAAGATATTTTTGGTTAGTTGCAGCAGGGAAGAATGTTGAAAAGTTGTTATCCAAGTCAATTTCAACGTTGAGTCCATGATCAGTCACAACAGTTCTAATTCCGGTTAGTTTATACGTTTTTCCAACCTTGAGTTTATTCATTCGTTTGAATGGTAATCTGTTCTTAGTTTGATCTTCAACATTGATCCGTTTAAATGTTTTTGATCTCTCAATTTCGTATACATCATCAGTAGCAGAATGTTTACGGTAAGGAGCCATTACTGAGATTCTGTCAACAGATTCCAGGCAGCAGATTTCAACAGGAGGGTAGTAGATTTCAACACCAGGATGTAGATGAAGCTAATTTCTCTAAACTGGAAGCCAAAAATCTAAAAGAGTCAATAAATCTTAAAGAGACTGAAGTATTTTTAACTAATTTTGTGAAAGAAATGTAACGCTCTTTATTGATCGGTAGTAATGAAATTTCACCTTCAAATACTGTAGCTAAGGACTTAATTATGAAGTGGGAGTCATAGCCGGATAAATTATGAAAGACAACTGGGATAATGGTAGATTTTTGATAATTAACGTTACAAGATTTATGTGCAGCATCTCTGTAGTTACCCGTAAAGTGACAATGATCATAAACTTTATTTGTCGGAGATGTTATAGGCTTTTCACAGATGTGACACTCAGTTGCCTGGTTGTGTCTATCTTGTTGCTCTTTCGTTAAGGGTTTCATTTTAATAGGGTTCTTTAGAATGTTTTCAAAGTCTAGAGCTAACGACTCTAATTGTTTAACGAACCAGTTGATGCAATCAGGAGAACGGTTTAATTCAAATTTAGAGAGTGTATTATCATAGCTGCAATGTACATAATAAGCAATACTGTGTGGAACATGTTTATGAGTTGGTTTTTCATCATCTCCCGGGGGTTCGAGTATGCATTCTAGATCCGCGTAAACTACAAACGGTACAGTATCTTTGGACTTAAAATCTTTGAATTTTAAAATCTTATTTTTTTCACTAGGAAATTCCATACGAACTTTGTTAGTTTTAAAACAATCTACTCGGTGTCCTAAATAACATTTTTCTAATTTGAAATGATTCAAACAACGATCACAAAAGTATAATCTATGTCTACCTAGAGATATTTGACTTTTAATTAGTCCGGAAAGATTATGTATCAATGCAAAGTGATAGACTGACTCAATATTATCTAAATTTTCAGTATAATTTACACTTTTTTTAATCATTAATAGATGAATTGTCGGTATTTCTGACTCGAAGTTACTTAAATATAATGGGATAATAGTACTTTTTTCAGACTTTTTACCCGTGAATTCAGAATCTATACCATATACGTTAATGCTAAGGTCATTCATTTTTTCAAATTTTGGTACATCATTAAGTTTGATTGGAAATTGAATACCTTCATAATTTAATCTGATGCTGAAGTGACGATAACTTGTAGGATCACCCGGAACCAATACTGGTGGATGCAAGGCAGCGTTGACACACCACAGGAAGCAGAACTCATCATTGTTCTGGATGTTCGTAACCGCATTCTTCTTGATAATATCCCTCGGTAATACGACGAAGGTGGAGTTTCCAACTTGGGTTGGTGCGAATCTTGACATAGTCACCATCAAGCTGTTCGGTCCAAGTAGACTCCATCCGGAACCCTCATGCTCAAAATCTTCAATTCTTTGAAGTAATTTATCGTAGACATGTTGACTAAACAAATCCTGAAGAGATGTGGCAGGGAGAATCTCACGGCTTTTGGTGATGAAAGACTTTCGCTCTTCTACATCTTCTTGTTTCCGGAATGTGCAAAAGACTTCAACATTCACTTTCAACCCTGCCAGATCTCTCAAGACACTCTGTACCTTGTTGATGATGATGTCCCGTGAGGCCTGGAGAAATGATGCTGGATCTTTGTGACGTTGGTTGATGACACATCCAGTCTGGATGTTACCAGCAAAAGCATTCTCCAAGTCCTTTCATTTGACTCCTTGGTTGAGATCTCCACCAACAATTTGGTTACCGAGTCTGGAGAACTGACCGGCAAACCAGTTGAGTTGGTTGATGTGCGCTTGAACACTTCGTCTCACTTGTATTGTTGTTCCAGGATCCAGTAATATTGTATTGAAGTATTCAATGGTCTCCTCACACACTCGTAAACACCTTTGACGATGTTCATCAGTGAGCTGCTCTCCCAACAGATCAGCATATGAGAATGCAATAGTGTCCACCAAGTTTTTGAGAGCCTCGATGAGGTTATGTTGTGCCATTTTGAAACGAGAATCACTTCACTATTGTCTATTTACACAATATTATAGGTTATGTACACTTTTTAAGGTTATGTACACTGTTTATAGGTTATATACACTGTTTATAGGTTATGTACACTTTTAAAGGTTATGTCACTGTTTATAGGTTATGTATACTACACACA
Organism: Cotesia congregata; assembly: GCA_905319865.3. NCBI lineage: Eukaryota > Metazoa > Arthropoda > Insecta > Hymenoptera > Braconidae > Cotesia > Cotesia congregata. The sequence goes on from CAJNRD030001120.1 coordinate 9,554,501, forward strand.
CTGAATTTACACGATAGTTTTTGCACACTGGACTACAGTTTATGCACACTAGACTACATTTTATGTGCACACAATAGTTTTTGCACACTAGACTACAGTTTATGCACACTAGACTACAGTTTATGTGCACACAATAGTTTTTGCACACTAGACTACAGTTTATGCACACAATAGTTTTTGCACACTATATTCGCGTACTTCACAACACTGAACTTCACTATATTTTATATAACACTGAATACTTTTTAATCACGAGAGATGTTTCACTGGAGACTTGTACTTCGTTTTTGTGAAGTTCGCTCTCGGCGAGCTGCTTATATAGGTTGAGCGGATAGCAGATTCAAAATAGCGGAGTCAGACTCAGATAGCAGCCACCAGATGGCGGATTGCAGATAGCAGATGGCGGATTCAAAATGGCGGATAGATTTTAAAAAATGGCGGGAAAATGGCGGATAGATTCAAAAATGGCGGCAGAATTCACCACCAGCGCCACCTACAACCAAGTCGATAAAAAACCTCGCTCATAACCTCAAAATGTCGGTAAAACATGCCATCCATACTCACGACAAACACCTGCTGACGGCAAAACAGATCCCATCCATATCGACAGGCGGTACTTAGCCTGGGCACGGACCCACAAATCTGTTTTACCGACGGAGTCAGACCCCCAGACACACTACTCTCGCTGCCAAGTAGTTTTCCACCGAGGAGGGATTTGTACCAGTGCAGACGTGAAGGAGTTGCTGCTCTTCGAGGGAGTTCACTAGCGTCATAAAGAGAAAAACTCCAGGTACAAATACTATGCCTCAATAATCTCTCGGTGGTGCAGCATCAGCCAGGCATTGAAGTCGGCTGAAGGTCACCGCCATTTCGCGTTCGGTCACAATCATTAGTTTAAGTATTACGTCGTAGAATTTACTTAATTATTAACGCACTGTATAAATTCCCACGTGGTGAGGTCACGAACACACACACAAATTCACACAACCCAATGGTACCGGGCCTTAGAGTGTCGTCACTCACCTTTTGATAATTCTGCGAGGAATGTACTAATCCCTCACAAAATGAATCGACACAAAAAAAATTATTAATAATGAAATAAAATTGAAATTAATTATTACATAATCCTTTTTTGAGTTAGAGATCGCATCATGGAGGGGGGAATTTTTTTGGTGCCCCACAAAAATGCTAATAACTTTGTATTAATATGATATTTTTGGATAAAAATTTAGGAGAATAATCTGCAATGTTTACTTTATAAAACAAAAAAAAACCCGATCCCCAAATTCCTTTATTATCCCAGTCAAAAAAAATCCCGAAAATCACCTATTTTTTCGATCCTCACAGTGGTCATCCCCCTTAACCCAGGGGCTCTGCCAGATGTTTCTGTTGCCCACCGTCACCCCGTAGAGGTGCCCTGGGTGCAGGCACAAGCGATCGTAAGGGATTTTTAATGGAAATTTTTAAGATTGCCTAAGAATGGAGCTGAATAACTGGGTCAAGACTGAAAGGAAAAAATTTGTTACCTAAAGGAGTATCGTTCTCCTTTTATCGTACAAGAAAAGGAGAGTTCCGGGAATTCTTCACAAAAGACGATGAGAACTCGATGGTATACTGTTGCGATATTAAACCTTGGTTGATCAATTGAAACCTAATATCTATAAAGACGATGAGTTGAGACTCTTAATAGATTTGTCAATTAAGAGTCTTAAAGCTGTATTACTTCATATTGAGAACGAATTGGCGCCGATCCCAATTTTAAAACATTAACGGGGCAAGAAAACTTCAGATTCAAACTAAACGGAACAATATACATGAAAACTTCAATTTTTTCATGATTTATTGCCTTTTTTTAGGGGTTTTCGTTTTTTTTTCTAATTTGGACGGCTTGTCACACGAATTTTATTCGTGTGTGCGACCCTCTCTGCGCCTAGGGTTGGCTACAGATCCACACTCGGTGTGTCTCTAAAATTTTACTATTATTGTATTATTTTATTAATTTATATACTGTATATTCTTTATTATTATTTATATTTGACAATTTATGTACTATTATTAATAGTTCGTAAGTATTAATTTTGACATTTATTTCAGAAATTCGTATTGAAATATTTATAATCTTATTATTTTATTGCATATTGATTATCGGTAATTAGTCGTAGCCCTTGCTCGCGTGGGTAATTCCCTAAAGTATCGATTGCGAGCATAGGGATTGGTAATTTTGGTAAACGACTTGAGAGGCCCTCGTGATCGGACACGAGGTCTCGGAGTTTTTCATAAAATAAAAATCGGGAGACACGCGGTAATCCGCAAAGTGTAAGGAGTGTGGATCTGGCACCTTAGTTCGAGTTCCTTTTTTTTTGGTGAGTACTCACAAGTTGAGCCATATTATTATCCGCACACCGTGTTGTCTTCTGGCAAATCATTTGTATTAAAAAGCGTTATTAGAGTCAGCCAGTATTTATTTTCTATCATCAGTTGCCAAGATAACCTGACTAGGGATTTCGGGTAGATCTCTGTTCAATATTATTAGATATAATTTTGATTTTGTATTCAAAGTCGTCGAAAATAAATAGTCTACTCAGGATTTAGATTAATAATCCATAATTATACGCGGCAAGATTATTATTGTTATATAGTCCATCCAGCTAAGGAATTCGGCTCTGAGCTTAGTTTTAAGTAACTTTGTTTTGAATAAATAGTTTATTTGTTTTATTAATATTCGCTGATTTGTTAATAATTTAATTTACGCAGTTTACTTCCTCCTTTCTTTCCTAATATTAGTATATTATTTATCTTTCCCTGGAATACCTGCAGATCGGCCCTGAAAATCAAAGGGTTTGTTGTTTCCCTAGGTAAAAGAACAACTGGCGTCCATACGGTGAACTAACACAGCCTGAGGAAGAGCTGCTGGTTGCTTGGGAGGCTAAGAGTCACCTCCCAAGTCATTTTTTTGTCTATTTAGTTTTTTTATTGGGCGACCTGGACAAAGTTACGTGTCCACTGACCGCTCCACTGTCAGCAGGAGCATAATTTTTGTTACAGGCTCACCGGGCTAATTAACTTTTAGATTTAGATTCAGTAATTCAAAATACACCAAAATCATACGTAATCCGGATCCTCAAAAATTTTTTCATGGCTGTGACTGCAGTTTTTTTGCAATTTTTGACCTTTTTGAGGTTTTTTGCATTTTACTCAAAACTGGAGGGTGACCGGACCAAACGGACTCGAAATTCGAATTCAGCGGATCGAAAAACATATCGGTAGGTAGGTCCGGCCCAAAGTACATTCCACTTTTTTTTGTGTGCCAGTGATATTTATTAAATGTTAAAAAATATTTATTTAAAATTTAATAAAGTAAATAATTGTCTTCGAATAAATTAATTTTTTAATAAATAATAAATCATTCTCTCAGCGTATATTAGTAATTAATAATTTGCAAATTTGATAAAAAATTTTGTTCATTACGCATCGATCATGGATACAATTTGCATTACTTGTAGTTATTACAAACTCTACTCTTCAAGTGTCTCGTAGGTAAATAGGTAATGAATTAGTCTTTCAAGCGTCAGGTCCAAGGTTAGGTTCGCGCGCGCGCCGATTTTTTTTTTTTTTATGGAAATAATTCTATATAATTATATAGAGCCATTTTTCATATATAATTATGTAAGGATATATATAATTATATATAATCTTTTTCACCCGGGCAATTTAAAGATCTGCCCAGATCTGATTATATCTGGCCAGATCTCGTCAGATAGAGACAATTTAAAGATCTGGCCAGATCTGTTTAAATATGGCCAGATCTAATCCGTTTTTCCCGGGTACTATAACCTTGTCAAAAAATATATTGCTTACGGCCTGAAAACTGTACGAATGAAAAATTTCTTTTATGTCACAGAAGTGGACATTGCATTCGTCAACCAATGGGTAAAAACAAAATTTGTATCGTATCCCAAAATATTGCAAGGTTTTTGAATTCATCCAATCCACCAGAAGGTTACATTGAAAATTCATTACAAAACAAGATAAAAATCTTTAATAGAATAATTAATTCAGATGATCACTAGTCCGTGTATAAGATAAACATATATCAATCTCAAGAAACTTATCCGCCAGTCAAAAGGACTCGATTATCAGGCGTTTCAAGTAATCTAGATCTGCAAAATCCACAACCTCTACTTCTACTTTCAAATCTGCTCATGAACTAATAACTTATGAAGAAAGCATACCTTCACCTACACACAATGTAGTAGAAATTAACAATTTAGACTTCGACATTCCGTTTGAACCGATACCAGAAAATAATCCAAATTTTCGGTTGACAGCTGAAGCTACAAAAAAAAGTAAAGAGTCTACAAAAAGAACAAGAGAGGTATTGAGTGAAATAAAAAAATAAAGGAATATCAAATATGTTTAATTTAATGTCCCCTGTTGTTAAATTTGATAACTGCACTATTAACAACATCACTATTAATACTATTAATCACTATTAATAATGATGTTTCCTAATTATAAAATCTGATCGAACTATTGATAAGAAAAATGATTATATTTTGTTGTTTCCAAAGGACACTAACTTCAAACTTATGAATATTGAAGTTAACCTTGTAATTATTAAAGCTAATACATAATTGTTTAAGTCACTGAGATTTGAATAAATAAAAAAACTTATGTACGTGCTATTTTGAAAGCAATCAGATCATAATAATTTAAAATAATGATAAAGTTAATAATAATGTTGTCCAATTACAAAATGTGATTTTTTAATTATTAACTATTAATAATATGATAAAAAAATTTTATTTAGTTGCTTCTAAAGAAAACTTATATTGAACTTGAGATTAGTAAAATTAACACATAGTTGTTTGTCAGTAGAATGAAAAATATATAAAAAAGTTATGTATGTGTTAGTCTAAAAGAAATCAGATTATAATACTTTAAAAAATGGTCAAATTGAGAATCATAATAATTTTAATAATAATAATAATAATGTTACTTACTTTACTGCCCTTGATGTGTAATATACTATATTCTACTCTATAAAGATGACATGATGTTCTGGAAAAAGTGTTATTGTAATATCTAATTAAAACTTCCCGACATGTACAACTTCGGAACGCTCGAGAAATTATTTATTTTGGTTTCGAGCTCAAAAACGGAACTTTTCTACTTTTTCTGCTCTTCGAACTCGAAAATCTAGTGGTTTTTAAAAATTACTTTTTAAAAAATACTTTTTTGAAAATTTTTAATCGTGATATCTTCCGATCGAATCAATCGTTTTTGATGAGACTCATGGTAAAAAAAAAAATTTTGTAGTATTCTATAAAATTTGTAACGGGTAATTTTTGAGTGTTTTTTAAATAACTAACCAATGAACGATACTGCGACACAAACGCCCCCTTGCTCGAATCTGAAGCTCGCCGAATTCCAGGGTCAAAAAAGGGTTGGTACCAATATACAAAACCGAAAATAAAAGCCAAAACAAAACTCAATTAAATGCAAAATAATATATAGATATCTAAATCTAAAGAAATAAATTCGAAAGTCAAACAGGTTATGATAAAGATATAATAAATAATTTATTTATCAAAATCAATTAAATAAGTCAAAGAAAAAGATTACAAGTAAACAAAAACACACGTGATACAATTTTAGGTTATATCAAACCCCAAAAACTAAATCAAAACAACAATATAAAGAAAACGATTTCAAAACAATATCTTTCGTCGGTAAACGCACGCGTACCTTCCGTCGGTAACAAAGATCCGATCAAAACTGGTCTTTACAAAATAAGAATCCTCACACACATACTCACTCGTCGTGAGCGTCAAAATCGCGAAATAAACTCCAAAAGCTAGTTCCCCGCTTCCCCAGGAGACTAGCCGTCACCCCTGGGCCTAAACCTCTACACCGAGAGCGAATGGAGAATATCCTCTTCGCCCCCACCTACACGGCGTATGATCACCTACTGGAGTTTTGACGGAAAGTCAAAAATCCAGGGAAGTCGAGTCTTGTTAAGAGTTCAAAAGGTACTTACCAATGTTCAAGACGAACCGAGGTAATGTCCCTCCAGGTGTTATTGCTGGAAGAATATTCACCACAAATAACACTCTGTCACAAGACTTGCTCTTTCGTGCCAAAATTTTGGACTTTATCATATTTTAAATTTTTACTTGGAGCGAACAAAAATCAAAATTTATCGCCATCTGTCCGGCGTCATCGAACGAACATTTAAAATAATTATTTATTATTTTAATCGTAATTTCGCTCATTTTCTATCCATTCGTCTCACCAAATTCTAAGTTTTTAATTTTCACTTTGAAAATTAAATATCAAATGCATTCATTCAATTCAACAGATTACATGAATTTTCATCAGATTACATTTCCATACAAAATCCTCGTCGGGACTTAGAAAATTTCTTACATAAATTATTTTCATAAAATAATTAATTTCCCAAAAATTATTTTCCATATAAAATAATGTTTGGGACTTAGAAAAAAAAAATTATTAATTGGATATTTCGAATTTTATTCAAAATATTTAATCAGTTATTTATTTGAGATAAAATCAATTTTTGTTCTCTGAAAGAACAAAAATTATCGTGCCACGATTTCGCTTATATTAGCTCGGCGGTTTTTACTGCTAGCGGACACGCGACGCCATCTGTCGCGCGGTGGCAAACTAACTAATTTTCTTTCTTTAAAATTATTTTAACTAACAGAAATTATTAATAATAATTATAATATAAACAAAAGCGCTGTATGTTTATTAATGAATATTTAATTTTAAAGAGATAAAAAATTGACTAAAATATATACATAGTTTCATTAATACTCTTAACACAAATAATACTCGGTTTTACCGCAATAATAATAATAATAATAAT
>CAJNRD030001120.1:9561412-9573258 GCA_905319865.3 Cotesia congregata
ACATAAATAATAATAATAATAATAATAATAATAATAATAATAATAATAATAATAATAATAATAATAATAATAATAATAATAATAATAATAATAATAATAATAATGATAATAATAATTAATAATACTAAACGCATTGTTTTTAACAAATAAACAGAATTAAATCAAATTAACATTAAATTAAATCAAACGAAAAATCGGCCCGTCGCGTCAGTAGCCGCTGTCGCTCCCCTCCTTGTCCCGTCTTCTAGCCCTACTCCTCAGCTGTCTCTGTCCCAAAATCTGGGTCATACCCCTCTTTCCTTGGAAAGAAAAGTGGTGAACTAGTTTACCACTTTTCTTTAGGTGAATCTACCCACCCGATCTTCTAGCCGCTGCTCGATCAATTGTAGAGTCGGTTTCAGCTGGTTCCTCGTCTGCGTGACTTTCCAGATGCGCCCGTGTTTGTCGTAGGCGGTGAAAGTGCGCTTGCTTCTCCTTCCTGGCAGGAAGGGTCGGCTCTGCAGATTCTCCAAGGAGACCAAGGACTCCTTCAGTTTCTGCATCGGGGTCCTGGTCTTCTGTGGGCTGATGAACAGGTCTCCAGGTTTGTCGGCAAAGGACTCTGGATAGTCCTCCAGTTCTGGGTACTTTGGCATCACCCAGCGGACTTCTGGCTCTACCCTCGTAGTGGTCAGTGGAACACGTATCAGAGGTCGGTTGCTTGACTCTTGCGGCTTCTGTGGTGCTACCAGGCGTATTTTATTCGAGAATACGGTGGATCCCCGGATCTTCAGGCCTTCCCGTTGGGGACTGCGTCGTTAACGTGGGCCTGGACGGTTAACTCTTTCATTTTCCTTCACAGGTTCAGCGGCAGGTACAACGGCATCAACAGGTTTCCCTGGTTCAACGGCGGTTTCAGCAACATCAGCAGGTATGACAGATTCAACGACTGGTTCTACAGCAGGTTCAACAACAGGATCCTCAGTGGTAGGTACGACAAGTTCGTCGACTTCCATCGGCACACCAGGTTCAACAGCAGGCATGACCGGATCAACAGGCTCCGTCGGAACGACAGCAGGTATAGCAACTGGTTCGACATTTGGTTCAGCAACAGCAATTGGTTCGGCACGTTCAACAACTGGTTCACCGACGTCAGCAATTGGCTTGGCAATCGGTTCAGCAATTTGTTCATCAGATTCGACGACTGGTTCAGCACACTCAACACTGGCAGGCTTCGTTGGCGTGGCGATCGACTGGGGACTGCGTTTCTGACGTGGACCCCGGGTCGACAGCATCGACTTCCATTTGGTTCACACAGGTTTCTGGCCTTTTGGCCAGTTTTAGTAAGCTGGCCGTGACTGGCCTGATCCGCGTCTTGGGCCTCCTACGTTTAAACAGGCCGTGGTGATTCTGTTTCACGTTTGGCTTGATTGCTGTGGACGATTTGGCTGGCTTACGATTGGCTGGTCTTTCAAAGCCAGGATTAGCCGGACCATAGGGTTCGTGGACAGCGTTTTGGATGGGGCTTGAAGGTTTGGCTGCTTCTGGCAGGCGGTGAAGGACGATGTCCAATGGATTCCTCAGCATCTCGTCGAGCAACCAGCTTTCCTCTTCTTCCGTATATTAAGGCTCCATCTTGTAAGTTCTAAATATCAAGTAAAATCAACATAATGATTCAAACAACATTCCTAAGACCAGTTTTGACCCGTAATATTAAGTTTTTCTACTATTAAACAAAACAAAAACAAAAACTTTGTATTTCGTTTGACATGATTTTGACTCATAACCCTGTATCGACATTTCGATTTAAGAAAATTACGTGATTGGCTACTAGGTGATAAAATTTGAACAAAGTTTTCAAAACTAACCCAGTCTAAATATGTCTAAACAAAAAAAAATGTAACTTGACTCTAACAGTTTACTTGGCATTCCGTTTTCAACCCGGTTCTTCGGCGGCAGAGGCTAATTTTGCCTTTTTGGCCATAGCTCGGGTTACACGACGCGGTCCTAAGGTTTCATCTAAATCTGGTTCAGGGTTTTCGCGGTCAATTTGTTCGCGTTCAGGTTTTTCATGGTCAGGTTCCGGGGGATTTCCCTCATGGAAACGTTTGAAGTCTTTAATATGCGCGGTGAAAGTTTTACCCTCTTTGCTAACTTCGTATATGGAATGACCGACGATTTTAGTTACTGTAAAACCCGTCGCGTACTTCTCCGCAAGTTTAGCCGAAAAGTGGTCAATCGCCGACGACAAATGGTGTTCCCTCTTGCTGACCAGGTCTCCAAGAGCTGGTTACCAGGAACCACGTTTGCGATTGTAATACTTGGCTTGTTTCCCATAGGCTTGGGCCAGGTTAACCTTGACCAACTCAATAGTGTCTTCCAAGGTCTTGGCTGCCCGATGGGGATCATAAACCTCGTCTTTCCCTCGGACGGCTCGTGTCCTTATTGATAAAGGAGACAGGATTTCACGGCCGTAATTTAAATACGCCGGAGAAAATTCTGTCGCGTCATGTTTCGCAGTGTTATAGGCGAAAATGAACTCTAGAACTTGCTTATCTCACTTTCGCTGGTTGGATCCAACGAATTGGGCGATCATTGTTCCGATTACTCGGTTTGTTCTCTCGACTGAATTGCATTGAGGCGAATATGGTGGAGTTCGTACGTGATTTATCCCGAATTGTTGCAATAAGGAAGTGAACTCCTTGCTTACAAAAGGGGTACCATTGTCGGTAATCACCGTGTCTACCCTGCCAAAACGCAGCAAGACTCTTTCTTTGAAAGCAGTCGCAATCGCGGTGGCTGTCTGTCGCCGTAGTGGTTGGATTTCTATCCAATCCACCCCCACGGAAAAAGTATATATTCTGGAATATATTCTGAAATATATTCCAGAATATATTCTGAAATATATTCCAGAATATATTCAAGAATATATTCTGAAATATATTCTAGATATATTCGAAATATATTACGGATATAGCCCGTTTTGCCCAGGAATATATTTTTTGAGAATATATTCAGTATATGTACGGAATATATACTTGTCGCATACTCCATTCATAGATTCGGAATATATTCGGAATATATTTCAGAATATATTCCAGAATATATACTTTTTCCGTGGAGGCACTTGGAGAACTTGTCTTGGAAAACTACCAAATAGCTCATACCCCGTGACGATCGTGGTTTGGGGCCTATTACGTCCGCAGATACGACGGACCAGGGCTTCTGGGCAGGGATTATTCCGATTGGGGCCAACGGGGGTTGCTGTGAGGCCTTGAATGCCTGACATATCCCGCACTGGCGCACATAGGATGTGATTTCTGCCCTCATACGTGGCCAATAATATTGACTCGAAACGCGAGCAATCGTCTTTGCAATGCCTAAATGGCCGGCTGAAGGAACGTCATGGTTTTCTCGTAATACTTTACTGACTCCTGCGACCGGAACACATAATTTCCAGACGTCGCCTCGATCAGTGTAGTCTAAGCTATGATAACGATGTCGGTATAACAGGCCTTGCTTCAGGCAGTACTCGGGATAACGCTGGGGGTCATTTTCGACTCCTTTGACGATTCTTTCGTACCAAGTGTCTCCAAGCTCTAAAGCTTCTAGTACTAAGTTGGATTCTGACTCGTGAGAATTTTCCTCAGCGGAATTTTCAGGGGTACGTCGCGATAGCGCGTCCGCGACTTTGTTCCACTTCCCTTTTCAGTACACGACGTCGAAATTGTACTGTTGCAAGTACAGGTTCCATCGTGCTACGCGTCCACTTGGACTCTCTATCGATCGGAGCCATTTTAGTGACTGGTGGTCCGTGATAACCGTGAACTCATACTCTTCGAGATATGGTCTCAGTTTCTGGTTTGCCCAGACCACTGCGAGGCATTCCTTTTCGGTTACGCTGTAGTTTCGTTCGGCTTTCGTCAGTCCTCGGCTCGCATATGCGACGACTTTTTCTGCGCCATCATGTTCCTGTGTTAGAACAGCGCCTATTCCAACGTCGCTCGCATCCGTTTGTAGCACGAAACGTTTTAAAAAATCCGGAGGGACCAGTAATGGATCCGATTTCAGGTGGTTTTTCAGCGTATCGAATGTGGTTTGTTCCGGGGTTTCCCATCTCCAACATTTCTTCTTTTGGAGGAGGGAAGAAGGATTTGGTTAAATCTGCAGTTGAGGATAAACCGACGGTACCAAGAAATCATTCCTAAGAACTGACGCAGTTCTTCGGTATTACGCGGTGGTACAATCTATGTGATTGCTTTAACCTTTTCTGGGTCCGCTAGATCCCCTGCTCATCGATAACATGATCTAAGTACACAGTACTTAGCCTCAAAAAATGAGATTTTTTCGGATTCAACTTTAGATTCACGGCGCGGAGGTGGGTCATGACCTTTTTCAGGATTGCCATGTGTTCGACAAGGGTTTCGCTGACGATTATTATATCATCCAGGTACACTACTACGTGTGTTTCAATGTCTGCGCCGAAAACTTCGTACATTACGCGCTGGAACGTCGCAGGCGCTGAATGTAGACCAAAGAGCATTACTCGGAATTGAAAAAGTCCACGTCCAGGAATCGTGAAAGCAGTCAACGGTTTGCTTTCTTCCTCTAGTGGTATCTGCCAGTAACCACTTTTCAAATCGATTGTACTAATAAATTTAGCTTTCCTCAGTTTGTCCAGTGATGTATTCACGTGTGGTATTGGGAATGCGTCTTTCTCGGAGACGTCGTTTACTTTCCTAAAATCTACGTAAAACCGGTATTTCCAGTCCTTTTTCTTGACCAACACGACAGGAGAGTTCCACGGGCTGTTTGATGGTTCGATGATTCCATCTTTCAGCATTTTGTCAACTTCGTCGTTCATGATTTGCTGCATTTTTGGGTTTTTCGGAAAGTAACGCGCCTTTACAGGTTCTGTTCCAGATTTAATTTTAATTTTGTGCGTCGCACACCGGGTAGGACCAACTATTTCTTCGTCTAGTTTGAGCCAGGTTTTTATTTCTCGTCGAGCAGTCTCCAGATCGTATTCCATATCCAATGCATTAAAAGATTCTGCCCTGCGTTGCAACTGATACCCTAATATCGCTAGGTTATCTACGCCGAGAAGCATATCATTTGCATAAGCTGGCATGACATGAAATGGTAGCTCGTAAGAGCGATTATTTTCCTGGACATTGACCCAAACTGTACCAGATGATAGAATCACTTGATTCCCTAATGTCGATCCCCGTATAGGTGTGGGGTTATGTTTAGTCTGTAGTCTATTCTCGCGGATGAAATCCCAGATTCGTTGGGAGACAATAGACGCGGTTGCCCCAGTATCCATTAATGCATGGATTTTTATACCACCGAGTCCAATCTCGGCCAAGGGACGTTTCTCGCCGGGCTTCAGTGCTATTGGCCGGAAATGCTCGGCTGAGACTCTGGATTGGTCGGGGTAGTGTTCTTTACTTGGGTTGGTGCTCCCTGTGGGTTCACGGGCCGGTTTTGGGAGCGCGTGCCGGTCCTCGCGGCGTTTCCCTGGTAGGGGCAGCAATCGCGAGAATACACGTCCAGTTTTCCGCATCGCATACAAAACTTTACCGCCCGATTTGTACATTGTTCTCTGGTGTGCCCCTTTTGGCGGCATCGCCAGCAACAATCACGCCAATTATATTCAAAAATCTCTACGGGTGCCGGTTCGACGGGTTTCGCGGGCTTTCGATTGAACGAAGTTTCCGGTTTCCGGGCTGTTTGTTAAGTCTCTTTGACCGCGGGGGGTTTCTCTTGAGCAACGAGTTGCTCGTACTCTCTTGCAAGCCGTAAAAGTCCTGGGACGTTAGCGAACTCTGTGCGCTTCATGTAACGTCGATATTCCGGTCTCATGTTTTGATATAGCCGGGTAAGACGGGCCAAGTTTGACATCTGGCCATGTCTTCGCATCAAGGTTTGCAGTCTGGTTGCGTATTCCGCCGCAGACTCGGTTTCTCCCTGGACGCTGTTCCGGATCTGCTCTTCCAGCTCGAGTTCGAGGCCCGGAGGCAGATAAAAAGATTTTAGGTCCGACACAAAATCTTCCCAAGAGACCCAATCTCTCTTGTTGTTGCGATACCAGAGGAGAGCCTTTTCGCGCAACAATATCGGGATGCATGGCAGCAGGTGATCCATCTCGAACCCATAATTGTCTGCCATTTCTTCCAGTCGCTCCAAAAAGTCTTGAACGTCGCGTTCCCCTTTGAACACGACGTTCCACTTTCGAACCAGATACCTCCTGCGGAGTTCAGCAGAATCATCCCCAAGCACCGAGTGATGTTGATGGTCTTGTCTGGGGGTTCCTGAGAACGAGGGGCCTACTCTGGTCGGGCTCACGAGGTCGACCAGGGGTTCTGACCGGCGGTTTCCGTCTCTGCCCTTTCTTCGGTCATCCTCCAAACTCGAAATGCGATCACGATTGTTGCCGTGAGTGTTTATGTGGCCCTCTTGCTCCGCCTTTTTCTGCTGCTCCGCCTCATACCTCATTCGTGCTTCGCTCGCGTCGAGTTGAAGTTCATAAGCTCGTTGATCCTCCTTTTCCCGCAAAAGTCGCGCCCTTATTTCCTGGCGCAATCGTTCGCGTAGCCCCTTTTCAGCTTCTGCTTCGGCCTCGCGAGCTAACCTCTCCTGCTCTCTCTTTTCTTTTTTAGCCTCGCGTGCTAACCGTTCGCGTTCCTCCCGTTCTATTCTCTCCCTCTCAACCCGCTCCTTTTCTTCCGCCTCGATCCGCTCGCGTTCTTCCGCCTCGATCTCAGCTCGCAATCTTTTCTCCTGTGCTCGTCGTTGTCTGGCAGTCTGTGCCTCGGGTGACGCGTTATCGCCCTCTGGGTCCTCGTCTGAGGGTAGCTCGTCATCATTTTCGGGGGCCTTCGTCTCTGTCTCGTCGGGGAGTTTGTCTAATTCGGCCTCAGATTGATCGAGGTCGATCAATAGTTGGTCGTATCGACCGGGACGACCCGCTTCGCCGCTCGTAGTTTGTTAAATTCGGCTTTTAGCAAAAATCTAAGCTCCGGCAACGTCGCCTTCGGCTCGATTTCCACTCGGAATTTTTCAAGCTCGCTAATGACCGCGTCCTTCTTGAGCGACCATACCCATGTTTTTGTACCCGTTTTCTTACTCATCTTGGTGAGATAATAGAGAAAAACTAACTAAAACGAAATCGCAGTACCCACAATTCCCGCTACCACGAAACAAAACTACAAGTCCCTGTTCGAGCGCCAAAAATTCCGAGTGGAATTATTTATATTTATTTACAATACGTGGACGTTACAAATTAATTATCTCTCGAGCAAATTAATCGATTTTAATGCGATTTGCAGCAATCAATGTTGTTTTTAGGGTTAAGAGTTGGTTAGTTTTTTAAATTATTTGATATTTTGCAGTTTTTAAAATTTTTGTAAAGTTAAAAATGTTTTACCAAACAAAATATGAGTAAAATTACTAATCAGAGTGCTGCTATTACAATATACAATACAATTCCAGTAATTTACCAAAACATGTGAGGAAACCGATAAAGGTGATTTGTAATTTTATATACTCCATGTACTTTATCTACACGTATTGTAATTTTACCAAACATTGATCAGTTTCCGATAGAAAATTTTGAAAATTTACACACTGTTTGTAATTTGATTTACTCCAGTTTTTTGTAAAGTAACAAAAAAATTTTGGAACTCAAATTACTTTAAAGTAATTGAAAGTTTAAAACAGTTAGTCCCTAGTCAGTAGGGTGAGCAAAAAAATAAACTTATCGAATTTATAGGTTAAAATAAACTTAAATAACGAGAAAAAAATTTCCCAGCAAAGCATAATTTTTAGCTTAATTTTAAAAGGCGCCGATGAGAAATTACCATTTAAATAGCTCGTAAAAAAATCTTTTTTCATTGAAAATATCATCACTTTTGAACCGTATAAGATGAAACTTTTTACATGGCGGATTCTTGTAGAGCATAAAATTTCCTAAAAAATCTACCTCACGGTGATTTTTTTCAAATTAAAAATTCGTATATTAAAAGCTTTGAAAAGTAGAAAAAATCAAAATACGCAGTTTCAGTGTTTTTTGATTAAAAATGTTCATATATAACAAAAAAAAAAAAAAAAAGACCATTCGGCAGTCGAAATGGAAGTAGATTTCATCATAAATAGAAAAAAGTAATGGATTTCTAGTAAACCGGCGATTAAAACCTTATTTCACCCTAACTCGTTATTTGTTTACATACTGCTGGTGTACAGTAAAGAAAAAAAACAAAAAAAACGAGTGCAATAGCAAATTTCATAATTGGCATAGCGGAATAGGACATAATTTTGGGACTACACATATGATATGGTACTCAAATTGAAGCTTATTTAAAGAGCTTTCAGATGCAATTTACAGAAATTCGATAAATTATCCCATTCAAAAGTTATTAAAGGACGAAAATGGAGAAATGTTAATTTTTATGATTTTGAAAATTTTGAAATCATGGCATTTCTAAATTACTTCTTATATGCAAGTTGACAATAAAGGTGGTGCCGAATTTTAAAAACAAGTTATCGATAAGCTTATAGTAAACTTGAATAGAAAATTTCGGTAACTTAACGACAAGTGTTTCACTACAATTCGTTGAAGTAAACTTGACCATAACTTGGCGATAAGTTGTAGATTAATACTTATTGCCAAACTACTTTTCTTCAAGTTATCTATAGTTCGCCGCACTAAGTTATCTGAAAGTTATAGCATGAGATGTCCAGTTAGCACAAGCGAAACGAAGTTCACGTAAACCTGCGGCCGGAATTTGATGTAAAGTTTACGCTAACAGTGGAGCAACAGTTATACTTATAACAGTTGACGTGAAGTTAACGTTAACTTTCTGCAGCTTCGCGTTAACTTTGAGCGAACCTTTCGGAAAATTCCGGCAATAGATTTACGCTAACTTGATGCGTAAGTTAAAGTCAAGTTCTGGGAAACTGTTGCAAATGCAGAGGTTGACGCGAAGTTAACGTAAAGTTGACGTAAACCATTGAACATCAACTTAGTTGATAAGAACATTTTTAAAGAAATTTACTTTAAGAAGCATAGATAAAGAATTTTACTTACTTATCGAACATTATACATATTCGCACTTTACGAATTGTTTATAGATTTCATTTAATATTTTCTAAATAATTACAATGTTTATATGCGAGACTTTTTAAGGATATCGTTTTATTCTTAGGAAAATTCAAATAAAGATTTATAAAATACCATGACTAATAATTATGAATGTGGATTTAACTTTAAACTTATTATTTTGGATTTTAACAAAATTATTCAATATTAAATTAGTTTATTATAAAATAATCTGATAAAGAACTTCATCTTAATAACATATTAATTAGAACAATTTTAAACAATTTTTTCATTTTTTCACAAAAGGATATTATCTCGGAAGAAATCATACCGATAAACGGAAAAAAATATCTGTGATATGGCTCTGAGCGACATGATATCACATAGACAATTTTAAAAGCCTTAATTTGGAGCATGAGGGAATTTTTATCCAGCTCTCCCACTGCTTCAATAACTATAAAAGTATGTGGTGGGACTCAACCGTTGTATTCACAGTGGGGTATCAACCGACTGACAGAAGGGGAACATTCATACAACCGTGATCACTCGTTCTTTAGTTTACCGGAGCGCGAATTTTTGTTGGCTGCTATCACTGCACCTCATCCATCGTTTTCTATTATTACAATCAATTATTGTTTAATAAACTAATATAAAAGTGGTTAATATATTTATAAATAATCACTTATTGATAATTAAGGAAAATTCAAGTGTTTGTTTTCTGTCTCGTTTAAGAGCTAAAGTGATAGGATAAATAATTGTTCGATAATCTTAATATATAAACAAAAATGGTAAGTTGTTTTTTAAGTAGGTGTATGGTTCTCTAATCAAATAACAGTATAATTTTTGTAAAGTAAAATTGAAATTCGATGGACAAAATTATTTATCAAAATAAAATATTCGACTGACACTTAGAGATACTCAAACTTTTATTACATTGTAAATAAAATTAATGAAAGGGAACAATAGAATTCAGTAATAGAGGAATCGTCGTATAATAGCGGAAACTCAGTACAAAAAATCTCATAGGAAGAATGTTATTATACATATGTGTTAGATCACATTAAACTTGACTCAAAACATATATGAGACTCCTACTTTTGTTAATTTTATACAAAACAATGTTTTTAATTTTCGAAAAAAATAATTATATCCAAAAAACTAAAAAATTTTTTTTTTATATAGTTTTTGTATTAATGATGTGCAATGGCTATAATTTTTTCATCTAATGTTAATGAGGATACTAAAATATTTTTATGCTCAAACATATAATCTAAATACTTAATTCACCATTGATTTCACTTAATGAACTTATTCAATGTACTTATTTAAAATGCCTAACCATATCATGTACTTTATTAAATGAGCAAGAACTCTTTATAATTTAATTGAATTAATTTTCAACTCTCGAGTTCATATACCTATGGGGTATTCCATGCCAAATCGACCACTTTTGACCCCGACCCTTTTCGATTTGGCCGAAAGTTTTCCATCCTTTTCTACCCTATAAAAAACGGTTCTCAGAATTTTTTTGAATTTTTTTACCTAACTCCAAAAAAGTTATGAATTTTTCAAAAAAATGGCTTTTTTATTTTCAAATAGCCATAACTTTTTCAAAACTAAACATTTAGGTACCTTTTTTTTTCAAAATTTTTGTTTTTAGATGTACTTTCCGATAAAAAATATTAAAAAATTTTTGTAAGTCAATACATATGGAATTTTTCAGTTTTTTGACAAAAATCAATGCTTTTTCGAAGTTCGACATTTTTTTTTTTAAATTTTTTTTTTCTAAAATAAACTTTAAGCAATTCCACAGTTATCCCTGTAGAACCCAGATTGGGCCGATTTCTCTTTCGATTTTTTTTATTCAATTGAAAAAAAAATTGTTAAAATTTTCAAAAATGGAAAAAAAATCTTTTTTCATAAATTTTATTTATATAATGACATAAAGTCAATTCAACGATTTTACGGCATTACATTCACAATTTAGAGGCTTCATCGATGACTGTAATTAGTAAGATTCAAATTTTAATATATCAATTAGATCGATAAACTAGGGATAACAATTATCGACTTACCTATAGCCAGTAAACTAGATGCTATAAGCTAGTATGTTTTGATTAAAAGTGCGGCTTTTTCATTTTGAGATCTAAAACATAACCTATAAATCTTTTGTGCAATCTAGTGTTTTATAAAAGATCGTCATTACATTTGTTGTATAAATAAATAATTTCTCTAGTTTATAAGCGCTTTTTTAATTTGTCTTTATGGCGTCAAAAAAGGTATTTGATCGGTGTTGTAATCCTTTTGAGTTGGAATCTCATTTTAAAAAAATTGGTTTACGTCCGGCGACTGATATTACGAAAGTAACGTTAGGATTAGATGATAATTATTTATTATGCAGTTCATGTCGAAAAAAAGCTTCAGAGTTAGTGAAGCAACAAACAAATGCTCGTAATGATCCTAGTGCTGATGTAAGTGACCGTGAAGACAACTATAGTGACAATAATGACAAAAATGATCAGGCTGATAATGATAGTAATACAACTGCCACGGATCTCCCATTATCCTTATCATTCCGTAAGTTTTTTTAATTATTTATACGGTACTTGAATACATTTCTAGTAGCTATATGTTTCACTATTATTTTTTAAGGTTCCATGTCATTTGATAGCGAACCCAAAGCATAACAATCAAGCTCAGGATCCCAAGTTAGCGCCGCAACTCAATTACCCGTAATAAACCAAACATTAGAATTGTTAAATCAATC
>CAJNRD030001120.1:9591219-9601279 GCA_905319865.3 Cotesia congregata
CAGAAATCTTCTTCATCATATTTAGCACTGTCCTTTCTGTCTCGCTGCAAGTATCCGGAGTGGGGTTGTTCTGTAGGGTAGAACAGCTCCGTGCAAGTGAAGCTCGCAGTGCCTCTGGATCTAGCTTCCTGACATTCCACTTCCGCTTCGAATTGTCGCGTTGTGAAACCGGAGCAAATGCCAATCCGACGCTGAATGTCACGAACTGGTGATCTCTGCCACTGTATTCTTCGGATACTGTCCAGTCTTCGATCATGTTGGCAATCCTTGGAGTTGCCAATGAGATGTCGAGGATGGATTTTTGGTACCCTGGTCTTCTAAAGGTCGTTGTGCTCCCGGTGTTCAGCACTATGAGGTCGAGTCTAGCTGCGACGTCAGCGACCTCGTTTCCTCTGGTGTCGGAGAAAGCAGCGCCCCATTCAGCCGATTTAGCGTTGGAGTCTCCGGCTACGATAACTTCACCGTCGAACTTAATAATCTCATCTTCTATATTTGATAGTTTCTGTCGGAACACACTAATCCCTTTGTTAGGTGAGAGATAGACGCTCATGAAGTAAGTTGTGGGGGTTTGAATCCAGGCAAAACCTGCTCCACTTCCGCTGTTGTTGACGGTAACGTTTTTTGTGTTCACTATCCAAATTGCTGCCGTGCCCGTTTCGTCCGCGAACCATGTTTTGCCTTCGGTGTTTAGATATTGCTCGCAGATAAATCAGACGTCGATTTTATCTTCAAAAACATGCTGGCGCAGCAGGTTTTGCGCCAGGGCGCACCTATTCAGGTTGTCTTGTAGTATGCGTGTCATTTCTGACCTTTCGTGGCTTCTGCAAGTACTTTGCGGAATGCCTTGCAAGCTCCAGTGCCAGAAATATGGCATAGACTATCCTGGGCATCTTTGTCCGAAGCACAAAGGAAGCATTTTAGCTTCTCCGTGCAGTTTACGGCCTTGTGGTTCTCTCCGCCACATTTGTAACAGCACTTGCTTCTGTCTGGTCCCGCACACTGACGTGTGTGGTGTCCATAACCAAGACATTTAAAACAACGTGTTACTTTTACTACTGGGCGTATACGACAGTTCACCAAACCGATCCGTATACGGGCCTTGTCAAGGGCCTTAATCGTACTGGGCTCGTCTAATTCGCAGAAGGCTGCCCGATTACCTCGTGGTGTGGGCTTTGTCAAATTGACCCGTTTGACCTCCAGGCTGTCAGTGAATTCACGTTTGAGTGCTTCACGGACTTCGCTCTCGGTAGAGATTTCATCCAGGTCGAGGATCTCGATCGTTGCTGTTGGTGTTAGCGTCTTGACCGTGCCGATGTTTGCAGTGGCTGACTTTACTGCATCGGTGAAAGCCTTACTGTCCTCGGTCTTTCGAGACATTTCAAGGAGAACGCCTCCATGTTTCGTCTTTTTAATAGACTTTATGTCTACGCCCGTCTCGACAGGGCTTACCTTAGCCTTGATTTCCCTGAGGAGATCGGCGTATGTCCACCCTTCAGCTGGTTGGACAAGCACAGCTTTAGTTCTCGTCCTCTTCCTTCTTGGTTTCTTGGAGCCATCATTGCTTGGCTGGTTTTGGGCTGTAGCAGATTGAGCCGCTGGCTTCTGTTCTCTATCCTTCTTTTTCTTTTGCCAAGTCACTTTAGTCCAAGTATCATCCCGGGCTGGCTTTTTCTGTGCTGGCTTGTCAATTTCTGCGGAGGGGCTGGGCGTGGACAGCGGCCTCTTCTTGTTGTTGCCCTCTCCTTGCTGTGATAATCTCTTAGGAGTGACCACAGGTGACTGTGGTTTTTTGCTCAGACTCGGAGATGTTTGAGTCGTTGACGCTGTCGTCGTTGGTGATTTGTTGGCAAGCCTATATGCCGTACCAAGAGACGTAACCATTTTTCTGATCTCGTGATGGACATTTTTCTTATCCTTTATGAAGTCGACTAGCTCTTCAATCTTGCTGCCGAGTCTCTCCATTGGTGACTGTTGGCTGGTGACAGTCGGTACAGAGTTTATTCTTCCTCGGTAGATTTGGTTTGTGACAGGAGCAAAAGGTCCTCCACTTTTTGAAGGATCGTTGTTCAGCTGTCCGTTCTCCTCCATCTGGGCTGTTTCCGTACTCCCTGTAGCATTTCCAGACAGCAGAGCCATGGGGTCTACCCTGCTGTCGTAACGGTCGCTTGATAACGACAAGTTCGGGCCCGTTTGCACGCCTTCCCTCGCCGGCACTGAGGTATCCATCCTCTGTACTGTAAACGATGTTTGCATATCTTCTGACATTTCCATATCGTTGTTTGGTGTTATTCATTTAGCACTACCCGGAGAGCACTTGTAGGATGTAAAAGCAGAACCTACGGACGCGAACAACATTACCCTCCGGTAGAGTGAGGTATGGAGCTAGAGGGAAGTTGCAGGGATGGTCTTTAGGGTCAACCGTTTTCCTAATTTTTTTTCATACATAAGCAAAATTAATACATCTAAAAATCATTATAATTTTTTCATTTAATTTTACCAAAGAATGACGGTTGTAAAAGAACATAAAAATGCACATATGGAAAATTGTTTGGGAAATTAAATGTGTATTTAAAAATAGCGAAATATAATATATACTTTTATTACTTAAACTAAGTTTACAAAACTTAGCAAATGCTATTCGTATCAAAATCAAACTTTTAATTCAGTGAAAACCGTGTACACCATTGTAATCGCGCGGGAACAAAATTTTTTTTGTTCGACGTGCAGAAAACGTCAGCTTTCGGCCCACTGCGCTAAACGAAAGTGCCGCTTCCTGCCTTCGTCAAGCAAAAAAATAGTATACACTCCACGGGAAGTAAATAAGAGACTCTCAGATCACATGTTTGTCAACCTCGGCTTCGCCTCGGCCGACAATTATATGTGATCTGAGACATTCCTTATTCTACTTCCCTAGGTGTGTAATATACTATTTTGTAATCAACCGTTAAGACTCATTGGACTCATATTAATTCAACATAATAGAAAGTCATCATATAAGACTATAATTATACAATTTTCAATGAGTATACTCTTTTGTCTTATTAACAAATATTATACTCTTTTGTCTTATTAGTAATTTATATATGAATTCCTGAGTCAAAATTAAAAACATATTTTGAGGGTTGACTGATTATTGATCCCAGGACAATTCATCCGGCGATGTTGTGTCAGCGTCATAATGTCTGCGACAAATTTTGGGAATTGGATGAATAAAGGATAAAGGGGGGGGGGGGGAGGGGGGGCCTTTTTTTACTCAGTAGGAATTTCGTGGTAACTGAAAAAATATAATTTGGACAGCCCGGACTAGGACTCGAGCCCGGATCGTTCGGTTACGCGCCAAAGGCTCTACCAGTTAAGCTATCCGAGACACTGTCCGTAATTACTATTCAGTCACTTATTAACACCTGACTTGAGTAAACACCACCGTCCATCTTACGGTAAATAAAAAATATTAATTTGTAGTTAAATTTGTCATATAGACAAGTCAGCGACACAATCGGGGGGTGGAATGTCGGGGGTGAATTCTCGTGGAACTTGTTATGCGAAATGACGGTCATTTTCAACTTTGGTCAAATCACGAGCAATTGACGAGCATTTGCTCGTCAATTGACGTCATTTTTTTTTAGTCAATCACAAAAATTCATGAGCATTTTTTTTTTTTTACTAAAATTTCTCTTAAAAAAAAGACAAACTAATCTATTTCAGATGCAATCTCAATATTTTAAATATTTAAAACAAAATTTGTATGAAAATTCTGACGGTAATAACCAAATTTGGTTTGCTCAACTACTTAGATGGAAAATGACCGTCAAAAATTTTTCGGTCATTTTTTGGTCAATTTTTTGGACTTCAAAATCCGGTAAAATTTGTTTGCTGAAATTGATTCTACAGATTATTTGTTAAAATCAATCACTATATCTATAAATGCAAACACAATATTTATCTAAAAATTCTGACGGTAGTAAACAAATCTGGCTTGCTCAACTACGTAGATGGAAAATGACTGTCAAAAATTTTTCGTTCATTTTTTGGTCAAGTTTTAAAATTTTTTTTATTTAGCTTTTAAATTAAATCGTCATTTAATTCGAAAAATGACCGGCGGTCATTTTTTTTCAGTTGGTCAATTGACCTCAAATGACGAGCATTTGACGAGCACATGCTTTGCTTCACATCACTACGTGGGACCAATCATCAGTGGACCTATTTTGAGCCTCCACAACCTACTGGAGGAGTTATAGGTTGAAATTATGGTTTTAGATTTTTTTGACTACGATGACGCGTATATCAGAACCATAATTTCAGCCTACAAGTGGTATTTTTGTCCGCTTTTACCAAAGTTAGGCCGAAATTACAGTTTTAGAACCATAAATTAAGCCTACTGAAACTACATCTCTACCGTAAAAAAGATTCTTATTGATTAATATGATGTAGGCGAGGGGAAAGAAAGAAAAGGGGAATGGATCCAGATACAAATGGCTGCCGTTAGCGGCATGCTATGACCAGCTCAAACCATTTGATAAAAAATGATAAAAAAAGAATTTCATCAGTGTCATATTTTAATTTTATTTTTGATGTAGAGCTATCGCAAATTCAGACCGTTTGATTTTTAATTTAGACCTAACATTAGTTAATTATAGAAATAAAGTGAAAATCTCCTCTAACCGAGATTCGAACCCGAGCCGCGCGTTTGACAGACTGGTAACTAACCCCTACACCATACGACCGATGAGTTGACTCACATCTCATCATTCTCATTAGCTAAATTTATATGATGACGATTTTTCTGAAATTTTCGTATCTTTCTCTACCCTATTGAAAATAATTTTCAAATTTTCTTACTCAACCAAAAAAAGTTACGAGTTATTCAATAAAAATATCTTTTTTTTTTTGTTAAATAAGCATAACTTTATTAAAAATTAACTTACTGGGTTCAACTTATTAACTTATAACCGTGTGAAAATCGGTTCATTCATTCAAAAGTTATTGTGGTTTGAAAATTCTAAGAATACTGTTTTATTAAACTTCTATTAGACTTTTGAGCTCGAAGAGCTCAAAAGTTTAGAATAGCTAACTCATTGAGCTCGGAGAGCTCAAAATAACACAAATTCTATTTTTGAGGTCGAAGAGCTCAAAAACGTCATAAGTGCAATTTTAAGCGCTTTGATATGGAATTAGTGGGAAGTTGCAGGGATGGCCTTTAGGATCAACCGTTTTCCAGATTTCGTTATTTTTTTTTCTCAGATTTTGAAGTTTTTTAAATCTACTGAAAAATTTTAAGAGTGGTATAACGAAAAACAAATATTGAAAAAAAATTTTTTTTTTATTTATATAAAAGAAGATAGAAAGAAAAAAAAATGCCACTGAAAATTTCAGGAAATTCGCAGAAAATATTGGTATTTATAAAAAAAATAAATCTAAAATCAAAAATGAGCATCATCCCCAAATTATCGTTTTCTTCCAAAAGTTTAAAAAAAACCGTTAAATATGAATCCGAATTATTATTCTGATTTATTTTTTCTAAAAAGTACCTTTTAAAACAAAAATTAAAACAAAAAAACATCCCAATAAGTCAATTTTCAAAAAAGTTATGGTTGTTTAACAAAAAAAAAGCTATTATACGTAGAGAACAGTACGCCATATTGCTTTTAAAACTTAGTATGCTAAACTATATACACATTCGACACAAGTAGATATTTATCATTTAAATTAATATTTTACCGGTTAAATAGCCAAATAACTTACCGGTTAGTAACCGGGTATTTGTCCACTCGAATCACTAGTTCTTTGGCCTTAGTTATCAGATATGAAAAAATTTGGGGTACTCAATGACGCACGCCAAGTACGTTGAAAAAATTGTTTTTAATTGTTAAATTTACTACAAAATTTTTTCAATTATTAAAAATCATAACGGCTACTTGGTCTGTTTTTTTTGATTTTACGTCTTTTTGTAAAGTGATAATTTCTCATTGGTATTTTTGTAAATCAAAAGTTGTGAACGTGTACTTGGCGCAATTTATTACATAGAAACTGTTTTTGTTCAGATAAATAGCTTTACAAGACATAAAATAAAAAATTTTAATGAATAAAAAAAAAATTCTTAACAGCCGGTCCCTACACGGAAAGAACAAGATGACACTAGGTATCCATCCCAGGTTGTACTCAGTGATATCTGTGGTGAAAAAAAATTTCAGATAGTAGCTAAAGAATCCAGATTAAATGTGTGATATCTGGATTATACTCATTGTAATCTGGATTATACTAAGTACTATTTGAAATTTTTTTTTTACTTAGTATAATCCGGGATGATATCCAGTGTCATCTTGTTCTTTTCGCGTACGATTGCATCTTTATATTTCTCTTCTAGACAAAGAAGAATTTTGAAAAAAAACACTCTGCTACGTAATAGATTTTTTAATTATTTATTTCGTATAGCAGGATGTTTTTTTAAAAATTGTCATTTGTTTAAAAGAAAAACATAAAACTTCAATAGTTTTATAATCATAAATGCACCGAGGATAGTACTGTTTCTTGCAGTGAGTGCGACGCGAGAAAAAGAGGGGATCGGCTGTTTTTAAGTACTTAAACAATATTAAAAAAATAATAATTTTTAACTATTTTTATACAAGCAATGGATAATTTAATTAATCGAAAACTAATGGGATTGAAATAATTTTCAAATAAAAAATAAATTAATACAATCACGCATATTTTGCAATTTTCTAAAAATATTTTTAATTGTAATTTTAAAAGAGTGTATGTTGAGTTAGAATACGCCTCTTTCGTGTGAATCAACCGTTATTTTTTAATTTTTAGGCTAAAAATGAGCATTTTAATGAATTATATAGAAAAAAAATTTATAAGCTCTTTTAGCTTTAGCTCATAAAATTTTCAAATTCCTAAAGCTAAAAGGGCGCATAATTAGAGACATACGCCCTTTTAGCTTCAGGAAATCAATGTTTAATTTTTCGACAAAGAATATGTCAACTAGTCGATCGGGGATAAAAAAAAATTATGCGCCCTTTTAGCTTTGCAAAGCAAAAAGGGCGCATACTTTGCCTCACGCCCTTTTTGCATTACTCACGCAATATATGTGTTACGTCGTGGCTAAATTAACGTTTTTATTTGTCTTAAAATAATACGAATTTTTATTAATTTTAAAATATATTTTTTAGAAAGTAAAATTTATAGCAGACACTAATAATGAGAAAACTCATTAAGAGTCTCGTCTGGACTATCTAAAAAAATTCCCGTCATTAGACAGATCCAAGTTCTTTAGAGATTAAAAATCCTAAATACATAAGTAAATGGAAGTTTTATTGCCCTCTGTATTGACTAGCATTATCTACAAGGATTTTGGAAATTTTAACGTTTTAAATAAAATAAAATTCTAGAGACAAATAAAATAAAATAATTTAAGGAAGCCCCGAAAATAATAATAAATGTTAGCAGTGAATTTTAAAATAATAATAACATAAATAATTTAAATAATTCCGTTAGTAAAAAACAATAATTACAACAATAGAAAATATTTAAATAATCTGAAAGAATAATAACTAATTATTGATAATGAATATTATTATCAATAAATAAATTAATTAATAATAAAATAAAGGACTTAGTTAACTAAAGAAACTATGTATTTGTGTGTATGTAAATGTACTTGCACGTACACCAACACATAAGTATACATATAGCCTATAAGTAAGAGGGAGAGGCACACCATGCCTCTGGGCCCAAAGAAGCGAGTTCAAGCGAACATCTTTAGAAGACTCGGGAGAGAGGGTAGAATCTAAGGGAAATAGACAGTTAATTGGATACTGTTTTCCCCCAAATAGTAATTTGGAAACGCCCGAAAATTCGAGTCCCAAAAGAACTTCGCATAAACTCTCTCTCTCGTCAGCCTGACCCCGAAGTGTGCGGATCGCCCAATTAGCTAGTGACCGGGTATTCTCTCACGCAGCTAAATAGTTTTTTTTTAATATTGAGTCCTCGGTTTGAGCCTCTAGTTAGAACGCACCCTCGTGCGGGCGTCACCCAGTTCTTCGAACCTTGAAGTCAATTAATCTTTTTTAATAATCGACTTATCGATTTAAAGTTGACTTTTTAAAAATTTACTAATTAATGTATTGTATTAATAATTACTCAGAACTAAGATACATTATATTTTTATTTTGATATGCTGAGACCGGGTGTTATAGGATGTTAAATCATTATTTAGACACTTCAGTAACATATGATTATAAAAGTAATTAACATATAACTATTATTTTTAACAATTCAACAAGATATTTATTGATTTTATCGATAAATTACATGTAATTTGGCATTGAACGTTAAAATTAAATAATTGAAAAAACACATCTTCATCGATTGATCGTAAAAATATAAATTCATTCAAATGCTGATATAATAAGCAGCTCCGTAGTTAATTTGCAATAAGACCGGCATGCGAAAACAACCTTCCAGAAGGTACAGAGGTTGTTACAATCGGTAAAAACTTTTTAGTAACGTTCCATAAGTATGGATATTCGTGTTTCATTAACTCCCAAACAACGAATGGATTGGGATTGTGCTTTCGATTTACAGACAGGCGTGTTAAGTATTGACGCAATTGAATTGGTAATCCTCCTGCTTCGTCTGTATCTGCCTGAGAGGTACTGCAGCTCACAGCATCGTCAAGATAATTCCCTAAATCATTATCATCGTTTTTTTGGAATTCTTGAACTTGAAGAGAGATCATAGCTTCTTTCTCTTTAATACTTACTAAAGTGGTCGTTGCTTCTAATGCCACTCTTCTTTCAATCATAACGATATCACCTACATTGGAAAAATAAAATGAAAGGGTATTTAGAATTGCGAAAGTATTAGCTAAAATTTGATAGAAGATAATTGAACTTATGAGAATCCGTTTTTTACTGATGAGTTAACTTACCTACTTTAGTTATCGCTAGAGCAGACTCTCAAATATTTCGAAAAGCAAACTTCTTGTACCGAGGATTAACCAGTGTCGCGCAAACATATAACTTAACAGACATAATGTTCCCATATTTTACGTCTATTTCTTGAGATATTTTTTTTTCAATTGTCGTCCAATTAAAGTATCTGGTGTCAAACATTCAATTTTCTGTAAAATATAATATCAATTGCAAGTAAATAGGAATTCAAATCAATATGAAATTGCAACAAACTTTATAGTATAACTGTAATTTACCTTTATGAGACCATAAATCAAAGGAATACTCGCACAAGCGGTTTCAAAACATCACACACGTCAATTAACGCATCAACTTCTTCGCTGGGGTGTGTTCGCGTGTGTGTTCGCGTGTGTGTGTTTTTTTTTTCCTTGGGGGGGAATCCTTTTTACGGATTCCAGGCATAGCTGTTTGGCCTGGATATGTGGTGACTCGACGCAGCGTCATATTAAAAACTCGACGCTAACGCCCCTACTCACTAAAGCCTAAGCCCCTTTTCCTTCTTTCTTCTAATCCCTCATGGAAACCGCCGTCAGGCATTACTTCGTGAACGGAGGATCTAGCTGCTGCTCTTCCTTCTGGTGGCTAAGGTGTTAACTTCCTTCCTTCTATCTTCTGCTATTTGCTCATCTTCTTTCGGTGGAACGCAAATCTTTGAGGACTTCTGTTGCAAACGTGTTGGTAGCGTTCCAGGCAGCTTCTGATGACAACATTGCTTCCACTAGTGAATCTGGTTGCATTTTCTGGTTCAGGATCCTCTCCAACTCTTCACGCTGTGGATCGAAACGAGGACATACAAAGAAGACGTACTTGTTACACATATGTGAATAGTGTATTTCATATGTGATAATTCATATGAATGAATTCACGTAATAATTCATAAGTTGGAACGCTTCACGTAATAATTATCCGTAACTCCTATTCTTTCCCGATTCACAGCATTATTTATATTTGTTAAAAAATGCTAACCGTAAGATGGACGGTGTGGCTTAAGTGAAAGGAAATTTAGTATAGACCGGATAGCTCAAATAGTAGAGTAGCCGACATGTCTTCGGAAGATTCTGGGTTCGAATCCCAGTCCGAGCAAT
>CAJNRD030001120.1:9652787-9669247 GCA_905319865.3 Cotesia congregata
TACTACACAACACACACACACACACACACACACACACACACACACACACACACACACACACACACACACACACACACACACACACACACACACACACATACATGCATACAGACAGACATACGGACATCATTGCGAAAACATTCAGGGAAGCTTCCTAGGACCTCAAAACGTCGAGATGTGATGAAAACTCGATTTTCGAAAAACGAGGTAAAACCAATAACTTCCCTATTTTTGAAAATTTTCAATTTTCTTAGCGGGAAGTTAAAAAAGTTAAAAGTTTTCTCACTTACCGACAAATGATTAGGTCATGCCATTCGTTCCACGATGACCGTCAATTTAACGGTAATTTTAAAGAAAAGGGCATAGCCGGATTAATATGGGAATTCTGCCCCCATGGCTTTTTGACTCATACTTAGGGGGTCGATTTGGTGTCGAATGAAAATAATTCACACCAATTTTTAGCTCTTTAACTCAAACGGTATTTGAGAATTTCAAAAAAACCTGTTTTTTCAAAATTATTTTTATTTTTATAGTAAAATTCGGAATTAATTAATGATGATTTTTTTCCTAATTCTTACGAGTCCAAAATATGAAATAGTATATTACATACCTAGGCCAGTAAAATAAGAAAAGTCTCAGATCACATGTAATTGTTGGCCGAGGCGAAGCCGAGGTTGACAAACATGTGATCTGAGGCTTTACTTTTTACTGGCCAAGGTGTGTATACTATTTTTCTGCTCGACGTAGCCGGAATGTGGCAACTTTGTTTAGCGCAGCGGCCAGAAAGTTGCCACTTTCCGGCCGGAGGGCAGAAAAAATCATATGATCATGATTCTCAAATAGAAAACCGATTTTTAACGGAGAAAAGAAAATTATTTTTTTTTTTTTCAGCCTTCTTGAAATATGTCACTCACTAAAATTCGTCAGAAAATGTCTTTTATACTCCTCTATACTCAGGAATTTTTTTGAATTTTTAGAAATGGTGGAACAATTAAAAAAAAAAATTAAAAACTCATTTTTTTTTTCAAAATCTTGCGTTTTAACAAACTTACATTTTTTTTTAGTACACACAAATACGTAGAAATTTTTTTTTTTACCAAAACATATCTTTGCAAAAGATAAACGGGAAGATTCAGTAGGTTAAAGTGATTAGAAGGGTTATTATTGATTCAAAAGACACTTAAAGGTAATACTTATATATTTTTTTGTAATACCAACCGCGAAACTTGGATTTTCGAGCTAAAGTTAGGCGGGGTAAAATGAATGATATCTGGCTATCTATAGTTAAGTCTACTTTTCACGCACACGTAAGGATGTGACATCTCTCTCTCCATCTGTCTCTACATTTCCGCATGGATTCTCAAAAGTACTATAGGATATTTAATTTCTCTTATTTCTATAATCGTCTACTAGGGAGAGTATGAGTTTGTTATTTATTTACGTGTGACAGTTCATAAATGAATAAAATTTTATTTGCATCCTCTCAAATCCGAGTTTCGCCGTTGCTATTACAAAAAATTTTGTTCGATACAAATCCGCAAAGGTTGGTATTTTGGTAATAAACTTGAAGTGATGACACTCGTCTGAGATTATAAATACATTCTCAACAAAACCTCGTACGTTTTATTTTATCTGGTCTCGCTTCGCTCGACCGATAACAACGTACTCGGTTTTGTTGAGAATGCACTATAATCTCAGCCTCGTGACGTCACTTCAAGCTTACCAAAATACCTACCACTGCGCATACGTATCGAAAATAACTATTTCATACTATTGGAAAATATTTTGAATTTTGATACAGAAAAAATAAAAATTTTAATGAAAATAATAATTAGACTAGTCTTCATCACTGTCTTCATTCACGAAGACAAAATGTTGTCAATATAAGTACTGAATTAATTAATGCGTTAATTGCTATTCAGACAATGACATCAACCATAAAGGCTTCTTTGTTTTTAGGTTATCTAAACAAGCGGAACCTTAGAAGAAATAATAAATGGATACAGAAAATCCCGATAGATGGCGTTATAATGTGCCAACTTGGTCATAATTTTGAAAAACATAGTTTTAACGTGATCGTTGTCTAGTATAAAGATTGAGAATATTTGTTAAGTAATGTAATTGTGAATTTTAAACAAAAATAAAATTTTCTACGTATTAATGTGTACTAAAAAAAAATGTAAGTTTGTTAAAACGCAAGATTTTGAAAAAAAAAAAATGAGTTTTTAATTTTTTTTTAATTGTTCCACCATTTCTAAAAATTCAAAAAAATTCCTGAGTATAGAGGAGTATAAAAGACATTTTCTGACAAATTTTAGTGAGTGAAATTATGTCACTGACATATTTCAAGAAGGCTGAAAAAAAAAAATAATTTTCTTTTCTCCGTTAAAAATCGGTTTTCTATTTGAGAATCATGATCATATGATTTTTTCATGTTTTGGACTCGTAAGAATTAGGAAAAAAATCATCATTAATTAATTCCGAATTTTACTATAAAAATAAAAATAATTTTGAAAAAACAGGTTTTTTTGAAATTCTCGAATACCGTTTGAGTTAAAGAGCTAAAAATTGGTGTGAATTATTTTCATTCGACACCAAATCGACCGCCTAAGTATGAGTCAAAAAAGCCATGGGGGCAGAATTCCCATATTAATCCGGCTATGCCCTTTGTTTCAGTGTACATAAGGTCATACTGATCCTATTTTAGAGTTGGAATTTATTTTACCGCGAAAATGATGATCTTTGTTCAAAGTTTCGGTTATCAAATTTTTTGAAGATTAAACAATGTTCATATACGCACTTTTTAAAAAAAATTAATAACATATTTATGCATAGATACAATGATTTGTATTGATTTTGAGAAAATGTTAGTTACATTGTATAACGTTTCAGGGAAAAACTCTTCTTCGGCAAGGAATTTCAGACCTCAAATTGGTAACGAGAAGATATGCTCGACGACAACAAAAATGGATAATGAATCGTTTCATAAAACGGATTGATCGACAAGTAATAATATTTTTCATAAAGAAATTTATATTTTAGTGATATTTATCACTAAGTAATTTATATGTTTTATAAATGTAACGTATGCCATTTGTTTCACATCAAGGTACCTCCCATATATGATTTGGATTGCACCAATATTGAGGAATGGAATTCTAAAGTCCTAGAATCAGCTGTTGAAATTATAAATGCCAAGTTAAGAGGTGATGTACCTACTCAAAAGCCTCTTAATGGAAGTAGCCTGAATGAAAAGTTTTCGGATAGCAGTAACGAAGAAAGTCATTGGTGTGAGGTAAAAATCCATTTTTTTTTTGTATATTTGCATAAGAATATTGCACAGTTATAGCATAATATACTTCATGTTCTTCCACAGATTTGTCAAAAAATATTGATTGGAGACTTGCAGTGGAAGTCTCACAAAAACGGTGCCAAACACAAAAAAATGGAAATAAAGAAACGGAAAGTTATGTCTCATCATATCAATGAAAATAAAATTTCTTTCATATTTTAAGGCCCTTAGTATTGGTATAATTATCACATCATATTTTTAATTGTCAGATGTGTATTTTTACTCATTATTACTGCATAAAATGATGAAATTAAAATTCTTAAATAGATTTAGATTTGATTGAACTTTCAAAAACTATATTAATATCATTTTAAAATACATGTTGATAACTCGTGTTTAGTTATTCAATAATAGAGAGTTCAGTTGTTATAATATCCGTACATGACGATTCTTGTACATTCGAATTATTTAAATAGAGAAGTTGTATGTTTTGTGATTTATCGTTTGTTTATAGTTGAGTGAAAAGTATTAAAAGATAAAATAAAAAAAAATATTTTAATATTTATTTTCCAAGTAATATTTAAAATCTATACTCAAACATTAGTGACGTCATTATATCGGTTGTACAATGTTACCGCCCGTTGAGTTGAAAAAACGTACTTGTCCATGCTGTCATCTAAAATAAAAATTTAAACATTATTTACATAATCACGGTTGTATTTTATATAAAATAAGTTGATAAATGTAAAAAAAAGTTTTTTTACGAACGTCAAAAAATTAATTATAAACATGATAATAATAATTGAAAACTGCGGCCAGGTTTCGACTGACGATATTGAATAAAATACTTCACGAAACCCGAAAGATTTTGATAAACGATTGGTGAGATAATAGCCACGAATAGCTGGATGAAAATTATAGCCCGGAACTGTGTTAATACACACTAGGCTTTCGTTTCCTAAGCATTATTTTGCACGCCTCACAGCGCGAGGCCCGTGAGGTTGTGCTTTATACTCGACTCGTCAAGGTCAAGCAATTTTGTGATCTTTGAATGCCTCTATCACAACCATATTACACTTATACAATAATATAAGTAAATATACCCCGAGAAAACACTTAAATTGAACCATCTTTTACTTTCTAAAATCATTTCATGTTGCTATATTGAAAAAAAAAACGTATTGAAAAAAATTTTACGTGGACGTCCGGATGTTACCCCATTTTGGATGTACCAACGATTACTCCCGAACAAATTGATATTTCAAGATCCGACCTTTTTTATTAGTTTAAGAATGTGATGAACTGGGTCCGTATTTCATATCAGCAGCCTAGGTTGCGTATTATTTTTTTAAATTGAATTTTCATTAAAATTTACTACGGTACAACCGTACAAAGACAAACGAAGGTTTCTTATTTGTCACGTGAAAACTATGGCGCTACTTGATCAAGCTAGATTTTTTTAGACTGCGTGCGCATATGACAAGAAAAAAGGGCGCCGATATTTAAAAAAAAAAATAAAAAATACTCTGTAAGAAATTACTTAATTATCTAACATACATACATACATACCATACCATACATACATACATACATACATACATACATACATACATACACACATACATACATACATACATACATACATACATACATAGTGACAACCTCGCGGGGATAGTCAGGGAAGCTTCCTGTGACCTTCAAACGTCGAGATCTGATGAAAACTCGATTTTTGCAAAACGGGGTGAAAATAATAACTTCCCGATTTTTTAAAATCTTCGATTTTTTTAGCGGGAAGTTAAAAATCGAAGATCATTTTACTAACCGACAAATGATGAGGTCGACTATTCATTCCACGATTACCGTGAATTTAAGGGTAATTTTTAGATAAAATTTTCTTCAGTGTACAATAATTACACGAATATAAGGTAAATGAGAATTTTGTTGAATTTTCAATCTGTGCAAGATGATCAAGAAAATATATCAATCAAATTACAGGCTTGGATATAAAAATGCAATTTTACAATAAGCCTAGTGAGGCGGGTAGGAAACGACTTTTCTATATTTCATGAATGTCTTTTAGATTTTTTAACATTTTAAGAGTCATTAGCTTTTGGACTTATACATTACGAATTAATAAGTAATCATTGATCATTTATAATTTTTTTCAAGAGATGTCCGTGTTGTTCAGTCAATACGGTTCTTTAATCAATTTTATTTAATCAAGTCATCGATTAGTGTCGACTGATTTTTTCGTGTTGATAAAATTATTATTACGTGATATAAACAGCAAGCTGTACAAATACTAATCAAATCCATAAAAAGAATTATTTCGAAACTTTAATGAACGAATTGAATTTATTCTTTAACGGTTTATTTTAATTAATGTAAAAACAAAACAACAAACCTTATTTTTTAATTTTTACTGAACTATTTTCAAAGTATTATTGTCCAAAATTTATTGAGTTTAATTTGTCACATATCATTTGTTATAAACTACTATTACTATTTGATTAAATGAGTAAAATTATTTATTACAGACTTTCCGGATTCATCTAATAAATTTTTTTTTGTTATTATTTAACATATGAACATAACAAATGAAGCAATATTGTTATTATTTACAAGCCATCCCTTAGAAATTTTCTTCACTTTCGAGCTAACAATATTAGATAATATGTATGCCAATATATTAGGAATCAATCCAGCTCTTTAAACTTAAAATAGTGACTTGAAGGCCTTTCGAGATTTCCGAGCTCAACAGTCTAGAAGTTATTTAAAGAAAATAGGTTTTTATTAATTTTAAATGCCTGCGGCATGAACACTTGGGGGAGTGCTTTACCATCGACTCAGATTTTGCATTGCGATATCTTTTAAGCAATTTCTTAGATTTTTACGCGACTTACTACATTCAATGCAGTTTTTTTTTAGCACAAAAAATATTATAGAAGTTGTTGGAGATAGTAATACTCACACTTACACTACTCATACTACATTAGTCGTCGATTGCAATGCTTTAATTTTCATGCCTGTTTGTTTTTCTGCGAAGCTTTTGTATGATTTGAAAGCTTCAAATAGCGCGTCCTTGCTCTTCAGGAAGTATATTACACACCAGCCATTGTAATCGTCGACGAAAGTTACGAAGTATCGGTTGCCTCCTTCTGACCTCTTTCTCGACGGTTGTCACAAATCAGTGTGTACGATATCGAGCAGCTTTCTGCTCCTTTCTGCTCTGCCCGTGAAAGGCTTTGTCCTCAAGAAAGGTCCAGGTCGAGAAAAACTCGACGAAAAATCCGTAGAAGGTAGACTCGTCAGATATTCAGAGAACTTGAAAGCTTTTATAATACGACGAAGTGATACTGGATAAATTGAATACACCAGGGACGTATAAATAATTAGGGAACCCATATTGAGATTACAAAACGTCGTACAGATAGATTTTGACTACATGCATCGAGAAGAAGACACTCCTGAGCCAGGGAGAGAAATCAGGAACGAGAAAGTCCACTCAGAGCCCAAAATGGGACCGCCGAAACGCGCAAAACAGAAGTCAGAGAAACCCGGAAGCCCGAAAAAGCTCTACCGATACGTAATCATGTTGAGTGCTGCTTCAAGTAATGCATCCAGTCACGAAGAAGATGTTGATGGACCAATGGAGCAAGAAGAAGCAGCTGGACCCGACGACGTGTTTTACCAGGTGAGCGAAGAAAATCGAGGCGAAAAAAGACCGCTCGACACATCACTAGTGCAAATCGACAAGCGAGCACGAAGTGAAACAGGTGCGAGTGGAGCTAAGACATCGACGAACGACGTCCAAGACCTGGAAAAAGACAATGAACCAATAGAGATCAAATTTATCGAAGAAATGGCTCACATGGCGGATGTCGAGCTAGAAGAAGCGACAAAAAGTGAACATGCACACGAATGAAAGCGTGCACCATTACTTCCGATGGCAACAAAAATGCTTAAGAACTTCGCGGAAGGCGATCAAGTTTGCCGATTGCGCAAATCAATATATGAACTGAAACAATCTGGAAAGAAGTGGTACGAACGCCTAAAAGCTGCACTCCAGAAGTTGGCATTGGAGCCAACAACATCAGATCCATGTCTGTTTCAATACAGACAAGATGAGAAAATAATATTAGTCGCCGTCTATCTAGACGATATTCTGGCCACGTCGAACGAAGAAAAATGGATCACAGATCTAAAACGGGGTCTCAACAGAGAGTTCGAAATCAAGGACTTCGGAAAATTTAAATACTGTCTAGGAATTGAAATCAAGCCAGGGACAGGCAGAGTAAGCTTGAATCAAAAAAAGTACGTCGAAGATCTATTGAAGAAATTCATCATGATTAATTGCAATACTCAGAGCATGCCGGCGAGCCCAACGTCGAAGTTGAGAGCTCGGATTGCTCATGTACCTATCAGTAGCAACGAGACCAGACATCGCGCACAGTGTAAGCGTGCTGAGTCAGTTTAACGAGCATCCGAATGAAGAGCATTGGGGAGCTGCAATGAGGCTACTTAGATACCTAAAAGGAAGTTGAAATTGGGACTTGTATATCGACAACCAATTGGACAAATCATAGGATATACCGACGCCAACTGGGAAAATGACCTCACTGATTCAAAGTCGTACACAGGGTACGCATTCATCCTGGGAGGACCTGCAATTAGCTAAAAATCTAGAAAACAAAGAACAGTGCCATTGTCGACGACGGAGGCTGAGTATCAGGCCCTTACAAAAGCCACTAAAGAGTCAATGTACTTAAGAAGACTCATCTACGAATTAGGTATCCCACAATTCTCAGAGGGACAAATTTATTGCGATAATCAGGGTGCAATTACATTAACAACTGTCATTAATAACTGTCTGTTAATTTAAGAAAAAATCTAGTAATTTTTAACATGTGAAATTCTTAATTTATATTAGCTTACAAAATATTAAAATTAATATATATTTAGTAAAATTATTATACTGCAGAGTAATTTTAACATACTCAAGTTCTTTTTTTCGCTGATATACCAGATCGGTAATTTTAAAATCGACATGTATACGAAAAATGTATTAAATTTACAATTTTTTTTAACAGTGTATAGATCTCTCAAACACATTACTTCCGATGCTGTAGAGGATTTCATCTCATCTTATGACGTATCTGCTTTCGAAAATGAGCAGAATGTTGATTTGAAGCTTGCTAACTTCAACTCACTGTTCAATAATCTGCTCGATGCAGTCGCACCGAAAAAAGTATCAACTTTCAAGCGGTCTCCAGTACCTTGGATGTCTGCAGATCTTCGTGCCTTAAAAAAGGAAAGAGATGTATGTTATCGAGCAGCCAAGCGTCATAATTTATCTTGCTTATTCGCTAGATATATAGATCTTCGCCGAAAGTTCAAACTTGAGTTATTAGCGGCAAAAGATGCGTACCTGGAATCGAAGTTTGCGGTCTCAGGTGGCACGAAGGCGTTTTGGAAAGAATTTGACGAGATGGGACTTACTAGGAAGGGATCGCAATTGCAGCATGAACCTGTACTAAATTTGATGGAGCTTAACAATTACTTTGCATCTGTGTCTGGTGGTGAGCCTTTGCCAAGTTTTGATGAGTTTTCAGCTGATATGCAGTTCATAAGTGGTGAAGATCAGTTGTGCTTTTGTGAAGTAGATTTGCAAAGTGTTAAAGTTGCGGTGAAGCGTATTTCGACTCGTGCGAGAGACGTTGATGGAATATCGATGCAAGAATATAAAGCAATGCTTGAAGTGCTTCTGCCGCTAATAGTAGCGTTATTTAATACATCAATTAGTAACAGTGTTTTTCCCTCGTTATGGAAATGCTCACTAGTGAAACCACTACCGAAAGTAAAGCATCCATCAACTGCGTCAGATTATCGCCCTATAGCTCTACTTTGCGCATTATCTAAAGAATTAGAAAGGACTGTTCATGATCAAATTGTGAAATATTTGTTAAGTCGTAACTTGCTAGATCGTAGGCAGACAGGTTTTAGAGAAGGCATGGGGACTCAAACTGCTGCTCTTAGGTTCGCGGATGATATAAGAATAGGAATTGATAACGGTGAGATTATTATTGAAGTTTACTTTGACTTTACAAAAGCTTTCGATAGTGTAAATCACTTACTACTGATATTTAAACTTATAAAGCTTGGCTTTTCGTATGACGCAATTAAATGGATTTATTCGTATCTCAGTGGCCGAAAGCAGTCGGTAATTACTAGGGGCTGCAAGTCAGATTGGGTGAATATCAACTCTGGAGCTCCTCAGGGCAGCGTTTTGGGTCCTCTGCTCTTCTCAATTTTCATCAATGATCTTCCTGAATGCCTTCTAAACTGTAAATACTTACTGTATGCGGATGACTTAGTAATATATTTGCGATGTAAGGTTGATGATATTCTTGACGGTATCGAACGTCTAAATATGGATATTCAAAGTATTGCTGAATGGTGTGTTTTAAATAAGCTTAATCTTAATTTGTCAAAAACGAAAGCGATGGTCTTAGGAAGTACGATAAATGTATGTAGAGTTAACAACATGAATTTGGATGATTTAAGTCTATACTTGAGTGATGAATTAATAGAGTACGTTGGATCGTTTAAATACTTGGGAGTAGTTTTTGATAGCACACTTTCGTGGCACTCTCATGTAGCAAACATGCAAACGCGTGCTGCGGGGGCTTTATATCGAATACGCATGAATGATTCTCATCTTGGTGTTGCGCTAAAGTGTAGGCTAGTCACTGCATTGGTACTGCCTATCTATGATTATTGTCCGTGTGTTTTGAGGAATTTGTCAGTAGAACTTGAAAGATCGTTATAAGTATCACTTAATAATTGTGTGAGATATATACTTCGGATTAGGCACCGAGAACATATATCACAACATCGGAGGCAGCTTGGGTGGCTTACGGTTCAGAACCGTAGGCTTCTGTTGATAGCTTGTGAGTTTTATAAAGCATTGTGTCTCATGCGGCCGGGGTTGTTTGGCGATCAGCTTGATCTTAGCCCAAATGTTGCTTCTCGGCGTGATATGGGGAAGACAGATACTCTTAAAGTACCATTTGCTAAAACTACGACATATCAGCGATCATTTCTTGTAGCTGGTTGTAATTTTTGGAATTCGCTGCCATTTGAGATAACTTCTTTATCTACTCTTGGGGAATTTAAAGAAAAATGTACTTTATATCTATTAAATCAAGAGTTGAGTAGACTAGATGAGGAGATGGGATATGATGATAATTTGT
Organism: Cotesia congregata; assembly: GCA_905319865.3. Lineage (NCBI taxonomy): Eukaryota > Metazoa > Arthropoda > Insecta > Hymenoptera > Braconidae > Cotesia > Cotesia congregata. The sequence continues at coordinate 9,663,333 of CAJNRD030001120.1, forward strand.
ATGAGCGATGATTAATGTCTGTAAATTCTGTGTTTTATAAATTTATAAATTATATTAAAATAGCTAAAAACCTTGTAATTAATGTAAAACAAATATGGTCCCAAGGAGTTAACTCCAGGATCTAAATAAAAAAATGAAATAAAAAAATTAAATAAAAATAAAAATAATAAATTCGGTGTAAACTTGGTATCAATATTTTGATATCGGAACAAGATTAATAACTGAAACTTTGATCTAATCAATAAATTACTATTTTGAATAAGTTAAAAAAAGAATAATAATAATTTTTGGTTTTTTTAATAGTTTTTCACTGAGTGTTACAATTGTTCCTTGTTACAATTGCAGCACCTCTCCCCTATACTGGGGGGAGACGATAGGGGTCATTCCATGTCAAATCGACCAGTAGTTGGAATCGACCCCTTTCGATTTGGATGAATTTTGGTCAGAAGTTTTCTTTTATCATAAAACGGAGTTCTGCCAAAGGAAAAAGAATAAAAAAATTTTTTTCGAAAGATATACAAATTCAAAATTTCGCGATTTTTCCAGTTTTTCAATTTTGTTTTTGCAATATCTCGAATGCTATTATAGATACAGGAATGGGCTTTTGTTTGTTTAAAAGAGGACACTTGGGGCTATTGAAAAAAAAATATTTTGAAAAAAATTTCGAAAAATGCCAAATTTTGAATTTTTGAAAATTGTCAAAAATGAAGACCGCCATTAAAATTTTGGCTCAATTTTTTTTGCATGATACCTTTTAATGATCTTAAAAGATCCTAAAATTTTTGGATAGGGGTTTTTTTTTTCAAAGATATATATTTTTGAATTTCAAAAAAAATTTTTTGAGTTTCAGAAAAAAATTTATTTTTGTTTTTTGCAACTTCTATACAAGTTAAAGTTATGCAGAAACATAATATTGTAATTTTGAGTATTTAGAAATCAAATGCACGACGTGAAAATATTAAATAATAAATTTATTTCAACTTTTATTCATTTTTTAGAGATAATCTAAAAGTTAGGCTTAACGCATGATATAATTGCACGACTCATGATGCGAAGCACCAGAGAGTGCTTTACGATCGAAAAATTTTTTTCGCCTCATTTTGGCAGCTATTTTTATTATTATAGCCTTGTTAGTTCACAGAATCAAGATATTTTGCATACTATTGTCGAGATAATTTAATGGAGATTAATTCCATACTTTTTAAAAATTGATTTATTTTATTTATTTATTGAAGAAATTCGGCCCTAGAACTGACGTTCCTTAAAGGCCGTAGAAATTTAATAGTATTACATAGTGAGGAAGTACTTTGAATACAAAATTAGAAGGTAATTTGAATACAAAATTAAAAAAGAATTTGAATACAAAATTAAAAAAGAATTTGAATACAAAATTGAAAAGTAGTTTGAATACAAAATTTTGAATAACATTTTAATCACATAAGTAATAAATAAACAATTAATATTATTATTATTGACTCTCCAGTTCAAATGTCTTTATCAAAAATTAATTTGTAACACAACGTCCGAAACTCAGCTGAAGAATTCACGGTCACAAGATCATTCGGTAACTGATTCCATTCCCTCACTGCAGTCAACAAGCTAGATCACCAATAATCACAATGTTGTTGTAAAAAGGTAGCAGCCGATCAAAGTCTTGCTCAAAAGCATCAAACAATGCCGCTCGCGGCGGGCAGTAAATAACACAAACTAATATCTTCCTGCTACTTTCAGCCACTAACTCGACCGCTATATATTCCAATTCAAAATCTGATAAGTTCGATGAGCATGCCACTACCCTTGACGACAATGTATTCTTCACAAACAACGCAACACCGCCCCCATGACGCAACCTCCTATCATTTCTATGCAGCCGAAAGCTTGCCAAATTAATCTGAGCATCAACAACATTCGCATTGAGCCAAGTTTCAGACACAGCAATAACATCAAAAAAAAAAAAAATCAGATCTAAATTGTTCTTGAAATTCATCAACATGAGGCACAAGCGATTGAGCATCAAGGTGACACAGTTTCAAACAATTAGGTACACTTGGATTCGCAGCCGAGATAACACGTTGTGGAGAGTCAATATGTTCACGTTATGCAGACAGTCCTTGAATATGATCAAGGTCCGTCGATGGGTACACCTTGATCGGCTCAGACCCAACCGTAGGACGAACACAAACACATGTGCTAGCAATCCAGATGCTTCTCTTATTTATTGCTGGATATTTTTCTATCAATAATCGCCTTAGCTTATACAGCGATTACGGATACCTCCTGCTAACATAAATAGGCACTCTAGGCATGCCTGGAATTATAACATTAGCTGTAAGCTCCTTAAGGTTGCTCCTTACAGCAATGAAATTGTTGACAGTCTGTGGCGACTTACACTTGACAACAATCTCGCGACATCTAGCCCCTGGACCCTTCTTGCCAATTCTGTCCGCATACTGAAATCTATCGCGATTTAAATCAGGAACACCCATCATAGACCCAAGCCGCACAACCATGTCAAGCAAATCCTCTGATGCATCTTCCATAAAACCAGAAACAACAAATTGGTCATTGAGTAATGTAGACTCCAACTGTAGCTGACGTATTTCCACATTAATGTCAGAAGATGCCTTTACTGTACTGCTAACCTGATCCGCAACCTGCTTAATGAAAGCAGCACTATTCGAAGATCCAATGTCTGGCAACCCTCCTGCCTCAAGCTTCGTGACACGATCATTTAATGTACCGCATGTATCTTGCAATTTGTCAACACGCTCCGTAAGACCTGTTAATTTATCATTCATCGTAGTTAAAAAATCTAGCTTGGCATTAATCTGCGCCAGCACTGCAGCAGAGTCCGTAGGCAATGGGCATACCGGACACTTAATCGCTACAAAAGCCTTGGCATCAGCCTTTGTTTGTAAACAATAACGCACCTTAATACAAAGCGTATGAAACATATGTTTACATGATGCGCGAGTACTCTCAGCTGAAGCAGTGTCACTGATTTGCCGACAACACAATCCACAGTACTCTGCTTTATCTTTTTCTTTATTAGTTTTATCAGTTTTATCTCCAGCCATTTCCACAAGAGGGCAGCCGAATCTCAGATGACCAGATTAAATACCAAAGATGCTCGTACAACTTTATTATCTAGACCTAACTCTAAATTAGCAAAAACCAAACTGTAATCAGCAATTTATATAACCAGTCATGATTAAAACTAAAAACAATATCGATATAAATATGCAATAAAAGTACTTCAGTGTAAAATACACTCAAATCACCAGAAATATACTAACTGATGCACAGATATTCAAATATCAAGCAGAGCAAATTTCCACACATCCACTCACTATGAAGTCAGATACAATCTGTAATAGAATCGGAAAGAAACACCAAAATAGGTCAAAAAATTTTCCTGTCCGTCATGTGTGAAACCCGGAAACACTGTAACTTGTGAAAAAATCCATTATTTGAGTTAAATTTTTTTTTTTTAAATTCTAATCGACGATTGTAGGTCACTGAATGCGAATGATTAATTAATTCAGTGTCGTTTAATTACAATTAATAAAAAACGAAAACTACAAGACTGTATATCTATATATATCCATGTAAAATTAACATGGATGGTGACATATCTATAGATATTATGTACATTTATTCCACCAGAGGCGCTTGTGCAGTACCTTCCTAGTACAGCTGTTTTTTCGGCAACTAATTTTGAACGACTTATGTTTTTTTTTTTTTTAATATTTTATAATTAAATGAGCATTATGAGTCGTGCACTTTTGGATTGTCCAAACTTTTTTTTAAATAGTTGATTATTCTCAAAGTACGCTTTGAGCTCAAAATTCTAAAAATTCTTTCAGACAATTTTAAAAAAATTTTTAAATTGCGATCTTTTTAATCACGAGGGTAAATTTTGTTCTAGCGGACTGAAAGTTATCTAAAAAAAAATTTTTTTTTTAGTATAATCTTTTGAAGATCTTTAAAAATGCTTGATTTGATTTCAATAAATCAAAATTCAATTCTAAAAATAAATTTTGACCAAATATCAAAATTTGACCGAAATTGATCATTTAAAATTTTATACACTGTTAAAAAAATTAACCCGTAGTGGTTATTATGGGTCTAGATGACCCGAGACAATTTTTGAGTTGCTCTTGCTTCGAAAATATTATTCAAAATAGTATTTGTGGTACCACCTATTATTGTTTGAAGATTTTTTGAGATTCATGGAAATTTACAATTTCAATTGCACAAATCAATATACTTTTTAAAAAGCTTGACATGACACCACTTTTTTGTTCAAAGTATGTGATATCTAGAGTAGAACCCCGGAGGTCATTTTCATTTATCTTAAAAATTAAGTTTTTAGTAAAAAAAAGTCAATTTTTTCGAAATTTGACTTTCTCGCACTTTTTTTTAATCATTAAACAATTAAAAAAAAAAAATTAAAAAACGATTGACCACTACGTTATTTTTAAGAAGTGTGATCACTACAGGTTAACTCGACCCAAGAGTCAAAATCTTGAACCAAAAATATTATTTTAAAGAAAATGATTTTCTTGAGTGAAGAAATTATTCTTGAACTAAGTAAATTTTTCTTGTCTCAAGAATTTTTTCTCTTGACTTAAGAAAATTATTTTCTTCAAAATAGTATCCTTAGTTCAAAATTTTGGCTTTTGAGTCAAGTTAATTTTTTAATCAGTGTAGAAAATTATCAACTTTAAAAATAAAAATTTATAATTAATATTTTTCTTAAAAAACTAAACTTAAGCTTTTGCACGAACCAAAAAAAAATAAAGAAAAATTGTAAACTGGTGTAACAACTGGATAAGAGCCGATTACATTAAACGGCAATCAATTGCAATGTCTTCGTTGATTTTACACTTATTGGTGTTCAATAGACCCGTATGTACATTAATAATAATGGTGATATAAATAAGCCTGACGATAATGTGCCCCATGCAAGATATCCGAGTAATATTTTTAAATATTGACGCTATAAATGTTCATACCTTGATCTTGATTATTACTATTACTTTTATTTATTAAATTCTCAGGCTGATACTGCTGATGAAGAATATTAATTAACTCGTCGCTTGAGTTACCGGTTAAATCTTCGAGATAAATTATTAATCGGCATGGAATGTCGGATGTAAATAATTATTTGTATTATTTGTACAGTGCAACTTATTGAAAAGAAAAGTACGACAAGAATAACTTGCAAGAAAAAGAAGAAGAAATTTAGCAGTTTGGTTTCAATGGATGTGACCCTTCAATTTCCTTCCATTCTTACACCCTCCACCTGCCCGATTTGTATACGCATTACATATTTATTTATATATGTATGAGTGCAAACTGTACAGAATATAAGATGATTGGAGGTATCGATTTTCTTTAAAGTACCGGGTGTTCTTGATCTTCAAGTGGATACCGATCACCGATCACCGGTTGGGTATAGATATTACCTATGTTAAATATGCTACGCATCGGGAGAGACGAGTTATATTTACTTCGTGCCGCGCCCTTAAATTATTACAGCAATTACCTTTCTTGGTTATATACACACGTTTGTACTTTTATTATGATGGATTTTCGAGTTGGATTTTAGTTTTAACTCTTCGATGTGAAAGTCGGAGATTCTCAAAAATTAAGAAGTGATTTGCTTTGCTGTTTATTAAAATCTTAACAATTATTTTTTTATTTTTATCTGTTCATTTTAAAATTTTATTATTATTTGATAACTAGCAACCTTGCAGTCACTATGTGACTGCCGAGACGTGAACTATAAATAAATAAAATTTTGCTTTATTAAATAATGACTTTTGTTAAATTGCACTGTACTTTCGTAACTATTGACATTTTTAAAGATATAAGGTCATTCCGATGTTACACTCATCGAGACCTTTCAT
>CAJNRD030001120.1:9699607-9717551 GCA_905319865.3 Cotesia congregata
TTTTTTTTTTAATGAAAAAAAAATTTTTTTTTAAATGTTTGTTTTTCGTTATACCACTCTGAAAAAAAATAGAAAGAAAAAGTTTACCACTTTGAAAATTTTAGGGAATTTGCAAAAAATACTGAAGTTTTTTTATAAAAAAGAAAAATCGAAAATCAAAAGTGTCAATCATCCCGAAATTTTCGTTTTTTTTTTCCAAAAAGTTAAAAAAAACATTGAATATGAATCTGAATTATTATTTTTATTTTTTTTTTTTTTTAAAGTACATTTAAAGACATTTGAGGTACATTTAAAGTACATTTAAAGACAAAAATTTTTAAAAAAAAAACATCCCAAAAAGTCATTTTTCAAAAAAGTTATGGTTATTTAAACAAAAAAAAGCTGTTTTTTTGTAATAACTCGTAATTTTTTTTTGGTTGGGTAAAAAAATTTGAAAAAATTCTGAAAATTGTTTTCAATAGGGTAGAGAAAGATACCAAAATTTCAGAAAAATCGAAAAGGGTTGGTGTCAGAAGTGGTCGATTTGGCATGGAATGCCCCATATATATATCGAACTTTATAAGAACTATTTATTAGAACAGTTGTGAACTCCTTCACCTAGCAATAATTTTGAGATCTCTGTTACGGTATACCTATCTATGTGTAAGTAACTATATGTTTATCAAATAATGAGAATAAAATAAACGTTAAATATTGCATTGATATTCTGTACAAATAATTTTTGTGCACGTAAAGAGTAAAAGTACTTCAATATCTAACGCCATCTGATGTAACCGTGCAGTTAACAGCTTACAATTCTTAGTATTAAAAGAGATATAATATTTAGCCGATTGTCCACGTAACACTCAGCAGCTCAGCAGCAATCCGTTAGCACGACAAACCATGATGCCGCCATATGACGCAACATATGTTCAGATGGTTTATGTACACGACAAATACATAAAAAATTTGAACCTTGGCGATCAAATATGTAAATATAAATTAATATTTTTATCATACATGTATAAAGAATTCCATATTGAATCACCAAAAAAATTATGATAAAGTAGATTAAAAAGTCAAAAATATTTTTTTAAATTATATCTTTGACATTATAATTTAAAATTTTGTTTTGTAATTTATAGTAGCATAGATTTTTTCACCAGAAAATCCAGGACTCTTTGAGCATGAAAATATGGAAATTACTTCAAAACATTTTTTTGAAATATTTAAACACAAGAAGTATACATAACATTTTGAGTCGATTGCTCAAAAAATTTTAATATCATTTCAAACAAACATAGAATAATTTCTTTTTCTGTATTTATGTTTTTCGGATACTAGAAACGAATTGTCTCATTGACTTCAAAATCTAATCTAATTTGTCCCAATAAATCCTAACAAACGTCATGCCATAAGTCTCAGTCGGTTGATTAGTTCTTGAGATATCTGGTGACAAAATTTTATTTATATACACACATAAGCCGGGAAACAGTCAGAATGACTTTCTAGGACCTTAAAGCGTGAAAATCTGTTAAAAATTTGACTTCTTGAAATCGAACGAAAACCAATTTCCTAATTTTGAAAATTATGAATTTTCAAAGTGAGAAGATAAGAAATCTATTAAATTTGAGTTATCAATATTACTATCAAAATATAAATCATCGCAAACATCTACTTATTTATTTACGGATAATTTATTTACGGATAATTCACGTAATAATTATCCGTAACTCCTATTCTTTCCCGCTTCACAGCATTATTTATATTTGTTAAATAATGCTAACATCTACTTCTTATTTGATCTACTACTAATCAAATATCTACTTCTTATTTGAAAATAATTGAAAAATGAATTTTTACTATGAGATATTCTAACTCACTGTAACGAATAAATCTACAGAAATAACCAAGATTATTTTTATGCAAGGATTTAATATGCTCTCTAACTATTAATGTATTAAGTAGCCAAGTTATTTTGAAAAATATTCAATTTTTCTCAAAAGACAATCATAAATGCGAATAATTTTTCTATTAATTAATGAATATTTTTGCCTCAACAAAGTTTGTACCCGTCTTCTAGCAAAATTTACAACTTTTGAGCCCTATTTACAAACAAGTTTTATTGTAAAATTATTCTAAGAATGAAATTGGAGTGAAATTTAATTGGAGTTTCAATTGAGTATCAAGTAGGGATACATACAAATTTATTGCTCGACTCATGATTTACTTGTACAAAAATTTGATTTACCTAGAATATTTATATTAAATAAAATTATTTTAGGTGAGAAAGTATATCGATAATATACATAAGATAGCAGTATTTTAAAATTGATATGGGCTTTTTCAAATAAGGGATCGTCACTCGAGGAAATTTGAATATTTTTCAAGATAAAGTTTAACCGGAGCTCTTTTAAATGACACATGTATAACCGTGCGGTTCATAAAAGATATTTGTTTTTAATTATCATGAATTAATTTTCAAAAGTTATAAGACTACATTTCCAAAAAAGTACACGACACATTTTTTATAATTTATAAAATGAGATTAATTACTTTTTGTTTTTTTTTTTTTTTATTCGATAACGTCATTACCAAAGTGACTTTTATTATAAATAATAAATATAAATTTACACTCACCGGAATCGGATGGTGTTTGAACACCCAAATAGTCTAATTTTTTGATACTGGTGGGATGATTTATGTAATAACAATGATCAATGAGGGTATTACTGACTTCTGTTTGTTTTGATGTATTGATATTGTTTCGAGTATCAATGGATTCATCGTTATCTGTTTCATTGACCTTAACTTTTATCTTCAATGAACTTCTGACACACTGTCCGGTGACCTCACTTACGGGCGCAGATATACACTCGATTAACTTTTCATTAATACTGAACTGATCGTGCTTAAAAGTTGGTATATCTCGTTCACTATCAGAATCATCTTCTGATGACTCGGAAGAAGTTTGAGGTGATTCTGAACGTGGTGAACCACCGTCACTTTCTAAGCTATCCATTCTCTGATGTTGATTCTTCATGAAAAACTTCTCTTGCTGTAGGTGATCCATTGAATCTGACGATGATCGTGATTTCAACAAACTTTTGCCGGCTTGTACTATTCTAGGCGGGGAAATTCTTTGATTTTTGGTTGACAATATTTTATTGTGCTCTTTACTTATACATAATCCTGCCCACATACAGTCATGGTGACGAATTTCTGGATAGTCTGAACAATCCGTGTCATCAAATGGTTCAGGAATAATATCAAATGAAGAAAAATTAACATGCACATAGCCTTCTGAAGAGTGAAGGGCGTCCATGTCGAACTTTTTCCATATATCGTCCGACACGACAGTCCCTAAAGGTTCTGGCATCATACTGAATCCTTCAAAATCCCACATTGATTACAGGTATGTTTCTAAAAAAAAACCATAAAAAATTAATAATCCATATAAAAGCTTCAGAATATAAATTTTTTGAAATGTATTTATACTATTTTAAATGACTATTAAATAATTAAAAAAACATATACAGATCTGAAAATATAAATAATCGACTGTGTTGTTATAGTGTTAAAAAAAACAACATGATAGCACATAGAAAATAAATCGTAGAATATCGTACGTATTTTTGTTAACGCTTGTATTATCAGACATTATAAAGCTATTAAATTTTTTATAACTGTGATTAATAAAATATTACATTTTTGAGATATATAGATCCTAAATGTGAATATTAGTTAATTATCACCAAGAAAAAACTTAGTTATCGCTTTTAAAAATTATTACCAAGGCTTTTAAAAAAATTAATTGAATTTCCTACATTTTATAAGCGCAGAATTGTATCGATTATTCAATAAGCTTTAGAATAGCAATCTTAAACGCTGAACTTTAAATATTTTCTCGTTTTTGGTACACTAAATCAATTTTTGAAAATAACAGAATTACTTTTCATTCAAATGTTTACAAAAAACATTTTTTTTCTCGAAAATGCAAAATCAATAAAAAAAAACTGTTAAAAATTACTTTCGACCATTTTGGCCGAAAATAATATTTGTAAATTCTACATTATGCAAAATATGCAAAAAGAATTACTGTTGCTCATTTTACATATATTTGGAAAAATAATTCATTTCATTTAAAATAAAAAATTATTTCTACAGGAAATGAATAAATTAATGTTAAAATTCGCTTTCGACAACTTTTGAGAAACATTTTGAAAAAAAAAAAAAGTTTCCAGAAAATTCTAAATAGTTTCAACAATTTAAAAATTTTAGACCATCTTAAAAAACATTTTGAAATTCCGTATCTAATTTCATCCATAAGTATAAGGCCGTAAATATTAGAATAGCGATACATTTTTACTCCTAATACAATTAATTGCATAGCTTAGTCCAATGGATGGAAGTTTAGAACACATGAGACTCCGAGATTAAAACTCAGCATACGATTGCAGGTTACTTTAACTTCAATCAACTTAAAAGCATAAAAAAGCAAGACACGTAAATTAAATAAATAAAATTAATATTTTGAGGTGTCTACACAGAAAAAAAAATTTACTTGAATCAAATAAATAATTTTAAAGAACTTCATCTTTTTGATTTGAGTAGAAAAATTCTTAAGCGAAGAAATTTTTTTTTATTTAATTAAATTTTACTTGATTTAAGACAATGAAACTCTTCAAAATTATTTTCTTGGTTCAAGAATTTTCATCTTGATTCAAGTTAAATTTTTTTTCAGTATAAAATTCAAACTTAAATATTCTTTTTAACTAACATTTGTCTGAAAAAATTTTTTGGTTTCCAAACTTTGACTCAATTCAAAATTTTCCACTTGTCGTTACTAGGTTATAGTAGGAAATTGTGAAGCGTGATTAACCTTTGAATACTGTGTTCAACGTTAACTAGATCGTATAAATGAAAAAAAAAAAAAAATTTCGAAAATGAGCTTTCTTCTCACGATTTTTCTGTTCTTTTCATATGGTATTATATTCATACAGAAATCGAGTTAGCTGCACACTATACTATATTCTTCGAATTCTATTTCTTTAGTACCTACTGCACAAAGGATCGCCAAGCATTAAGGACACAGCAACTAATTTACAAGTTTAAACTTACAGACAGACAGGAATTAGCTCTACTTATGTTAAGCTTTCTATTCTTAAATATTTTGTAGTAAAACTCTTAGTCCTTTCGACATTTCCGTTAGTAATTTAAAATTAAGGAGATCGTATTGTTTTCCTAAATAATGAAAAGAATAAAAATTTGTAAATGTAATAAATTCTTAAGTACATATCCATTTTGTCATTTATATAATTCTTATTAATGTGAAAGCCATTAGAAAATAGTTTTTAAAATTATCTATCAAGAGTTGAAAAAATTTTTCAGTTGTAAGCAATTAAAACATAATTAACTGGCCTTGAAAAAGGATCTACTATATAAATCATAAGGATCAAAATATTAAAACTTTATGATACTGAAATTAGTAAACACCTGATCATTTTTTTATTATTTCATTTAAAATATAATCAACACAGAAAATATAACCTCGTATTTATTTCTATATAATCTTATGCTTTTAATAAGGTAATTTATGAATTATTTTATAAAATTTATTTCAGTAAGTTTTCGTTTCTGAATGACTTGTAGAAACTATTTTGTAATCTGATAGATTTCAATCTCGATAATCCCGTTCAATTCAGTAATTCATCCAAGAGATATCATTAGACAACATTTAAAGATTTTTTTTTTGCAGAGTTCTATATAGTATAATAAGATATCTTTTTTGAGAGATAATTGCTTCCGTTATAGTGCTTAAAAAAAACTTTGGATATGATAACGTAAGATTGGTTCTTTCTTAATTGAAGAAAAAAAAATATAATAAAAATTTACATAATTTTATGATATTGAAATCAACAAGCCTCGACTAATTTTCATTACTACGACTAAAAATTAAATTGTATTTATAGTTTTTTTAAATTTCTCCATGTAAAATTTTTTCTATAATTTTTTTTTAACAACAATTTACTTGTTGAAAAAATTGTAAAATGTCTGTTAATTTTAATATCATAAATGAAATAGTAAGTAAAATAGTTAATTAAGAACAATAATTTAAAAAACAATGAAGTAAAGGCAATTAAATTCCGAAAAACTTATAATAGCGCTACATGTACATATAGTAAAATAATCCAACACGCGCATCGTGGAATCGATCCGACCGGCTCGACCCACGCGGCACTAAAAAAGCCGGTCGTTCTTTTATCCATGTATAGGGCGTGTATAAAAATATACTTAATAACTGTATTAATTCATTTAGCAAATATAAATTAATTATTTTTATGGTTTTTTAATTTTTTTAAATATTTATTATATTCAAAAATAGTTGACTGGTGGAGGATCGAATAATTTTTTAATATCTATTTTACGTGAAAATGAGATTACACAAAACGACGCAATTCTACTTGAAATCCCAAGCGAATAAATTTCAAATCCATACTAGACCATGAAACATAATTATCATGAAAAACTATTCTTACCAATTTTCTGATATAATCCAAAATAATACCCACTGAGACCACTTTCAGTTGATCACTAAAAATCTATTAATATTAAAAATAATAGCACTTGAATAATAGTTTTTTTTTTGTGGATATTAAATTTAAAAAAATTATTTTAAATCTCTATGCGAATCCTCATAAGTATAATCGTACTCATGATCAACACTATTGAAAGTTTTAGTCACATATGCGTCGATTCCAATATTTTGTTGAATAAATATTGCACGACACTGCGATAACAAGTATGGCCAATTTTAAGAGTGAATACATGTCAAACTATATATATATATATATATATATATATATATATATATATATATATATATATATAAATAGTATACCGCTAATCTTCAATTATAATTAAAATTGCTAAATATTCGAAATATGTCGTCTAAAACTGTACAGAATGATGTTAACTTGAAAGCCGGTTAGTGACGACTGGACTATATGCAGAACTACGAGCTACGAGAGACATGCCGCATGCCGCCACATCCATCTTGTCGTATTATACCTGCCTCCCACCCCAATTGCCGGCATCAGGAATGTCCCTAGCATTACAAATTCCCCACCTTTTAATTCATAACTACATACTGAAATAAATTTGTTATACTCAAAAACGATTCTTTTTCTTATTCAATGAATTGAAATAAAATATGCTCATAGTTCGCGGTTGCATTTAACAATTTTTACGGAGCTTGATTTGTGCAATTTGTCATAACAGAACGATTAAATTATAATAAATAAATAAATACATTAACTATATTACACATATGTAACTTTTAAGCAATAAGTGAATACTCTCTAAAATTTTAATCATTAAATAGAACCATCAGTATTGCTCAATATTAATTTATTTCATCGAAAAATGTATAAATTTTTAATAGCCTCTAAATGTTGATTTAAAATAACAAGCATTAGTTTCTTAACTCCCATAAACCTTTGACAAAAAAAATACATGTAATTTACTAATGATAACAATAATTTTTTTTTTATTATTTTATCTAGTACATTAAAACTGTCGTAATTTTTTACTATTCAATATCACTAATTGATAGTTTTTATCAAAAAAAAAAGATATAAATATTTTTTATCCGACTTCGTGACTGATAGCCTTTAATCTTTCAACAATAATTAAAAAAATTATTTAACTCGATTATAAAAAGAATAAAATAGTTAATAGGAAAAGTTTTTAAAAAAATGTTGAACGAATTGTTTAATTAAGGAAGCGTCATGTTATTTTTAACAATCATATATTTATAATAAATTCATTCCAATTTTTTTTTTACTTTTTCTTTTAATCAAAAGGCGCTATAGGAAATTGATGCGTTACTGCTGAACCGCGTGGGGAGCCGCGCCCGGCTAAGAGACTTTCCAATATTTTTTAATATTTATCATATAGTTAAAACGAAATTTTCTAAATTTTCATCGTCAATGTAATTGCAACTTGCTGATGTATCGATACATATACTTTTTATCAGTTGTCGTGGAATACTTAAAGGATGATTTTACTTTTAATTTAATAATGCTTGTAAAATAGTAGCTAGTAGTTGTATATCGTTTTATTAACCTTCTGCGCAACTTTGCTGCGTCGGAACAAGTATATTGTAGATTTTTTCTGGCTATAAGTATAGTTCGTACATTTGTATTATATGAATCTATGAATGTATTTACTCGAAAGTTAATTTTACTCAGAACAGGATACACTATAATCTTATACACTCTCGGAATTAAATATCAAGACAAACTATAGTGTAAAATACACAATTATCTGAAAATTTTCTAAATAGTCACACTCTTATTCGTATTATCTACATTTTTAAATATTAATTAGTAAACTTCTTGTAGTATTTGAGTAATGCCGATACTATCTAAATTTTGGTCAAACCTTGAGTTGAACGGAAATTTTCGGAAAAATTTTCATTGTAGCCTCTCTTTAGAATCATAAATTACACTCAACACATGTTACTACAATGCAAAAACTACATATAATGCAGTCGTACCTTCATACGAAATTTTAAGTAGACATAATATAATAGTCTTTATACATCTTGATAAGCTTAACTAATGATGGTTCGTACACACAAAAATAATAAAAGAAAATTTAAATGAATACAATGGATTTCAAAAAAATATTGTACATAATAGTATACCGTTTAGTATGTAAAAATTTTTCAAGTATTTCTAAGATGAAGAATAATGTAATGTTATATAATATATAAGAGGTATCTATGTTTAATATAATTTTAATCTGTGGACATTTCATTTTTGTTGTATTCAAGGTGAAAAGAAATTTTCAGTTGCCATGAAAATATAAAATTTTATATTTTTCGAGCAACACAGGGAGTACTCTCCAAGGAACGAAAATAACCTTATTATCTATGGGAATGAATTAAAGTTGAAAAATAATTTACTTCTCTCATTAAATAATATTGATGTAAATTTTACTATTAAATACTCAAAAATGTTTTAAAAATAGTTTGTTCAAAATTTCTTTGAAATGCAAAAGTTATCGTGAGAATATTAATTTAAATAATAATTATATCTAAATCCTTGTTAAAAATGTTTTAAATAAGAGAGAATTGTAATTATTCTTCAATCGATTGTTAAGAAAAATTTCAATCGCACGGAAAGTGAGATAATTATTTTATTTAACGTTCATAACATATATTTCAATTGATTAAGAATTTTGTATTTACAAAAAAAAATTATGAGAATCGAAATTATTTTGCAAGAAGTTCCCTAAGCTAAGGAAAATTTTCTTAACAAAAATATGTTTTCAAGCTAAAAAAAAAAGATAACACTGAAGTTGATAGACATTGGAAATTTTCATATTTTACTGCTCTTCAAAACTTAAGGCGTACATACTGCCTATCTTCAACGGCATTAGAAATTTTTTTTAATTTCATACCATAAAAATGAAAAAAAACCTTAGTGAAAATTTTTAAAAACATTTTTTTTGTTATTGATTTTTTATAAAAATTAAAAAAATTGACAGTTGTCAGCTAACTTCAGTATTATACACGGGAAAAAATTTTTGGGAAAATTTACGATACAACTATTGTAGAGCTGGACTATACCTTTATTACTATTAATTATCAAATATTTTAGAAGAAAAAATACTATTTATTAATGAAAAAATACGATATTACTATTGTAAAAAGTAAGAGATGAAAATTTCCAGTGCTGCCTCTGTATCTTTCCAATAGAACTATAGCAAATTTTACAATAGTTGAATTGGAATGTCTCTCAATTAGTGTGAGTAATGGCCGTGCACAGCGCTAGACTCTGAGTTTATATAAATGTTAAAGGACATGAGTCTTAGTTTACCGCGGATAGCCTAAAGGGAGAGTCTCTGGCTACCAACACAAAGTTCTGGGTTCGATTCCCAGATAGCACGAAAATATTTGTTTCTTTTTTCGATTACTGTACAGGTACCAATTCGTGCAACCTTCTATCTCTCTCCCTCCCTAATATTTCTTTTAAAAAAACCAACTGTGAATTTTTACAATAGTTGAATTGTAAAGTTCACAAACACATATTGTATAATTTGCTCTATAGTATACGACTTTTTAAAACTCTTGCTAGTCTTATTTGTTGGATAAAATTTACAATAGTAGATCGTAAAAATTACTAAATGAGAAGTATAGTCCACCGTTACTATTTTATTTAGTAAAAATTACAATAGTAAAATAGTAATAACTCTTTCAATTTTCTTCCCGTGTAGCTCGAATTTATCAAAGTTATGTTAAAATTCACATAATTATCTTCAATTTGAGCTATTGTTTATCACCTTTTGATACTTTTTTCAATTTATTTCGGAGTTTGCAAGATTAAAAGAAAGTCAAAAATAAATGAATTTTTAGCTTTTATCATCAAATGACTTCCATCTGTTACAAATCCTATTTTTTAGGTAGATGTCTTCGAATATCTATTTGTTGTAGTAGGTCTCATATCGTTATTTGCAAAAATATAATAAAAAATAAATTTTAAAACATTATTGCCTTTTAATAACGTGATTTTTTGATTATTCAAACAAGAAATCTACCTATCCATGTCGGGTATGGCCGAATGGCGTTTTTTTCAATTAAGTCAACCAATAACTTAATATTGCAATTATAACAGCCTTCAGTTCCCTAAATTTTTCTGAGATGTTCTGATTTATTTATAAATAAATCTAGCAATTGTTGCCGATCTTATGTCGCAATTTTAATAAAATTTTGTTATAACATGTTTTATTCCATCAGAAGTGTATACCCACGCGAAGGGACATCTTCGGAGGAATAGTTAGAATAGTTTCTTATAGGACCTGAAAACGTGGAAATTTAATGGGAACTTGATTTTTGAAAAACCGAGGTGAAACCAATTATTTCCCGTTTTTTTGATAATCATTGATTTTCATAGAGAGAAGTTAAAAATTGATTAACTAAAGGTACTTTTCCGTTCAAAAGATTTTTGAAATTGATCTGATACCTTACAGATGAAGATTTAATGAATTAAATCATTAACATAATAAAATTATAGTATAATGAGATAATATTTTTCATCCACTGACTAATTTTTTATCGTGTTAATATCAAAATGAAATAATAAATAAATCAATCTCGGGTAATAACTATAACTCTGACTTAATCGATAAAATGAAAAAAGTTATATTTTTTCTAATTTTTATAGTTAAAATACTGGTCTTATCTCTGGGCCCAATTCTGTCGGTATGATATAGTTGTTAACCTTATAATTTTAACCTAACGTATTCAAGGTTACTTGTCTAACATTGACATATTAATGAAACGCTAAATATGTATATATATATATATATATATATATATATATATATATATATATATATATAGATATTAAATGGTTTTTTAAAGTGATAATGAATTTTGAACTAATTGTTTTTTTCGTACAAATAGAAGATTCTCTAAAATGGAGTTAGACAATTTATTAATTAGAACGTCGATATATATATATCTAAACTTATACTATTTTTAAATTGTTAGAATCATAAATGTGAGTATTAAAATTTAATTTGTATGAATAAAAAAAAATTAGGACGACGGTTGACCCTAAAAGCCATCCCTGCCACTTCCCGCTCATTTTGTACTTAAGCGCTCAAAATTACACATTACATTTTTGAACTCTTCGACCTCACAAATATGATTTTTATGTCATTTTGAGCTCTTCGAGCTCAAAACTCTAATAGCAGCTTAATAAAACACAATTTTTTGAATTTTCAAACGGCAATAACTTTTGAATAAATGAACCGATTTTTACGTGGTTGGCGGTATTCGACGCAGTTTTCAAGGCTCCATAAAGAATCTTCAAGTTTAAATCGATCGAGCCAGGAATTTCGAAGTAATTCCGAAAAAACACTTTTTTCTGTTTTCTTTCGACAATGATAACTCACGAACGAATCAACCGATTTTGACCGGGCTTGCAGTGATTGACATGGTTTTTTTATCTTAAGAGCTGATTAGATTTTGGAATTTATCGGTAAAGCCATTTAAAAGTAATTCCAAAAAAACCACATTTCAAAAAATTTTTTTTGTAGTTTTTTTAAGATTCCTCAAAATCTACTGGCCCGAATCGGTCCAAAGTGTATTCAAAATCTAAGTTTGGTCAAAGCCTTTCGAATGGCGCCAACCGCGATGAAATCGGTCAAGCCGTTCAAAAGTTATAAAAGGGTTACATACATACATACATACATACATACATACATACATACATACATACATACATACATACATACATACATACATACATACACACACACACACACACACACACACACACACACACACACACACACACACACACACACACACACACAGACATACAGACACACGGACATCATCGCGAAAACATTCAGGGAAGCTTCCTAGGACCTCAAAACGTCAAGATCTGATGAAAACTCGATTTTTGAAAAACGGGGTAAACCAATAACTTCCCGATTTTTGAAAATCTTCGATTTTCTTAGCGGGAAGTTAAAAATTAAAATATTTTATATTCGATTAAATTATTTTGAGTAACAAAAAAATTATATAATATGTTATGCCTCTGTAGATTTTTCTCATTGTTTAACGTTATCGTTCAAAATTGCTGACGGTGAGGTTCATACGTCAGTGTCTGGGCAGAACACACCATATTACGAGTTTATTTCCGTGGCGTAATGATACTTAAAACTGCAATGTATCTTTTTTAACACCTTTTTTAGTTAGTTACAGAATAGTACTCATATATAATCCACTACGGAATTGTAGTAGATGAAATAACTACAGATTGTTATGCATTCCTAGTTATAGAAAACATCGAAGACTATATTACAGAATTGTATTTAAATATCTTACCTTAATTTATGTTGTAAAATCAATTCTAGAATAAACAGTAACAATTTGATGTTGAATTCGAAGCTCAAAATTACAATTTAACAGCTAATGATCAGTTTTCTAGTTGAAGTGCAAAGTTCACGTTATTAAATAAACAATTAAATGTGATTATTGTTGAGACAGTAAATTGTGTCAGTTATTTAGAAGAAAATTGAACCTTTCTCTCAAGGCTTATCAAATATTTAAAAAAAATCGGCCTGCATTTACAATAAAAATAACTTACGTAGTTAAAAGAATACAATACTTAATTAATTCTATAAATACTAAATTTAATTTATTCTTTTTTATCAATTTATTAATTTTTTTGAAAAGAATATTGAAATTTACGAATTGTTTGTGTTCTAAAAACCAAGTGCAGTGTTCCTTCTCTACGGTATAACAGGTTATCTTTTTTTCTCTTATTATTAACTGATGGAAAAATTGAGACACAGCTAAAATATTGTTGAGAGGAAGCACTATACACCTAAATTATTAAATCTCATTGGCAATCACTAAAATATAATTAAGGAGACACAAATGTGAGGGCAGTTAATTTATGATACATTTATAACGTTAAATTTATTCAGTTAAATTACGATCTTTTCTCAAAAGAAAGTAGTAATACGATAAATTATATATTAAAATCTTTATTGACAGGTGTATTTGATGCCTGCCCCCCCCCCCCCCGACCAGCAGCACTCGCTTCGCTCGTGCCGCAAATGTCGGGGGCAGGCATCAATTTTTTTCAACGCAATTTTTAACGTACTTTCGACCGCATAATAAGAAAACTAGTATACACTACATGGGCAGAAATTTGAGAGCCCTGAACTGCGTGCCATGATGCCCTCGGCTTCGCCTCGGGCATATGGCGCGCAGTGCAGGAATCTCAAACTTTCTGCCCTTGTAGTGTAATATACTATTCAAATTTTAGACTTGCAAAACTTAAAGATCCATGTAAATTTTTCTAACATATTTTTTTCTTAAGAATAATTTTTTATTTTGATAAAATGTAAAAATAGTTGTCCAAGATTTTTAATAAAGATACTTTAATATTATAATTTTTACAAATAAATTTTTTGTTTTTGCGTGTTTTAATTTAATAATTAAATTCGTTAAAAATTTGTCTGCATAAACATATATGCATATGCCTATACAACTTTGTAAAAAGGGTAAAACGGCAGATTCAACAGAGCATGACCAGCGTTTTCTGTAACAAGCAAAAATTTAATATCATGATTTTTAAAAGTGCAATTAAAACAGTTAATACGCCAATTAAGCATCAATTCTAATCTTGATTGTCAGTACGTTGTATCTCGTTTCGCTAAAGGTTATGATTGGAATGTCCAGCGGATCTCTTGAAAAATATAATAAGGCAACTCATGCAAATGAGCAACGTTAATTTTTAATTCAAATTAAATTTTTATTCTTATTATTCGATTATAAGTGCAAAATTTTTTATAACATAATATTTCATTCTTATTAATATTCTAATTAATTGAAGTATATAAAGTAAATAATTTCATAACGTTATATAGTTATATAACGTCAATTTTGTGACATCTTACATTGTTTCTTAATGAGGCAATTGCAATTATTAATTTTAAAAAACGATTTAACCCTAAACCAGAACATTGGCGTATACAGGTGTCGGTCTAGCCTCATTATCATTTATAATGAAAAAAAATTATAAATGAGGTCGAATAAAAAAAGATAAAGAGCGCGATTACAGTTGAATAATAAAAGAGAAACAAAATCTTACCAGAACCAGTTTCAGTCCAAATGTACTTATATATAAAGCTTCGAGAAGTTCTCTCTTTCAGTCTGGCTGTATACCTAGACGACAAGACTAAAGGATAAAAAATAAAGCATAAAAGAATAAATAATGGGGACGGACCGCGAGTCTTTACAAAAACTCTAAAATGTGAGAATATACATATAAAGAGAGCATATTCGAAAATTCATACCAGGTCGACAAAGATTACTATAGTAAAATCTCGCTGGAATCAACTTCACGGGGTTCAAAATAATTCTTATACGTTGAAATTATAGAACAACAAAACAGTATGAGAGCAAGGGAAAGAGCACACGGAGAAAAAAACATTGAGATTTTTCCTATTTTTGCATAGGAAAACTTCCTATGTTGACATTGGGATTTTTCCAATATTAACATAGGAATTTTTCCAATGCTAACATAGGAATTTTTCCAATGCTAACATAAGAATTTTTCCAATGTGACATAGGAAAAATTCATTTATCACTAAAATTTATGTATATGTAATATAACGCACACATATACTTCAGACGATTATCTCAAATGAGTTCTAAGATGGGCACAATTGGTCGACTAGTTTAGGAATAGTAAGCATTTAAAAATTTTTTAAATTACAAAAATCATAAAAATTGTGAATGTTCAAATAATGAAAAATATAAACACATATGATGGTTTCATTTGAAAATAATTAACAGAACTTCTTTCATTGTTATAAGTTTCAGTATTTATTGTTCGACAGAATTTTTTTGAAGTTGAAATCTACCTTCCATCTCGGGCATGGCCATATGGCACTTTTTTTGTAATGACTATTGATTAGCAACTTCTGAAGAAGAATATAGAATTTTTATTTTTATAATATTTTGTAAATTTTTATAAAATTTTATGTAATTTTATGAGAATTCATAAATCTGTGGTCGTGGATCAAAATTTTGATTTCTCTAATTTTAAAAAATGTTATAAAATTTTATGAAAATTCATCAAATTATTTCATGAAGCCTTATAAAACTCCTGTCACGAATCAAAGATTTGATTCCTTACATTTTACAAAATTTTATAAAAATTCATACAATAATTGTCACCTATTGAAGATTTGATTCTTTACAAAAATGAAATGTTATAAAAATTTATACTCAAGTACTTATTTTCTTGAAAATCATCAAATTTCATGTAATTCTATGAATATTTACAAAATTCTTGTCACCAATCCAAGATTTGACTTCTCCAATTGTGTAAAAAAGTTACAGAATGTTATTGAAATTTATGCAATTTTATAATATTAAGGTTCAAAATTTTACAAGGTTTTGTAAAATTTCATATAATTTTGTCAAATTTTCTAAAATATCAGGAAATTTCTGTTTTTGTACACTGAAAAAAATAATCGGTAGAGGCTACCGATTGGTAATCGGTAGAGGTTACCGATTTTTTTTCGGTAGAGGCAACCGATTAAAATTAGCAAAGGTTATCGATTTCTTTTCGGTAGCAGCTACCGATTTTAATCGGTTGCCTCTACCGATTTTAATCGGTAGCCTCTACCGAAAAAAAGGTAACCTCTAATACCGATTTACATTTACCGAAAAAATAGTTTTTGGGGCCTATAACTAAAGTATAAATAACATGTCAACATGATTTTCACGTGACGTAATGATGTAACGTTTTCATTGAAGTCGCTTTTTTTACTATTGCAACCACTTTGGTAACGATTACCATCATGGGAACGGTTAAATATTGTTAATTAAAATTTGTAAAAATATTGATTAATGAAATTTTCGATGATAAACATTTTGACAGAAGCGTACTCAAATGAAAGGTCTCCTGGTGTGTTACACGTATCGAAAACTTTCATTTGAGTCTTCATACGATTTTTTTCATACATTTTATCTATACGATATTTTTCATATTTGTGAAATATCTAAAAAATTCGTGTGCGTACTTAAATGAACAGTCTCAATAAGAGTAACATCAGGATGAGCTTACATCTTAATAATAATAATGTTTATTCATTCCTTTTAGCATTCAGCTATTTTTTTTTACAATTAATAATTTACATTTCATATATATCACAGCTCTAATTAAATGACAATTAATTACTCGATCTAATATAAGTTTTTAAAGATCTTTTAAATCTTTCTAATGTTCTTTCTTCTTTAATTTCATTTGGCAAACTATTGTACCACTGAAAGCCTTTATAAGTTATCGACTTTTCAGCAGTATATGTTCGCGTACGGTTTATTTTTAACATTGATCCATTGCGCGTACAATATTTATTATTTTCGTTATTTAATTTTACATAATTTTTCAAATATCTAGGTGTAATTTTATTTATCATTTTGTACACTAATATTAAGGAATTGTACTTTAATCTTTGTTTGATGGACATCCATCCAAGAGTATCTAGCATTAGTTTAATTTTAGTATATCTATCAACCTCTAATATTGATCTCATGGCCCGATTTTGTTAAAGCATATCTATAACTAAGAAATGACGTTGTATTTTGTTTACCGATGATATTTTTAATGATGTAAGCTCGTCCTGGTTTACACTTATCGAGATCTTTCATTTGAATACCCACACGAATTTTTTATATATTTTACAAATATGAAAAATATCATATATATAAAATTTATGAAAAAAATCGTGTGCGTACTCAAACAAAAGGTCTCAATGAGAGTAACATCAGGATAAGGTTATATTTTAAAAAATGTCAATAATTAAGAAATGACGTTGTATTTTGTCCACTAATGATATTGTTAACGATATAAGCTCATTCTGGTATTACACTTATCGAAACCTTTCATTTGAATACTCAATGAATTTTTTATATATTTCATAAATATGAGTAATATCATATATACACGCAAAAAAAAAATTGAGGCTGCCACATGATACATTCCTGTGGCAGCCACATGATTTTTTCATGTGGCTGCCACATGATTTTCATGTGACTGCCACATGATTTTCATGTGACTGCCATATGATTTTCATGTGACTGCCACATGATTTTCCTGTGGCAGCCACATGATTTTTTCATGTGGCTGCAACATGATTTTCATGTGACTGCCACATGATTTTCCTGTGGCAGCCACATGATTTTTTCCATATAGCTGCCACATGATTTTCCTGTGGCAGCCACATGATTTTTTCCATATAGCTGCCACATGATTTTCCTGTGACAGCAACATGACTTTCATGAGGCAGGCAATAATATTTAAAACAGTAATAATAATTATCATAATAATAATAATATATATTATTAAGAGAATAAGAGAAA
>CAJNRD030001120.1:9744021-9754550 GCA_905319865.3 Cotesia congregata
TACGCTGCAATGATGAGCACCATTCTTCGTCCAGTTTCTCAAACCTTTGAAGGGCGTTAGTTACACTAGTCGTCTTGGACTTTATCTCCTTCTGGATATTGACCTTCGATTGGACGAGGTCATTCAACTCACTGGTCAGCTTTTTGAGGCGATCGAGCGCTTGTGATCGCTTCATTTCAGCGCTTGCGTTAATTGCTGCTTGTTGGGCATGAGGCCCGTTTCTGCTCTTGTTTGTTTCCTGTAAATTACTCATACTTTTTTGGTTTACCAGTGCATCGTACGGAGTGGAGCGGGTTGCTATAACTAGGAACGGGTGTACCCTCGGAGATAGTGCTCCTACTCCAGTTCCCTGAGGCCTAGCCGACATTTAGCCAGTCCCGGAATACACGGACGGGCTAGACTCGCTCGGAGCGGTGAAGATTCCGATCTTTAACACTCACTGCGTACTTCCTGATCGAGGCCCGAAGTGACTGGCTCCTGATCCACTACTGCAACTTACACCTCGGTAGAGCAAGCTCACATCAGCCGTGGCCTGCATCGTCGGAAACTAAGATATAGGTTCCGGACACTCCCAGTGAGTTACAGCAGGGACCGATCGTCTTGTTAGGTTAGTTAGTGTGACCAACCCATTAAAGGGGAGTTTTGTCCACGGGAGCGTATTTTGTTTGGTTATTTTGCTTGGCTCCTACCCGCTGTACCTCATCAACTGAGAGATTATCCAAGTGTCATCCAAGGACAGCGAGTGTCAACCCATCCGCTACGGGGAGACGCGCCTGGTAGCAGTTTCTCCTCTGCGGTGTGTGTGTGTGTGTGTTTATGTATGTATGTATGTATGTATGTATGTATGTATGTAAACCTCTTATAGCTTTTGAACGGCTCGGCCGATCGGTAGGTATAGGTAGTAGCTCGAGATAAGTAGCGATCCAAATAGTATCATTGCCATTAAATTTCGTGAAAATTTGAATCGATTCGGTTCGCTAAATTTTGAGAAATCTCAAGAATAAAATTAAAAAAAAGATGGTTTTTTTGGAATAACTTTTAAACGGCTCTACCGATCAATTCCAAAAACTAATCCGCTCTTCAACTTGAAAAACCACGTCGATTGCTACGTCTCGTCAAAATCTGTTCATTCGTTCAGAAGTTATTGCGGTTTGAAAATTCAAAAAATACTGCTTTACTAAACCTCTATCAGACCTTTGAGCTCGAAGAGCTCAAAAGCTTAGAACAGCTAACTCTATGAGCTCGGAGACCTCGAAATAACATGTAAATTGTATTTTTGAGCTTGAAGAGCTCAAGAACGTCACAAGTGCAATTTTAAGCGCTTAGATATGGGATTAGCGGAAAGTTGGAAGGATGGCCTTTAGGGCCAACCGTTTTCCAGATTTTTTTTATAAAAATTGTAAAAATGTATGTGTACACCGCATGTGTTTAAGCCATGTTTTTTACAACATTTTAGAGACCCAGTTATTGGCCTATCCCGAGGGAAAAGGTTTAGATCTGACCAGATATAATTGTAACTGGTCAGATCTAATTATATCTGGTCAGATCTATTTATATCTGATCAGATATGGGATTGGAGACATAATCAGATCTAGTCATATCTGATCAGATCTAAACAGATATACACTGAAAAAAAGTATGAGTCTCACACTTATAAGTTTCAGTGATATTGAAATACTTGGTATTGCGAATACACTTAAACAATATTTAAGTCTCAACGCAATATTTTTTAAGCGCTACACTGAAACTCGTTTAAGTCATACACTTAAACCGAGAGCGCCTGCGCAATACTCATAACCACAATACACTCAAATAAATATTGCTGTAGGTTAAAGACATTACGATCAACTCATTAATTTAAAAATTAAATTTGTTTAAAAATTAATAAATAGTTAATAATAATTATAATTTAAATCCCAGAATATTAACTTAGTATATATATGATAAGGTATATTGATATTCATATAATTAGTTTTTAAAATCTTTAATGTCCAAATAATAATTTTAGTAATGGTTAGATCGTACAATTATAAATGATTGATCGGAATAATTAATTAAATTGAATAGAAATCAACAGTACTGAAACAAATAACTAATGTTAGGTATTCCTACGGGTTGAAGGACAAAAGTATCACTAAATTCCACCTTCCATTTGGACCAGAACTTGATTTGAGGGCCAGCTTTTGGAATAATTCTTTTTATTACCTCTTCTGTTAAATTGGCAAAATCTGCCTTATCAATTTCTTCATCTAAATATGAATTTTAACGAATACTTATTATCAACAGAATTCCTCCCAAAGAAAATATAGAAATGATTCTAAAATTAACAAACGTCTGACAACGTTTTGATCCAATTAAAAAAATTACTTATATTAAACCAAAATTTTTTTTAAACCTTTTTCGAAATTTTTTACCTTTTCCAAATATTTATTTGATTTTATAGTAATTTTGTACTTATGAAAAACTCATAAGAGCTGTCAGATGTTTGCTTATCAAAATTTAAAAAAATTAACAATATCTAAGTTGTTCCTGGCAACTCACATATGTTAATATTTTTTTTATTTTTTGGTAATTTATTTAATTTTTTTAATTTTATTTATTAAAAAATAATAGTTAAAACACTAATGTTACAATTATTGTAATTTAGGTTAATCTCGATTGACAATGTTTTTATTTTTACACGGGAACTTTTTTTACTATACTCTCTAGACTTGCAATAGTATCGTACGGAAAATATAAGTCACTCACTTAAACCGAGTATTGCGATTATACTTAAGGAGGTCCTTTCGCCGCCAATGTAAAATAAAAAATATTAGATTATGAGTAAATTCAATTTTTTTCTAATAGTTAAGGTCCTTATTTTTCTAATAGTGAGGTTTAAATTATACTTTACCGGACAAATTTTTGAAAAAATAAAATTTTTAAATGTTAGTATTTGTTCAGAGTCTTACGAGAAAGTCAGACGTTTGCAGTATTTCTCAAATTATACTATCAGTCATGAATTAGATGAAGTAAAAAAAAACTAAAAATTAGATTTTTGAAATATTCAGGTTTCTTTTTTTGCAATAAAATATATCAGTTACCGAGATATTTATTGAGAAATTAATATATTTAAAAATCACAAAAAATTCTCAAGTAACCTACGTTAAAATGGAGTCAAAACATTTGGCAACGTTGCGTATCGCGCGAGCTTCAGACCATCAATAAATTCAAACTAAATTTATTTATTTACAATGACTGCAAAAAGGATTTCCTTAAACTCTTTTACATCATATTCGCAATACCAATTCATTAAAAAAGAGTATACCAATAGGACTTAAACTTTTTTTTCAGTGTAACTATATCTGAGTTGAAAAATACATCAGACATGATCAGATCTAGTCATACCTGATCAGATCTAAACAGATATAACTATATCTGGGTTAAAAAATACATCAGGCATAAAAAAATTTTGTTATATTTGGCCAGATATAACTATATTTGTTAACTATTAATAAATATACTCATAATCTATTTCAATAAATATACTTTTCTCCCAAATAAATATTTATTGAATGATAAAATATTAGGCATATCAAGCTAGCAGTGGCAGAGCCCATCTTGGACGGTCATTATTATTAATTTCTCGGAATCTAAACAAGCAACAATATTCTAAATAGAGCAACTAATTAGCAACAAAAAAGCAACAAATTTAGTACCACAAATAAATTTTGTTGCTTGAATAATAAGTCAATGCCTGATGGATGAGTCCATGCTAGCTTGATAGATCTTAAAATATTTCCTCCACTCCGGGCGGAAAGTGTCATTTTCCTCCCGCGGCGCTAAACGAAAATGCCGCTTTCCGCCTCCGTCGAAGAGGAAAATAGTATTCTCACCACGGGCAGAAAATAAGAAAGCCTCAGATCACATGTTTGTTGACCTCGGCTTCGCCTCGGTCAACAATTACATGTAATC
The DNA here is from genome assembly GCA_905319865.3 of Cotesia congregata. Lineage (NCBI taxonomy): Eukaryota > Metazoa > Arthropoda > Insecta > Hymenoptera > Braconidae > Cotesia > Cotesia congregata. The sequence continues at coordinate 9,747,976 of CAJNRD030001120.1, forward strand.
TGAGACGTTTCTTATTTTCCTGCCCTAGGTGGGAAATGTACTAATATTAGAATTTAATAAACAAAATAATTGTTTTCGAATAAATTAATTTGTTAATACTTAATAAATCTGTCTATCAGCGTATATTGATAATTAATAATTTGCAAATTTGATAAAAAACTTTCTTCATTACACATCGATCATGGACACGATTCACATTACTTGTAGTTATTACAAACTATACTTTTCAAGTAAGCCTCGTAGGTAAAGAGGTAGTGAATTAATCTTTCAAACATCAGGTCCTAGGTTCGGTTCCCGCACGCGCCGATTTTTTTTTTTTTTTATGGAAATAATTCTATATAATTATATAGGGCCATTTTTCGTATATAATTATTTAATTATATATGAGTATATATAATTATATATAATCTTTTTTACCCGGGCAATTCAAAGATCTGACCAGATCTGGTTAGATCTGATTATATCTGGCCAATTCTGTTTATATATGGCCAGATCTAATCCGTTTTTCCTTGGATGGGCTGTTGGGTTGTTTTTATTAGTAAATAAATAAATAAATAATAATAAAAAAATTAGGAAGACGGTTAACCCTAAAGGCCATCCCTGAAACTTCCCGCTAAGTCCATACCTAAACGCTTAGAATTCCACTGATTTTATATTTGAGCTCTTCAAGCTCAAAAGTCTGGTGAGACTTAGATACAATGCCATTTTTGAATTTTCAAACTACGATAACTTTTGAATAGATCAACCGATTGTCACGTGGTTGGCAGCAATCGATGTTTATTTTTAAGCTCTATCAAAGATTTGTAATATAAAAATTGATCTGATGAAAAATTTCAGAGATATTTTGAAAAAACACTTTTTTCGAAATTTTTCGTGTTCGATATCTTACGAACAAATCAACCGATTTTGACGGGAATCGACTGGCAGCAATCGACGTGGTTTTTCAAGTTTAAGAGCGGATAAGTTTTTGGGATTGATCGGTGAAGTTATTTAGAAGATTTGCCAAAAAAAACATTTTTTGAACATTTAATTTTTGCGATTTCTCAAAATTTATTTTTCAAAATTTTTTTTAAATTTATTTTACATTTTTTTCGCTTTCAAAATGAACTTCAATTAATTCTGCAGTTATCCCAGCCAATCTAAGAGAATGGAAAATCGAACTCTATTTACGGATTGAAAATAATTATCTTAAAAAAAAAATTGGGATTCAAGGAAAAGAATAGACAAATTAATTAGCCAACGGGGATTACCAATCGGGTAGTTAATTAAATAGTTGCGAAACCGAGGCATAACAAATTTTTCGATCGTAAAGCACTCTCTGATGCTTCGCATCATGAGTCGTGCAATAAAAAAATTTTTTTTTTTCAGTTTTTACGAAATAACTTTCAAAATATTCAACTAATCAACTCCAGTATCCAGAGACACCTTTTTAACTTAAAAAACTGCATCGAATGCCACCAAGTAAATCAAAATCGAACGAGGCGTTCAAAAGTTATAGCCATTTAAAAATTTCTCAATAATTGTTTTGTTGACATAACTTTTGAATTTTTGAGCTCTCTGAACCAACCAATAGGAAGATTTTGAAACATTTCAAGCCAGAAAAAATCGGGAAGTTCCAGGGATGACCTGCTGGTCAAGCGTTTTACAGATTTTTAGTTTAAAAAAGTAAATCATATTCTTAAACGTGCAGGAATTTTGATGCTTTCTTGAAGAATGTTCGAAGACGAATCCTTATTACTTTTTGCTAACTTTTAGTCTGTCACTATATGTTAAATTTCAACAGATTTAAAATTTTTTTTTCATACAGTGAAAAAATCTGTAAAACATTTGGCCCTGCTTGCCAGATATGAAACTTCCTGTTAAATTCTAGCTTATAACATCTAATTAGTTCGGTAGGTTTTAAGTTGCCATTGAGGTTACATTTACAATTATTTTGTTTAATAGAAATGTCAAATATTTTACCTAATACTTAATTGAATATTTTTTTCCGGTGTTTTTGTAGTTAGGAAGTGTATATGGTGTTTTATGTAGTTACCAAAGCAGGCAAGTATTTAAAAGAAATCTAGACACCATCCAAACATTTAAAATTTCAAGCTCAAAAAGAAAAAAAGAAAAAAAAAACACACACACACACACACAGTTGGTCGAATTGCCGAATGAGAGCAACGCCCTGATTAAAAAAATCAATTGAAAAGAATTGAAAATGACGAAAAATGAATTCATTTCTATACTTTTAATTCCTCGATTTTTTCATCGTATCTAGAAAATGAATTCAAATTAATTCTATTCAATGAATAAATAATTTTTCAATTTCTGGCTTCCCAAATTATTAAAAAGAATAGAAATGAATTCACGGCTTTTAATTCTGCTGAATTCATTTCAATCGGTAAATACTGTTGAATTTTCGGCATTGCTGAGAATTGAAATGAATTAAAATGAATTAACAAATTCAAATTCTTTTCAATTCATTTCTATCGGTAAATAATCCTCAAATTTGTTCTGTTTGTATGGTTGAAAAAAATTAAAATGAATTAAAAACTTTCAATTCTTTTTAATTCATTTCAATCGGTAAATGATCCCTATTTCTTTCCGTACCTGTAATAGAGAAAAATTAAAAGGAATTCATATTTTTTAATTCTTATCAATTCATTTTTATCGGTAAATAATCCTCAAATTTGTTCTGTTTGTATGGTTGAAAAAAATTAAAATGAATTAAAAACTTTCAATTTTTTTTAATTCATTTCAATCGGTAAATGATCCCTATTTCTGTCCGCAACTGAAATACAGGAAAATTGAAAGGAATTCACATTTTTTAATTCTTATCAATTTATTTCTATCGGTAAATACTTCATAATTCCTATCTTTGTTATTAATTGGAAGCAATAAAAGTGAATTAATAATTTTGAATTATTTTTAATTCATTTCTATCAGTAAACACTCCATAATTTCTATTTTTTTTATTGATTAAAATAAATAAAAGTGAATTCAAAATTTTCGATTTTTTTTAATTTATTCCAATCGGTAAATGAGCCGTATTTCTTTCCGTATACCTGTAATAGTGAAAAATTAAACGGAATTCATATTTTTTAATTCTTATCAATTTACTTCCATTGATAAATGGACTCGACAATACTCGACAATTGTTTTTTGTCTGAATGATTAAAAAAAATTGAAATAAATTCAAAAATTTGAATTCTCTTCTATTTATTTTCATCGGTAAATAATTAACGATACTTAAGGGTATGTAATATACTAACCTAAGATAAGATTAAAAGAGAATAATGTCAATCAGTTTGTTAATTACAGTTTTTTATTATTGAACCTCAAATTCATTGGGTTGAATACATAAATAATTTCTATTAGGTTCATGACATAGCAGAGATTTAATCGAAATATAAACCAGTTTTGATTTAATGTCTGTTATTGGTAATCGCACTGTTTGATTCGCACAATTATCAACCGCCCAAAGATGCTCAAAGTCGTCAACAGAATGCACATCCAGTTTCCGAATTTCCATCACTGCTTCATTATTTATCAATAAAAATCGAATGATTTGTCCCATTTCGCCATTATTCATTCTAATAAATGAGTTGTTAGTTTTTCTTGCTTGTTGATATACTTGACCGTGATACATCTTTTTTTGAAATAAACAACGACTATAGAATATGCGGAGTTTTCCAACTGTCCTTCATTGACATGATCCATGAGTAACGCGCCATTATCAGACTCTACAGCTTTCGATACATTTGGTCGCTTTTTGTTCAAAATCCCTTCACTAAATTGTCGACATGTTTCATTAGATTCAGTAGCCAGCACTTTTTGAAAGTTGTTAGAGCGCAACGTACGAATTGCCATTTGGCCTAAAACACCATTTGGACCAGATACTTGTAATTTAAGATTATAAATATTATTTTCAAATGCGTATGTTGATGTCGCCCAAGAAGGACCGTTTTTTCGGACACTATCAACGATATGGAGCAATGAATGGACATTGAAGGTGATGAATGAAATACCATACAAGTTTTGGCAATCGTACACAAATTTCAGTAAATCCATTTCGCATTGCAACAATTCATTTTCTGTGAGGTTAACAGAAAGCAGCTTAAAAATACTTTTCACTAACAGTTTATAAGAATCTAAAAGATCTTGCCGCAAAATTCCACTTAAAACAGGCACACTATAAAATAAAAGCCAAGATCGCCATTCTGTCGCTTTCCAGGATTTTCTTTTTAACAGTATTTGTGGAGTTCGATGAATCTCGTTCGGTGGTTGTATAGCTGTTAATCTGGCATTTATCAATTTTCTTTGATCAACTGAAAGAAATTCTTTACTCCATTTGTTCCATAGCTGGCGAGTAACCCCTAATAAAACCCCATGCATATAATCATGAGGAAAACCCCACACACAATCAAAATCAGACAGAGATGACAGCACACTTGATCCTTTTATGCCAAAAACAGTGTATTTTTCATTTTTTTTAGTCTTCCGAAGTTTCTTTATATCGTTTTTATGTTTTTCCACATCTTTCACGTAGCTTTCATGGTCTCGTAGACGAGGAGTATCGGATGATAATGGATATTTCATACTTCTTGAGCTGGTTTGTCCGCGTTGATAACACCAACTGCAACCGTAAAATCCGTTGAATTGCAACCTATTCTGCAAGACCGGCCGTGCTACGGAATCGACGGGAAAAGAAAAGATTTTAACGAAGTACGTAATAACGCGACCATTTTCAACCAATACTTTCAAACCTGTCACTGTTAGTTTTTGAATTTGTGTAATAAATGACTTTAAATACAAATTCATGAACTCTGGTTTTGGTTCACATGAAGTATACCACAACCCAGCGAGTAACATAAAGTTATGTCTCATTATTTGTGGGATTTCGTTGATTATACACTGAATAGGCCAAAAACTGTTCTTACCACTCTTAAACAAAGGCGCTCCATCGAGATTCACATTTAATGTTAAAACCACATTATCAGAGTCATTCTTGGACTGAATAAATTCATCTGCCTTATAGCGGTCACTATCACATACATCGCTAATGCTATGCTCTGCGTTTGTATTACTGCGATTTTCAATTTTATCCTGGATTTGTTTTCGAACATATTCTGTTGAAAGATAATTTTGTAGCTGTGGTTCTAAATCAACTGTCACAAAAAAATTTCCTTCTTTTTTTGATGTTTCATACTTTTTTTTACATTTATCGCATGTTACTTCGGACTTTATATTCTTTGTTATCGGTAATGGATTAGTCAAAAGGTTGTTGCAAGTTGGACAATAAAATACATATTGTGCGGCATTGCTGACAGGGTTGAAAAACTTGTTGATTAAATACTTTGAGGTATCCAAACATTTAAACTGTGGTCCCGCAGCAAGTTTCATCAAACTGATAATAGCTTGTTGAATTTCATCGCTCAAATTAAAACGAACAACAATCGCCATAATCATAGTAAGTACTTGCCAAACCGAGAGATTCGAAGGTTCAAACATAATTGTATTTTTTAATTTGTATAAATCATCTTCTCTTAACGACTTATCACAGAGTCCGGAATTATTGGCTGCATCATTTTCTTTTTTTCCTTTCGTATAACTTCTGGATTCAGCTTCGCTTAGTCCAGAAAATGCTGACCGTTTAGATTCTTCCCCGATATCTGAAAATAATAATATATAATTTAATATATAATATATAATTTATATACAAATTTGAATTAAAATTTATTTTATTCAAACTATTATCATAATCATAAGTATTGGAAATAATTCAATTAAATAAAATTAAAATTTTTTTACCATACTTTCAGAATTGGAATGAATTAAAATGAGAAAAATTTGAATTCATTTCAATACAACATGAAGAATAGAAAAGAATTAAAATGACTGAGGTTTGAATTATTTTGAATTCTTTTTAATATGATAGTGAGAATTGGAATGAATTAAAATGAGAAAAATTTGAATTCATTTCAATACAACATGAAGAATAGAAAAGAATTAAAATGACTGAGGTTTGAATTATTTTGAATTCTTTTTAATATGATAGTGAGAATTGGAATGAATTAAAATGAGAAAAATTTGAATTCATTTCAATACAACATGAAGAATAGAAAAGAATTAAAATGACTGAGGTTTGAATTATTTTGAATTCTTTTTAATATGATAGTGAGAATTGGAATGAATTAAAATGAGAAAAATTTGAATTCATTTCAATACAACATGAAGAATAGAAAAGAATTAAAATGACTGAGGTTTGAATTATTTTGAATTCTTTTTAATATGATAGTGAGAATTGGAATGAATTAAAATGAGAAAAATTTGAATTCATTTCAATACAACATGAAGAATAGAAAAGAATTAAAATGACTGAGGTTTGAATTATTTTGAATTCTTTTTAATATGATAGTGAGAATTGGAATGAATTAAAATGAGAAAAGTTTGAATTTTTTTTAATTCATTTTAATGCTGCCCGAAAAATTAAAAAGAATTCAAATTACCGGTTTTTGAATTATTTTCTATTCTTTTTAATGCGACTATAGGAATTAAACAGAATTAAAAAGAATTGAAATAATTTCAAT
>CAJNRD030001120.1:9767192-9781297 GCA_905319865.3 Cotesia congregata
TTTTTTTTTTTATTTTAAACCGTCAATAGGACAAGAAAACTTCAGATTCAAATTCAGTGGAACAAAGTACATAAAAATCATACTCAATCTGAATCCAAAAAATTTTTTTCATCTCGATAATTTCGATTTTTCATGATTTCTTGCCTTTTTTTCAATTTTTTCAAACTTTGATGGATCAAGGGGCTACTTAACGTTTAGATTTAGATTCAGTGAATTGACGTACATGAAAATCATACTTGATCTGGGTTTACAATTTTTTCACAATTTTTTGCTTTTTTGGGGGTTTTTTTTTTGCATTTTACTCATAATTTTGAGGGTGTACGGGCAATACTGACTTCAGATTCGGATTTAGCGCGTCAAAATACATAAAGTAAGGTCTGGTTAAAAGTACAGACCACTTTTTTTTTGTGGGCCAGTGTAATGAATACTATTTTAATATATTTCTTATTTATTTTTTTTTTGTAATTTAAAAACTCAATTTTATTATGTTTTATAGATTTTATAATCTTGATATTTTAAATAGAATGGTTACTCCTCTTTTATACTGATATTACTCCGTTTTACACCGATTTAACACCGGTATTTTAACACCGGAAAAGTTACGCCGGTGTTATTTTCTTTTAACACCGCGCAGTGTTAAAATAAGTCCATTTTTAACACCGCTCTTTTTACAGTGTAGGTGCTTAAAATTGCACTAATGATGTTTTTAAGCTCTCCGAGCTCAAAAATACAATTTATGTGTTATTTGGAGATCTCCGAGCTCAAAGAAATAACTTTGCTATGCTTTTGAGCTCTTCGAATTCAAAACTCTTATCAAAATTCGATAAAACACGATTCTTTTAATTTTCAAACTGCTGTAACTTTTGAATTAATCAACCGATTTACACGCGGTTGGCGGCGATCGATGTAGTTTTTTGAGCTCTATAAAAAATTTATAACAAAGAAAATTGATCTGATGAAAAATTTCGGAGTTATTACAAAAAAACACTTTTTTCGATTTTTTTCGACAACGATAGGGTAAAAGACCCCATTAGTGGCAGGGACCCCATTACTGACACTTTCTTTGATTTTGGTACTTATTCAATTAATTAAATCACTAATTTCAATAATAAATATATTATTTATAATCTTTAAGACCTTTTCATCAAAAAAATTTGTAATTTTTATTTCAAGTAGAACATTTTTTCATTGAAAGAAAAAGTGCCACTAATGGGGTCTTTTACCTTATCTCACGAACGCATCAACCGATTCTGACGCTCTAGGTGGCAATCAATGCGGGTTTTCAAGGTTAAGAGCTGATTAGTTTTTGAGGTTGATCAGTTCAGCCAATTCGGAGATATTTAAAAAAAATAAAAAAAAAAACAAGAAAAAAACACACACACACACACACACACACACACATACAGGCACCATCGCGGGAATAGTCAGGGAAGCTTCCTAGGACCTCAAAACGTCGAGATCTGATGAAAACTCGATTTTCGAAAAACGGGGTAAAACCAATAACTTCCCGATTTTTGAAAATGTTCAATTTTCTTAGCGGGAAATTAAAAAATTAAGGTAGCTTGTCTAATCTTTTTTTAGCATATTTTAATAATATGGCTCCAATTTTGTATGTATGCAACATTCCAAAAAATATTCCTGCAACATTGACGTTTGCCTGTAATATAGTAGATTATGTCTGTTTATGCTCGCAATCCAAATATGAACTAACGTATCAGGCCTGATTAGAGCTGGAGGTTTTAAACTTTTTAGGCTGGATCAGACATGAACAGGCCTGGTCATGCATGATCAGATCTGACGTATTTGAAATTTCAAACATGAACAGACATGGACACGGACAGGTATGATCAGGCCTGAGCGTATTTAACGCTTCAAATATGAACAGACATGAACGTATAATTAGGCATGATCAGGCCTGAGCGTATTTAACGCTTTAAATATGAACAGACATGAACGTATAATTAGGCATGATCAGGCCTGAGCGTATTGAACGCTTCAGACATGAACAGGCATGATCAGGTCTAATGTCAGACTTGACCATACATAAACAGGCATGGTCAGGTCTGATCATTTTTTCCCGGGCATGCGTTATTTCGCACGATCTGTCATGACTATGCATGATTATACACTACCGTACTCGATCGTGCATGACTGTGTACCGTGAAAACTAAAAGGTCATGCATGAGTCTGCATTTATAGGAGTTGAGAAAATGTTTTTCCTAACTTTGAGACAATGCAGGGCTGAATTCACTTTACTGACTATCTGAGTAACGTGATAATTCCAGGATAAGTTTCTACTCATATGGATTCTCAAGCACTTGGTAGAGTTGAGTAGGGTACAATGACACCATTTACTACTACCAGTGGTAGATCTATGTCCTGAAGTTCTTTCAATTTGCTGTTTGAACCCAGGATCATAGCTTTGGTTTTAGACAGGTTTATCTTCAACCCATGCTCTCTTGTCCAGTTCGTAACTGATTGTGCTTCAATGTTGACTCGCCAGATAGCTTCGTTCAACAGATACAAAAAGAAGTGCAAGAGTATATATTTATCGACAGCGAACAATCCATGTCTGCAGTATATTAGCCGTTAAGCCACAGAGTTCATGACTATTAAAAATAGAATTGGTCCTAAAACAGAACCTTGAGGAACACCAGATGACGTTTTTAGAAATTGATGAATTGGAGTCCAAAGATCATTGAAAATTGACTGAGATCGATCTGATAAGTAGGAGAAAAACCATATGATCGTTTCTGTTGAGAATCCAAGTTCAAATAGCGCAATCAGAATGTCTTTGGGATCAACGTAATCAAAAGCTTTGCTCAAGTCAAATAAAACTATTATGGTTAATTTACTCTTATCCATGGCCTCCCTAATATCATCAGTAAGTCTCAACAATGCCGTTTGTGTACTATGGTATTTCTGAATCCAGACTGGAAGGAATCGAACTCATTATCTTTTTTGAAAATTATTGATTTTTACAGCGAGAAGTTTAAAATTTTTCTTTGGAAATACTTGAGTGAAAGATCCAAAACTTCGACGATAGAAATTTTGAAACCCGTAACTTGTTTCCGGTTGTAAGGGAAAATTTTAATGAATTTACTCAAATAATTGTAGGAAGGTACTAAAACAAATAAAAGCTCCAGGCAAACTAAACAAAATCAGGTTTTAAAGTGATCAATTTGGCCTAAATCATCCGATAAATATATATTATTCAAACATTAAGTTAATAAGTTATGTTTACCCATTTTATTACGCATATAAATAACTATTTTTTTTACATCTCATTACACTATTTTATTAATAAAATTTTTTTCTCATAAGTTCATAAATTTTAAGAATAATATTTATAATTTTATATTTTCTACTGCATAATTTACAATATACATCTATATCTTTGGTTAACTATCCATAATACTTTGTTTTAATTGATTCTTTATTATGTGTATTTAAAACTTTTTTTTTCGAGCTTTGCATTTATTATGAAGAATTAGTAGCTTCGTTATTATTCGTTGCCAGGTTATAATACTTTTAATTTTTACTTATTGTAAAATTTTTTTTTCGTCAGAAACCAAAACTATCTAAGATTCATATCATTCCTTAAAAAAAAATTATTATCAATTATATCAGAGTACAAGTCAAAATCGTATCGATATTTTCAAGTTTTTCAAAAATCTGCTATATGCATAAATAAATCACTTTTTCCGCTTTTTAGCGACTACCTTATTTTATTTAAGTTTATAAAATATATTACCATTTTTTTCTACCATTAGAAAAGGATCATAGTTAATAAATAGTATTTCATGTGACCAGAATGAAACAAAATGATTTCAGATGGAAACAAGCATTGACTTCGTCTCCAGTTTGAAATCGCGTTTCATGTCGTTCCACACTCTATATTTCTCATATCACTTGCATTAGAACTTGAAGTTTTAATATCTAAAGTTAGTTGGACAGTTCAAAATCAATAGGTTACTTTCCATAAGTTAACTTAATGATATAGGTTATTTGGAAACTTGCAATTAAAAAAAAAAAATCAATTTAAAATCAGCTGTAATAATTTTTGATTTATCCAATAAGAATAAAAACCCGGTTAATTTTTTTCTATTGACAGTAGCTTCGATCTGAAATTGTTTTCTTTCAGTTGGTCCCAAGTTTTAATGCAAGTGATATAAAAAAATATTATGAATTCGGCAGTTAAATAATCATAGAAATTAGTATAATTATTTACGTATCTCTCCATACAAGTGTGAATTGTTGATAGTTTACGATACGTTTGATTAATTTAAATTTATATAATTTTTTTAAAATTAATTATTACAGCAGTAATAAAATCCAATCATCTTGATCCCCGGGGCAATTACCCAGCATTGAGTGTCTCAGATTCATGATTTTTATAAATTTCTTTTAGGTCAAGAAATACCATATCTAAGAAACCATATATTTTCTTTTAATTTCGAATACAGCAACCACGTTGCTTTGGTAATCATGCTGCTAAAAGATTTTTAATATTTTTTGGTGTGTTTTCTTCATTCAAATGTTTTGTTGTGTATTTTAGAGCATTCAATAAACCTTCACTTTTGCAAGACGGCTGATCTTTCAGAAGTTTTACACATCCCTTAACCTGAAAATATGAGCAAATAATTAGAAATTGTTGAATTGATATGAGGTCATTGAAATTACTTACATCAACGTTTGAGCCTTTAAAGAAAACTCCTTGTGGATGAACATGATCGTAGAGTATGACTAAGCCAACCATGACTCTTAGAACGAATAACTGTGTTTCTTCTCTTTGAAATTGTGCCAATAGGTTTCTATAATATAAATAAAAAATGTTAATGAAAACATCATTGAAGTGAATTAAGATCATTGAATAAAGGAATACTTACGAATTCTCTAACATCCTTAAACAAACCTTAGCCATAGTCCCCAACGTCTCTGTAATATTCTCTCGTGGTATATCTTCCCTCTAAAAGCACATTTTATGAATGACGAGGTGTGTCAGCAAAAAGTTAATCATCAGCGATATAGGAAACTGATTATCATGATTGATATAAGTAGGTGGACAATTTTAAATGAAAAGGGAGTGATGAACTAAAACATGATGATATATCTTTTAATTCATCATTTTAAAAGATAAAGATGCATATTATGAGGGTATTATATGTGAACTTACATCCATTAAGAAAGTTATAGTAGCGTGACTCAAAACGTGAAGCATGGGTGTGGCGTGGGCATAAAATAAGGACATGCGGTTGGCCAGTTCATTGCCTACAATCAATTCATTCTCTGGATTGTCTTTAGCTTTTGTTAACGTTCTACGATAATAGCTAAAATCGTTTTGAATAGCTGGTGTTTTCATTTTGTGCTCATCAAACTTGAATACAAATTCAAGAATTTCGGCGAATTGTTTGACAAGTGCTTGTTGAGTTTCAAGGTGTTGCATGGGGGATAGATTTCCTGAACATAATTGACCCAGAATCTGTGGTACAACACGTTCTGAAAGTATTTCATAAAATTATCATTAAGTTTTAGTTGTATGAAATTGTATGCATGATGTATTAAATTAAAATTAAAATAATAACCAAGTTCTAGAGAAAACTCATAGAATTTTTTTAGCTTAGCCACGAGAGGAACGACAGTCAGGTACGCTTTACGCTGACATTCTTCTGTAGGAACTGAAATAGCTTCTCGAATTTCCTTGCCAGCACCTTTATAGCACTGAATCTCTTCTAAAATGGATTCTGAATTTTTCAAAACTCGTTGTACGGCTTCAAATGTATCTCTTTCAATATCGGAAGGTTGAGCATCTAAAAAAGATTACAAAGCAAATCGTTTTTATTTAAAATCTTTGAATATGCTGTTGAAGTGGAGAGTGAATTTTTAATTACTTTCAAAATCTAGAAAGACGTCATATTTTTGAGGAGTACAGCAAGTCGTCTCGTCTCGAGCCAGAAGACTGAGAAGTTTTCCCATCGTGAATACCTTGTGGTCTGTGATTTTTGGTAACAAGTTATACTTTAAACTGCATCTGAAATTTTTAATCATGGTCTTATAATTAACAATTATAAATAAAACTTTCAATATTTTTTTCACTTCTACAACATATATCTTTTTGGCAAAAAAATAACATTAACCGTTTGTTTTATTGTTCGACATACTGAATTTTAATGGAATAGAATCTATTGTTTAATGAAAGAAAAAAACGAAATTTAACAATTAAAGACAAAATACGATCTAGTGAAATTAATGATGATCATTTTGAATAGTTATCTAAAAATAATTACTACCGTTATAAAAATAGTAGCTAAGAAAAAAATAAAAGATTCCTTTGAATGATAAATTAGACATGTTATATTCAAATACAGATCAAAATTAAAAAAATGATCATGATGTATGAATTACAAACCTTGTAAATATTTATTTGATGCAATACACACGCGCAGTAGCCAAAGGACGATTTATGATCCTTTTATGTTAAGGAAATAAATAAATACTTCTCAAACCTTTGGGTAAGTTTAATATAAGCCAATTCCCAAAATTTTTCAAGAGTATCACATGTTAAAAAATCATTCGAACGATACGAAAGAAATGAGTGAACAAGTGCAACGATAATTTCCATTTTAGGTGAGCGTAACCATGTCTGCGATGTTTACGAAGGGTTGTTGAAAGCGATGCTACCCTGTGATTCCCTTATTTGGTCACTGAAAGGCATCGAATTGCCGAGGTTCGAAAATCAATGGTGTGACTGAGCTTCAATTTTATGTCGCTTAGATGGCAGAGTAATCCGTAATGAGACGCGCTTGACAATGGGGATTTAAAATGTATACATGCAATTACTCATCGAATCTAGGGTTCTTTATTTATTTATTTATAGTTCGTAATTGCCAGTCTTATTTACGTTGACATAGAAGAAAATAAATGTCTCATACTGAGGTTCAAATATTGATATTCACAGTGTGGGGTTTGACTCAATCTATATTAATACTAAATAGTTTCACGCTTATTCGAATAGAATGAGCTGTTTTTTTATGGGGTAATTATAACCATATGTAAAAGAACTCTATAATTGGAAGTACAATCGTAGGCACTGAAAAATTTTAGTTTTTCATTTCTTTAACTGTGTAGCATTGTTAGTACTCATCAAAAGATCTTCTCGAATAAATTTTAAGTTATTTTTTTGTGTTCCTATTCGCTATACAAAGGATACTGAACTTTAAAGAAAGTTACTCTTTCTATCTTATCTATCCTGATAATTTTTGTCTTAATGAGTTATTCAAAAATTTTTTTAATTCTCGTTTGTTCGTTGAGTTTTTAAGAAAAAAATTTTTTTTTCAAGATTAAAAATTCAAATAATGGTTTTAAGGAAGTTTTCTGATTTGACGGTCTGTTTATTAAGCATTTTTTTGAGAATTTTTTTTGACTATGTGTTTAGACTTCAAGATTCAAATGCCGATTTTTTTTTTTTTCATTCCCATAAACCAATCAGTCGAAATCGTGGAGATAGTTAGCGCCCGTTTTTTTCGAGGCGGGTGTCTTCATTAGAGTGGTATGAGTTCCGTTCTAATGAAGATTTTTATTTGAAATTTGTTTTACATAATCTTAAAATAATAATAAATACATAATAGAAAATTCAAAGTTCTATCTTTGCATCGTTTGTCAAAAATTCTCAAATAAATCCTTAAAAAATAGACCGCCAAAGCAGAGAACCTGCTTAAATCTAAGTAATTGAGTTTTTAACAATTTCTTTTTTCATTTTGTTTTTCTTTATAGTGATTTTAGGAATCTCTGTTTTATAACATCATATCTCAAGTTTTGATCGAATGTTAAAATTGATATCATGATATCATAAAACTTTTTTTTTTTTAATTTGTTGTTCTACGTATTCTATAAGAAATAAAATTGTATGGTATTCTAAAATTTAATGTGTAAAAAAATTTTAATGAAAAATGAAACAATTAACGAAACATTAAACCTTTAAATTAACAATAATAATAAAGAATAAAAGGCCATTCGGTCTCACCCGAAATGGAAGGTAGATTTCATTTGGTATAAAATTCTCTTTATTTTCGCTATTATAATTAGTTGAAAACCGAATTTTATAAATTAATTACAAAATAAAAAAGTTCTGCAAAAGTTTTCTTGGTGTATTTACTATTTGGATAATTATCTTGGACTAGTTCGAAGATGAGCAAAATCTGTCTAAAAATACTATCAAGTACATTTTTCATACTTTAAAAATTATTATACTATTTGATTTTTATATTTTTCTATTTTATATGAATAAATGTAATCACTGGATATCTTGCAAATTTTAATTAACTTTAAAATTAAAAAAATAAATAGTATAATAATTTTTAAAATATGAAAAATGCACTTATAAAAAATTTAGAAATCCTAAAGTGCATTTATTTCGAATTATTTATATTTAACTATATATGATTTATTGATAATAAAAGATCAATCGTTATGTCTATTAGATTCACGGTGATATGAATATTTTGATCATTAATAAGTAAAAAAAATTAAGTTAATAAAAAATATTTAATTTTAGTTATAATATCGAAGGTAACAAAGAAAAAAAAGTTAACGTTATGTACATCCAATCAAAGACAATTTCATGAGCTTTCACATGAATTTTTCGAAAATTAGCTATCTCTTTTCAGTCAAAAGTTATACATCAATGAAGTGACCGAAAGCGAGATTTTCACTATTTTGAAAATTTTAAATGGCCACCATTTCTAAACTAATTAACCGATTTTGCTCATCTTCAAACTCGTTCAAGGTAATTACTCAAAGAATATGTGTACCAAGTTTCATCAAGATCAGTTGAAAACTTTTGCAGATATCCTGATGACAAGGTTGGTTATATTACATACATATATATATAAATACATTTTTCAACCAATGGTATTTTTGGAACTTACTTGACTAATTATGACATATGATTGCAAAATCAAGTGAGAATTACACCATGAGAATTAATATTGAGTCCTAACGTAATCTATCTAAAAATAACTTTTTAAGATTATAAAGAGAATTTATCAGGCGAGCAAAGTGAGACTCTACATTGACGAAAATTTCACTTAAAGTACATTTCACAAAAAAAAAAACTAGATACGATTATAGACATTAAGTCATATGGTCAATCATTATTTTTATAATATACATAATCTTGATAAACAGAAAAATAGTAATTTCTACTTTTGATGAATCGCTTCATAATGAAAGCTTCCACAAATTTATGATTTTAGCAAGTGAAATATTATATTGATGAAGAAAATAAAATATATAAATTCTATGACAATTAGAACTTAATTTAAGCGAAAAATTTTATCGTGATTTGCTATATTACTAAGTAATTACGAACAAGCAAAGTTTTGTGTGACTTGTATATGACGACATGTCATTAATAAACATTTAGTTAGCGTTCTAAATACGGTATTCGATTACGGTTTTCAATCATATATGGTTAATTAGAATTTGTCTTCGGACACTCAGTTAAGCTGGTTACGTTATCTTCACAATCGATTACTCGAGATACTGTAGTTGTTTTATTATTTTTTTCTTCAGCCCCTTGTTCTTTTTGCGATGGTTCTAATGCTTTATAAAATTGATGAAGAATGGAAAAGCGCTCCTCATAAATTTTTGGATTATTATTAACGCCTTTTTTCAATAAGTTCATGGTAAGTAGAAAAGCTGGATTTTTGGAGCTACTTAAATAATCTGTAAAACTTTGATTCTCGAGTGCTCCATTATAAAGTATTTGTATAATACTGTCCAAAGGACAAGTATTATAAGCAATATAGTGTATCCCCTGGTAAAGAACTGGTCCTCTTTTATTTCCATTTATCAATAAATAAGTTTCTTTGTGTTTTCCTTTTTTCTGTATGGTTGGAATATTTTCTTTATTCTTTTTTAATTTAATCAAATCGTTTATTAATTTTATCTCCGGGTAATCTTGAAAATATTTACCTTCTTTTTTAATTTTCCTACTAACTTTGTCAATAGCATTATCTAATTTATTATTATTATTATTATTATCAATTCTGTTACTTAATGGAGTACACTTGCTATGACTGTATAATCGTGATCATTTTTTATTGATTCACTTAAATTTATTTCAATTTCATCCTCATCAATTTCTAAAACTGAATGTAATTTTTCACTCTCAGTACCATCGGCTTTTGAATTCTCATCAGAATCATTTTGATTATCATTATTATCGTAGTTTGCCCAGTCGTTCTTTGCGTGTTTTAGATCATTTCCTAATCCTCGCCAATTTTCATTTTGTAAGCTGTCTTGGAATTCTTCATCATTTTGTACGCCTTCTTCAAACTTTTCATTATGAAGATTTGAATCCTCGATTGACATGGTACAATCATCAATGTTATTATCTACAAATTAAGTGAACTTGTTTTGTAGGATAATAACACCACCCAGTAAATATTTCAGATGAACTTTTACAAAAATATCGATCCTTGCTGGAAGAGTAATTTGTTTTGCTAAGACTTTTTTTAAGTCTTTGAAATCTTCTTCTATGTAAGAAGATGAAGGTCGCAACTTATTAGATGGAATACAAACTTTGGTCCATAGAGGAAATTCCTTGACATTTTTTATTAATGGATCCTTGAAAAGCGGAACGTAGAAACAATTTAACGTGTTACCAGTAAGTAAAATATTAGTAGGATATGATGTAAGATGACTTGCCCATGATGCTATGGTAAGATTATCGTCGCTTACACTAAACAAATAATCATTTAATAAATCTTTCTTGTCAGAATCGATATCCATTGATTTTATTTTTTCTTCTATATCCTCAACCATTACCTTAATTTTTCGGTTACCAATAAGAGTTTCTAACTCAACTCGAGCGTCTCGTGGTGTAATTTCTTCTTCACGATAACTTATTACTGTATCCTCATATTCTGTACAACAAATAATAAGCATTAATATTAAAATTCGTTCCATCTCTTCCCACTTATCACATTCAATGAGTAAAGCAATACAATATAAATAAAATGATTTAACATTTTTATGAGTTACAGATTTCCAGCATTTCCATAAACTAACTGCATGAATAAAATGAGCAGATCCAATCTAATGTATGTATTAGGCTGAATTGTAGTTATGCCTTTTATGTTATTAAAACATAATTCATTGTAATCTGACAATGAACGATTATTGAATGCTAAAGAGACTGCGTTAAGAAGTGCACGTGAACCGTCACTTACAACTTCATGAGGGGGTAGCTTAACTTCTCGTAACCATTTTTTCAGCCATATGGTAATATAATCAGCATTATGAACCTCTGATAGCACCTGAAAAACGGATACGGAAGTACCGGAAAAATTGATGACAATTTCGTACAAAAATATCGCACTTGTACGATTGTTATTGTAATCAAACTTTTTTGCTGCTCCTCCAGTTGCATCGATACAAACTGATGACCAGTTTCGATGCAATCGACGGTATTCTCGGTAGCAATGTATTTGAGACGGAGTAGCATAAACTACATAAAACGGCTTAGTACTTACGACCCTCATAGAATGAAGGTATATAGGACTTTGATCAATAGACAGTAGTGTCTTTATCAGATCTTGTCAATCTTTTGGATCTACACCAAAATTATCTTCAATAGTCTCCTTTTTTAGTTGATATAAAACGTTGGGTTTACTCATAACCGGACAATGAGTATCACCTGGCTTAAGAAGTTTTTGAGCAGCATCGTGTACAGCTCCTTTAACACTTTTTCTTTCACTTCTTTCTTCATTTCGTCTCTTTTTTGTCCTCTAAGTGGTCTTCTATAATTCTCGTGCTTTGTGAACCTTGTGTCACAACAATTAATTTTAATTATCACATCACCTTCATCTCCTGGATCATTTTCTACATAGCCAAACAGGAAGTTTTTACATAATTTGCTTTTACAGTGGCCAGTCATTGTGGCATAATAGTGCCCATGTTCGTGAATGGAACCTTTTTTAAAAATAAATGCACATTGAAGTCGATACTGTTTCCATAACTCGAATGCGATCGTATGCGTCCAAGCTTTTGGTTGAAATCCAGCTCCAGTCTGTTTATTTTCAATCAGAGGAGTATGTTTGTTAATTGAATCCCATAATTGTCTGGAAAAAATTAATTCAAAAGTTTCCATTTTGTCTTTCATGTCAGAATATACATGATTAAAATAATCCGGATCACGTTTATCATCATCTTCGTCACTTAAACTATTTTCGTCATCATCACAGTCGTCACCATTGTCAACATTTGTATTTTGATTTGAAATGAAGAGTCCACATTCCTGGCGTGCTTTGGTCAAAATTCCTCGTCGATCATTTCTAACATTTGTTCGTACGCAATTCGCGTTCCATTTATCTTGAAATTCTTTTTCTTTGGCTAAAACCTGCCATATATCTGAAGACCATTCCGGTAATTTTTCTGATGCAAAATAACTAATGTGTCGTATTAACACATTAACAGCATCTTCAGCAGACACTTGCGACTTGAGAGGCATGTCTTTTTTGAAAATGAAAAGCACCTAAAAGAAAGAAAACAATATAAATATTTAGATAATCAAAAATTGAAAATTTTTCATTCCAGTAAAAGCTCACTTTAATTTTTTATCTAATTCATACCCCTTCCAATTTATCGAATTATTATAATTTTTTTTGAAAATTATAATTTTTTAAATAATATATTACCAATAAAACAGAAATGTTTTGTTTTTTTTATTCACACAAGATTATAATCTTACACGTATCGTCATTTGTTTATAGTGCTGCTTACAAATAATCAAATCATAAAATTAAAAAAAAAAAATGAATGTAATCAATATCCATATGTAAAAACCACTATCAATAAATCACTAGAAATTGCTCACAGAAATAATTGTCAACAATTTATTGACAATTATCCATTAATTATAATTAATTATTCATACTGGCATTCATTTTTTTATAAATTACAACGATAATTAGTAGTTTATCATTTTTACTTATAACATTGGGGAATTTTCTTCTTTATCGACAATTGATAAATTACTCATCTCCAGTGAGTTTGTATATTTATTGCAATATATGGACATTGAATTCAAGAATTATTATTTATAAGTTGAAAAATAATTTTATTGTTTGAATTTATATTGAAAAATAAAGTTAGATTTTATATATGACTTTACTTAATGAATTATCGGACGTTTTTAAAAGTTTAAATGACTTTTTAGTAAATTTTAACTATTACCAAACAAAAACATCTAAGTTACAAATTGTAGTTATAACATAAATAAACGTTGTATATTATTAAAAATGTACATAAATACAAAAAAAGAAATTATAAGTACAATGCGTTTCATTGATTCTTTACGGTCGGAAATTTTACAGAAAATGGAAACATCAAATTTTGGAAATCTGTGAGTAAGGAAATCAATAAATGAAAAATATGGAAAAATAAGATTTCAGAAATAATAAAAAAATGATGTGTCTTATTGAGGATACTTTGCAATATCGATTAGTTAAAAAATAGCAATGAAAAAATATAGTAATCAAAATAATTAGAATTATTTTAAAAAAGATAAGCGTAAAATTATAAAATCAAAAAAAAAAAAGATTTCCGTGAAATTAGACGCATCAGAATATAAACATCTAAAATGACTGATATTTAAAAAAAAAAGAAAAGAATAAATTCAGACAAGTCGAAAAAAAGACAATTATAAATTTAAAAACATAAAAAAATAGACAGTCATTAATATTCGTAAACTTAAAATATGGAAATCTGTAAATATAGACCAATAAATGTTGATATCTGATGTAATTATGAAAATCTGTAAATACGGATAAATATAAATTCTGATAATTTATAAGAAAAACAATTGTAAACGTAGTCATCATACGAATTGAGAGCGAAGGAATTTAAAATACAAAATATAACAGAGAGGAGATATATTTTCCAGTGACCGCTGCTCCGGGAAGTTGTCAAGTTATCGGCGACAAATATCCCTACAATTATCAGCTCCTGTGACCGCTGCTCCAGGAAGTTATTATGCATTATCGGCCCTCGAAAATAGCTTTTACCAAAATTAAAAAAAAAAATCTGGGGGTTTTTTAAAA
>CAJNRD030001120.1:9781469-9841161 GCA_905319865.3 Cotesia congregata
CTCCGGAGCGCTATCGCTATCTCATTTTATTTCGCGACGAAAATTAAATAGCGATAGCGCCCCGGGGTGGTGGTGCGCTTAATCCGAACGCATCAAACCCTCATTCTGTCACCAATATATTTAGACTTACGATCCATCACCATCGACTTATGGATAACAAATTATTATAACCAATAAAAAATATCACAACTATTTGTTTATAATTAAATAAACAAATGAATGATAAAAATTTAGAAAAAAAATATTCACGAATTAGAAAATAATTGGATAAGATTATGAAAAAAGATCTAAACATAAATCTTGGTTTTTTATAAAAATTATAGGGAAATCTGTTGTCGACAACTTCAATAGTTCCTGGAGAAGCGGTCACAAGAGCTGGTGGCAGTTATCAGCCTTTAAAAATATTTAATACCAGTATCGGGAGATAAATCTTTATATTTTTAAAAAATCCAGGACACAACGTCGCAAATAACTGCACAACTTCCTGGAGCAGCAGTCACAAGAGCTGTTAATTGTAGGGATATCTGTTGCCGACAACTTGACAACTTCCCGGAGCAGCGGTCACTGGAAAATATATCTCCTCTCTGTTATATTTTGTATTTTAAATTCCTTCGCTCTCAATTCGTATGATGACTACGTTTACAATTGTCTTTCTTATAAAAATTATCAGAATTTATATTTATCCGTATTTACAGATTTTCATAATTACATCAGATATCATTTATTAGTCTATATTTATTACAGATTTCCATATTTTAAGTTTACGAATATTAATGACTGTCTATTTTTTTATGTTTTTAAATTTATAATTGTCTTTTTTTCGACTTGTCTGAATTTATTCTTTTCTTTTTTTTTAAATATCAGTCATTTTAGATGTTTATATTCTGATGCGTCTAATTTCACGGAAATCTTTTTTTTTGATTTTATAATTTTACGCTTGTCTTTTTTAAAATAATTCTAATTATTTTGATTACTACATTTTTTCATTGCTATTTTTTAACTAATCGATATTGCAAAGTATCCTCAATAAGACACATAATTTTTTTATTATTTCTGAAATCTTATTTTTCCATATTTTTCATTTATTGATTTCCTTACTCACAGATTTCCAAAATTTGATGTTTCCATTTTCTGTAAAATTTCCGACCGTAAAGAATCAATGAAACGCATTGTACAAATAATAACAAAAAGATAAAAAACTATTTTATACTTACGTATAAATTAAAATTAACAGCCATATATTCAATTTGAAATAATTTTAAATATTCCATGTCTATCAGCTTGCGAGAACCACTCTACTCAAAAGTAAAGTTACGAAGAATCTGCACAGATAAAAAAATGACAAATTAATTATTTACCTTATACTTGTTAATTATTACGAACGGTAAATTAAAATTTGATTTCAAAACAGTTCCAGGTACTACTTAATGTATAAGTCGTTTCAGTTAACTTATAAAGTTTAAAATATTTTTTTTCTTTCTTTACACTGACTACAAGATTTATAATTTTTCTAATTCTTAGTGTAAAAAAATAGTAATCGCAAATAAAATAAGAAGATAAAATAAATGTCAAAGAATAATAAAAATTTAAAATTACTCACCAAAGCTTCAAAATAATATTTTTATACGTATTTTTATGACCAGCTAATTATCTAAATAAAAAGTCACATCTGGAAACAAGATATACAAATCCGAACAGTGTGTCAAAATAAATAAGCAACCAGTCGCCATTACTGCAGTGTAAATTTTAGTAGAATGAAGATTTCCTTTGGCGTTTCTAGTCATTAGATACGTGGGAATTTAGCTGAAAAAAAAAATTAACAATGTAAACATAATTAATAAAAAAATTTTTTGCAAGTATCGTTAAAAATTCAGTATTCCAACAAAATAATTGTGGCGATTTCTGATATTTATAGCATGAAACTGCTCCATATTCATTATAATTTAATTTCAAAAAAAATCCGATGTCAACTATGGACAGAGGTCTTTTGCAACTTGCATAGGCTTCTGTGGTCTCCATTAGTTTAACTTGTATTTTGCTGTTATTATTTGTATTGAATTTGTTGGATCTTGGGGGAAGATCAGGGAAGCGAAAGTCGTTGAATTCTTGGTGTTGAATAGTGTTTTCTTCCTGTGTTCCCGGTTGTTTTGATTGAATCGATGGTGAGATCTCTGTAGATTCTTGAGATAGGTCAGGTCTGTTGTTGTTTTCATTGTGTGGGCATTATCTTGCAATATGCCCTTTTTTTTGCACAAGAAGCACATTACCGTGTCTATTGATGGGTAGATGTAGTATTTAGTTTCTTCGTGTTCAATTTCAATTACACTTGGGAGTTTGTCAAGGTTAGCTGGTTCAATAAATGTTTGGCGTCTAAAGCTCATTATATGAGCATACTGAGGATGACCAGCTCTAATAGGTGTTATATTAGATACTATTTTAATACCTAATTCTTGGAATTTTTCGAGTAATAGTTTATTAGGGATTATTGGGTGCACATTGGATATTACTATTCTAGTGTGTCTTGAGATTAATGGCCTCACCGCTAAGGAATGTTGACCAACTTTAATAACTTTGATGGCGTCTATTAAATTATCGGTAATTTCTTTTGTTGACATGTAGATACACATTCTTCCGTTCGCGATTTTGGACGCGAATCTGATGTGTGTTGGGTTTGTTACCTTGGCTACTGAATTTATGTATTCGTTAACTGTTAGTCCTTCAATCGCGTCAACAATAATCGCTTGATTTTTCTGTGGTAGAACTTCATTTTGGATAGTTTCTTTGTAGGAGGCGATTCTTGTGGGATTGTTGTTTTGCATCATTTTGGTTCACCACTGTACTCAGCGGTTACTCGAGTAATTTGTCCTGTGTTTTGACAGTTGTTTAAGAGCTGTTTGTCCACTCAAACTAATTATCACGTGTACGATATTTTGGAAATCTTAAGCTATGATACTTTTCACTCACTTCACTATAGATAAGACTCGGTCCGCTCACTATGACGGTCGAGTCAAGACTGGAACAAACATTGAACCTCCGAATTTTGAGAAAACAAGTGATAAATTTTTTATTGTATAAATTTGAACTAAATTAAATGAAATGTTGGAATAATTCAAGACACCCGTCTTAATTTATTTGAAAAATATTGATTTTGTTTTGTTATTTAAAAAAAAAATATTGCTTATTAATTAATTAGTCAGTTGATTATATGTCAATTTAAAAAGAAGATTATTGTATGACATATTTAATTATGTATCTGGTCTGATTTATTAAAAAACTATTTTATATAAAATAACTGCACTGATAAAAAAAATGACTTGACTCAAGAGCAAAACTCTTGAACCAAGAATACCATTTTGAAGAAAATGATTTTCTTAAATCAAGAGAATAAATTCTTGAGTTAAGAAATTATTCTTGATTCAAATAAATATTTCTTGTCTCAAGAATTTATTCTCTTGGCACAAGAAAATCAGTTTCTTCAATATGGAATTCTTGGTCCAAGAGTTTGGCTCTTGAGTCAAGTCAATTTTTTTATCAGTATGCGCTTAAGCAATTAATTACAATATGAAATATACAATTTTTTATCCTTTTCATTACAATTTACAAATTAAAAACTTTTCAAACTTTCAGACAAGCCTGTTATGAGTTTTTGCTGAGTAAAGAGAATGTTTTTTGATGGTCTTTATAATCAATGTATGATGGAACATAATAGCTAATGTAATTTAATAATAATAATTTGTTTAATATTTTTTTACACTATTGTATAATAAATTTTTGTATTTATCTTGGAGGGCCGCAAGGAGTCTTGACTCCATGGCCTTAATAAATAAATAATAATAATTATAATAATAAAAAATCAAAAGTTTCTCAATTTTTTATTTTATAAATTTCAGCTAATTAAAATCTCATATACTGTTTTGTAATTAAAAAAAATCTATTCTATGGATCACAATAAAGTAAGACGAAAATTAGCAAAACTTAAAAAATTGAGCCCCTCTAGATATCCAAAACGACACAATTTGATTTTTTTTTCTTCTCATACGATTATTTTCAAGGATATTTTCAATTCTTTTGAGTTCCTTCTCTTATGGGGAAAATTGTCACCAGTTTTTAATTATTCTTTTCAACCAGGGAAATAAAAATGCTTCCCTGAACCGCATATTTTATCTCTCATCACGAAACAACATTACATTTAGCTACTAGCAGTCACAATAATGAACCATTTCATTATTAAATAGATAAGGATCCTATCTAATCTCAACAACACCCATAACCGAGAAAGAATGTTGCGCTTGAAGGTTGTAGAGATTTAAACATGATTGAATCTACTTTTCGCCGGATTTAATATCAACATGGAAGATGGAAATAAAAAGAAAGCTGCTGATAATTTGAAATTTTAGAATTATGAATTCAATCGAATCCGTATTATTGTTGTTTTGTTCATCATAATAGTATTAAATTCATTGCTGCTAATTTTTATATGACTCAATATAAACATCATAAATCATGATCAGCGTTTACTCTTTTACATATTTTTGATTATAATCAAATAGTATACTGGTATTTTGTCAAAATAAAATTATCCATGCGTCACAATAAAAATAATATTGGCTTTTTGATAGATTTCACTCAACAAGAAGTCAAAAATTAATAATCGTCAACTTAAATTCAACAAAATGTTAATAAAAAAAAAATTTGTGTCGTTTGGGAACCTTAATTTTCATTTTCCGTTTGAGTATTAACGTATAATGGGACTTTTGTACGACCTTAAAATAATCGTAGGTATCGTTCAATGAATTAATTTTTGTCTCAACAAATATTTCTTTATTTAAAAAAAAAATAACCTGCTATTTGATCTGAAATGATTATAATTACAAAAAAAAAAAAGAAACAAGGTTAATTATCCCATACAGTCATAAATATACCTACACGCTAAAAAAAAAAAAAAAAAAACGCTTAATACAATAAAATTGTTTTTTCTTAAATTTCACTTTTGTTCAAAAATATTCATTAACAAGTTCATTGCGAAAAATTAATTTTCTTTACAATTTGCTATTAATATGATTATCTCAATTTTTTGGCAAATATAGAAATTATTCCAGCGACAGGTTAATTACAAAAACGTGTTTCCATTTTTAGGCGAGATAAAATGCATACTCCGGTATATGTATATTTTGTGCAATATGTATCAATATAATTACAGTATTTAATTATAAATTAGGCTCAATTTAAAAAATATTTGTACAATTTTTATAAAGTAATTACTTATATGGAAAGTTTTTTAAGAAACTGATGAATGAACATTTCTTTTTAAATATTCATATTATTTAAAATACGATAAAACCAAGATCTATTACATCCTTATCAAAGTACCGGAAATTATGAGTGTATAAGTTAAATACAATTCCTCCTAGAGATACTGGACAAATATCATTCGGCCGAGCATAAAAACAGATAGTGTACAATGCCATCTCCAACTCTGGCGAAATTCCAGTCAACATTGTAATGTTAGGTTTCAGGACACCAAATAACTCCAGATTAATTTTCACCAAAGATGCATTCTAAGAAACAAATTAATAATTACAATTAATCAGCAATTATAATGACATTACAAATTAAAGTTAAAAACAAAATTAGTTAGATATATTCGAGTTTTAGTCATTTCAATCATTCATATTGGGTGAATTTATATCAAATAATTAATAATAAAAGTATTTTTAATTGAGATCATTGAAATATTAAAAACTTACTGCGCTCAGATCAATTTTATCCACGAAGGACAAGTAGTTGAGATTCCTCTGGTACTCTTGAAAATCATAATAGATCCAATTTTGGACTCCAAGAAGCGATGGACCATCGTACATTTCACCCATGAAAATCCTTTCGAATCCAGAAGTCGACTTGTCTATTCTATTGAACCAAATGTGTCTCAAAGTATCCTTGAACTCGTAGTTATCTGGCTCAACGTAATATTTTTCTTGTAGCCATTGAGCAACTGATTTCATAACGTTCGTATCAGAAATTGTGTTTATCAAAGCTCTTTCCTGTTCTTTAACTGCTTCCGTGACGTTTTCCTTATTCGTAGAGTTAAACTGATAATTTTCATAAAGTTCACGAACTAACTGAACCGTTTTATATTCATACACTTCTCTCTTCACATAAATCAACCTAAAAAAATAATATAATTATGTGAGTGTTCAGAAACATTGATTTTTAGATCAATAAGATCAACATCTAAAATACTTACGGTTGAGTGGCTTCGTCAGTTATGTTTGAGCTATTTGACACTTTTTTTTGGAAATTGAGAACATAGGCCTTAGGTAATTTATTCATTTCATCCTTCATAAATAGATGTTCCGTTAAATTCAATAATTCATTTTCAGTTATGTAATATTGTATTTCAGGAATAACCGGAGTTAGAGTAGCATTGTAATTATCCTTAGCATTATTAGGATTTTCAGTAAGATTACTGAGAGTTGGATACAAACTTGTTTGATTACTTAAATTTGGCGAAATTGTTGTACTAGAATTTGAATCACCAAATTTAGGTGAAAAAATTACAGGTACGTTAGAACCACTTTGTGGTGAATTATAACCTCCTGAATTATTCGGAATGCTGGGAGATATATTTCCATTGTTTGGAAAACTTGGAGAAACATTACTAGCAAAACTATTTGGTTGATTATTATAATTTGGATCATAACCTGCATTAACATTAGGATATGCATTAATCTGTCCGGGAGGAGGTACATTATTATAAATAATCGTCGTGTTATTGGTAACTGATGGAGAATTCGGAGCGCTGTAAGCAGGGCTGTAACCAGGGTTATTATGATAATAATGACTCGGTGCTCCATTAATAACTCTGTTAATTGCAGCATTGACTCCAGCGTTAACAGTTGAGAAAACGACAGCTTCCTTAACTAACTGTCCTATTCCTGGACCCTTGGAATTACCCGGTACAACCACAACATTCTGGCCAGGAACAAATGGCTGAGAACTGGCGCCCCCGTAAACAGGAGGATGGACATAAGTCGGATGATAATTAGGCGTACCTGCTGGTGGATGATAAACAGACGAGTATGGAGGTGGTGGAGCGTATCCTCCGTGACTTCCTGGCGGTGCTCCATAAACTGGAGGTGGTTGGTGGTAATTATTCGGATAGTAATTTGGTGGATGACCGTAACTATTTCCAAGGTTTGGAGCTTGATGAGGGGTAATTGGAGCAGAATTAGGATGATAATTAACATTTGTATTTGGCTTAGACACATGAGGCATCTCCACAGGATGTCCTGTTGGATATGGAGGATTTGATTGATTTGGAGTAACACTTTTTGGAATTATCGGCTGTGATGCAAATGGCGCCGAAGGCTTTGGAATATTTGAAGCTGAATTTGGAGGCAAAATTTTTGGAGGTGCTACAGGTAGTGCTGAAGGTTTGTAAGACGGATTCGCCCAAGGTGGATTAGATGATGGATTGGAATTACTTTTGATTTCATGGTGTATTAACGCTCCACTACTGTCTTTTGGACTAGAAGGCAAATGAGTCGCTGGCTTACTCGGTGGAGACGAATAAGTGATTGGAACTGGTCGGCTAATTGATGGTGGATGATTTACTGGAGGGTGATATACTGGCGTTGATGGGCGTGGTGGACTGTAACTGGTACTGCCTCGAGAACCACTTCCTCGAGAACCACCTCCTCGAGAACCACTGCTTCGAATTTTTCCAAGACTTAATTTAAATCTTCGAGCTTGACTTATTTCTTGAAATAATTTGAAAATGAATAATTAAATGACTGAGGATATTCGGACACTGTAGCGTGAGCCTAGCGTGAATATAAGATTTTTTTAGCCAATGGCGAGGTAAGAAATTTCTAATATTCACGCTGGACTACTCACAGTCTCCGAATAGCCTAATTATAATTAAATATACGTAAAATATTTATTGAATAAAAAAAATTCTTACCAGTGAAAACTGAAATAATCACAACGAAAATTAAAATGTAACTAATGAAGCTTCTTGAAACGATCATTGTCAAAGTTAATAGGCAATTGACTAATTCCTGAGATTTATGTAAGTATATATTTACAAAATGTTTGCGTACATATAGATGTCAGCAGTGTTATCAGTAGTCATTCCCATTGCGTCGTGTAAGAGGAATTGTTGAATCATCAGTGACCTTTCATCTTGACTTAAACAAAAAAATGATTAATCTACGTCTTGGTGGGATAAATATTGTTGACTTACTTGTATTAAAGACTCTAAATTATCAATTTTTTAATCACGGGGAATTTCAAGACATTATTATAAATATACAATAATGTAAATATTTATGGTGCTCATTCGGCAAGAACTTCATTTTGGCTTTAATGTATGGGTCATTCCATGTCAAATCGGCCAATAGTTGGAATCGACCCCTTTCGATTTGAACGAATTTTGGTCAGAAGTTTTCTTTTATCATATAACGAAGTTCTGCCAAAGGAAAAAAAATAAAAAAATTTTTTTCAAAGGATATGCAAACTCAAAATTTCGCGTTTTTTCCAGTTTTTAAATTTTGTTTTTGTAATATCTCGAACGCTAGGATAGATACAGGAATGATCTTTCGTTTGTTTGAAAGGGGACACTTGGAGCTATTGAAAAAAAATATTTTGGCAAAAAATTTTGAAAAATGCCAAATTTGTCAGATTTTGAATTTTTGAAAATCGTCAAAAATGACGGTCGACAATAAATTTTTTTCTCCAATTTTTTTATATACTACCTTGTACCAATCTTAAGAGATCCTGAAATTTTTAGAACTGTGTTTTTTGTTTTTTCAAAAATACAAATTTTTGAAATTTGTTAAAAAAAAAAAAAAAAATTTTCTCAAAAATTTTTTTTTTTATTTTTATCTTAATTGAGTTTGGAAAATCGCGTAATTTCGATATTCTGAACAGTTAAAATATCATTTAGTGGCATAACGATGAGAAAAAAAATAATTTTAAGAAAAATTTTTTTTCGATTGTCAGTTCGGTGACTTTTTTGCGATTTCGGCAGCCATATATATTATTTTTCAAAAACAGAATTGAAATAACTATAAACAAGCAGAAACTATACATACATGATGGTATAATTACTAACTGTTTTATCATCTGTTAAAATTTTTCTTTAGTTTGACCTACAGAGGGCATAATACTACTCGCGGGAAAATTCAAATTAAAAAAGAATAATTTTTGTTATGATCTAAATAATTTATGTATGACATGAGCGCTTAAGCATGCTCATTTAGATTTTCCAAACTTTTTAATTATATATTTTTTGCATCTAATTAATTATTGGGTTAATTTTATGGATAGAGTATTTAATATGGTCAAACGAAAGATCATTCCTGTATCTATACTAGCGTTCGAGATATTACAAAAACAAAATTGAAAAACTGGAAAAATCGCGAAATTTTGAGTTTGCACATCTTTTGTAAAAAAATTTTTTTATTTTTTTTCCTTTGGCAGAACTCCGTTATATGATAAAAGAAAACTTCTGACCAAAATTCGTCCAAATCGAAAGGGGTAGATTCCAACTATTGGTCGATTTGACATGGAATGACCCGTATAAGAAAAATAATATTTCAATACATCAATTCAATAAAAATTTAGATAATACAGTACTTCAAAATCAATAACAAAACGTAAATATTATATTTAGTATAACAATAATATATTTTATGATTAAAATAACTTGATTTAATAAGGGGTTATACGCAGTTGCAAGGCTAAAAACATTTTTTTATGAATTTTTTATAGACACCGTTTTTATTTATCAATTACAAGTGATGATTATTCAAATAGAGCCTACTTTCAAGAATACAATAGCGCGTCAATCATTTAAAAATATAAATGTGCACCGCTCCTGTAGAAAATGTTCCAAACGACCTCTAAGAAAAAGGCGTTTGGCGGTGATCTCCATTTCGGCGGTTTGGATTATCTGAAATCAAAAAATATGGTGAATTATTTTAAAGGATAGATTAATGTAGGTATTGGACGAAGGAATAAGAAAAATTTTAATTTTTGACAAAATGGCATCTATTTGTAAAAAATTTTTCGTTTCTCTTAAAAAACTATTTTCCAAATTGTTAAAAAAAAAATAGTAATAATTTTTTTAAATCTTATTCCTTCGTCCAATACCTGCATTAATCTATCGTTTTAAAAGAATTCATCATATTTTTTTATTTCAGATAATCTAAACCACTGAAATGGAGATCACCGCCAAACGCTTTTTTTTTTTTCAAACAAATGAAAGATCATTCCTGTATCTATACTAGCGTTCGAGATATTACAAAAACAAAATTGAAAAACTGGAAAAATCGCGAAATTTTGAGTTTGCACATCTTTTGAAAAAAATTTTTTTATTTTTTTTCCTTTGGCAGAACTCCGTTATATGATAAAAGAAAACTTCTGACCAAAATTCGTCCAAATCGAAAGGGGTAGATTCCAACTATTGGTCGATTTGACATGGAATGACCCGTATAAGAAAAATAATATTTCAATACATCAATTCAATAAAAATTTAGATAATACAGTACTTCAAAATCAATAACAAAACGTAAATATTATATTTAGTATAACAATAATATATTTTATGATTAAAATAACTTGATTTAATAAGGGGTTATACGCAGTTGCAAGGCTAAAAACATTTTTTTATGAATTTTTTATAGACACCGTTTTTATTTATCAATTACAAGTGATGATTATTCAAATAGAGCCTACTTTCAAGAATACAATAGCGCGTCAATCATTTAAAAATATAAATGTGCACCGCTCCTGTAGAAAATGTTCCAAACGACCTCTAAGAAAAAGGCGTTTGGCGGTGATCTCCATTTCGGCGGTTTGGATTATCTGAAATCAAAAAATATGGTGAATTATTTTAAAGGATAGATTAATGTAGGTATTGGACGAAGGAATAAGAAAAATTTTAATTTTTGACAAAATGGCATCTATTTGTAAAAAATTTTTCGTTTCTCTTAAAAAACTATTTTCCAAATTGTTAAAAAAAAAATAGTAATAATTTTTTTAAATCTTATTCCTTCGTCCAATACCTGCATTAATCTATCGTTTTAAAAGAATTCATCATATTTTTTTATTTCAGATAATCTAAACCACTGAAATGGAGATCACCGCCAAACGCTTTTTTTTTTAGAGGTCGTTCGGAACATCTTCTACAGGAGCGGTGCATATTTATATTTTTACATGATTGACGCGCTATTGTATTCATAACCCCTTAAATAAATTAACTTGTGTAACGTTTTGGATTTTCCAGCGAATGTTTTTATAATTTACGAGGCGGGTGTCTTTAGGTAGATACTCTACAAATTCTTAAAATTATTATTAGGGTATTATATTTAAAATAATACACACGATTACATAAAATTAGAGTATATCATTCAATTAATTATATAATTTGGTCCAGGTGGTACCAGACACACGTCCGACGCCCTAAGATGATTGTCGCCTGATTACTCAGAGCAGACTCTGATCTGGATTTGCATCCAGTACAATGAAATATAAAGTAATCATAATTTGCAACGTCGCATCTCAAGTTACCTTAGAGAACATCATCGAGGCCCAAGTCTCATGCATCGTCATGAGTTTAAACTTCGGACCGCGACGCTGTTATGCAATTATAGCGGGAAGTTGCAGGGATGGGCTTTATTAGGGTCAAACGTTTTCCTAATTTTTTTTCTTGCATCGAGTTAATTTTCTTATCAGTCTGTTAATTTGCACGTGACATACATTTTTTTAAAAATCTTGTTTTTCACATATAATTAAAGTAGTTGGATCGCGCAGTTCATGATTCCAGTCCAATTTTGAAGTAGTTCCAGCGTGGTGTATAGTGTGGTCAGAGCATTTACTATTGTCAAAAGGTTAATACTGCTATCAGATTATTATTTAACATAAAAATACTATATTAAAAAATAGTCTGGAAAACGGTTAACCCCGCAGACTATCTCTGGAACTTCCCGTTATGTACGAATTTAAAACGCTCGAGAAATTATCTATTCCGAAGTTTTGAGCTTTTCTTCATCAAGACCTCGTACCATATCCGGACTCGCTTCGCTCGGCCGGAAAACTAACTCGGTTTTGATAAGAATGCGCCCATAGCCTCAAACTCGTGACGTCACTTCAAGCCGTCAGAATCCCTACATTTGCGCATAAGTATCGAAAATAACTATTTTTTAACATTATAGCATTTTAAGCAGTACAAAAAAATTGTTGAAAAT
This sequence comes from Cotesia congregata, assembly GCA_905319865.3. Classification (NCBI taxonomy): domain Eukaryota; kingdom Metazoa; phylum Arthropoda; class Insecta; order Hymenoptera; family Braconidae; genus Cotesia; species Cotesia congregata. The sequence continues at coordinate 9,793,721 of CAJNRD030001120.1, forward strand.
ATTTTGTGAAATTTAAGCAGACAAGTATTAATTCATAATTTGTTTTTCAATACAGTCTACTGAAAAATTAACGTTTATTTTGTGTCGTCTAAATGAGACAAAATTTGACGCTCACAAGCAGTGTCAAAATTTTAAAAAATTAACCCAAAAATAATTTTTTTTACATTTTATGAAATGTTTTTTACCGAAAAAAAAAGCTGATTCAATAAACACAAAAATTGATGAATGTCGAATATTTTCGGTATTACATTATTTGAACTGATCAAAAAAAAAAATATTCTGAATAATTTTATATAAATTTATTGATTATTGATAAAAAAAATATAATCATAAACTTGCCATAGCGTAAGTAAATTCATACATGATACGAGGTTTATCGTAAAATAATTTTTCAAATTCTGGAATTTTAACGACATTCTGTTTGTTGTTTCTCATATAGATTACAGTTTTGTTGCGCAATTTAGTGAGATTGTGGTCATCAGCTGTGCACAAAATGGGTAGTACATTATCCAAGTTGATATTTTTCGATAAAGTAGCTTCACAGATATCTTTTAAACTGTTTATTTGATACATATCAGCAACTGGAACCATCTGCAGAGCAACATCGACATCTTCAGTAGCTTTTGTTCTGTTAGTATAGAAAAACTCTAGCATTTCAGTGATTAGATCAACAGTGAAGTTTTGAATCTCAACGCGATTTTCTTTACTTTCTTTCATATCTGTGGTAAACATTGCATGAAAGTATGGGCTGTGCGCCGATAAAATAATTTTATGAGCTGGTAGCTTATGGTTGTCAACTACCAAAACAATGTCACTAAATTCATCTGCTTTGAAAAATGGCTGGAGCACCGGAGGAATTCTTTGAACCTCGGGTTTGTTGAAACCACGCCATGTTATTGTGCAACTAATAATTAAATCCTTTATGCAACAATCATTTAAAAATGTATTTATAAGCGGTGGAATATCAAATTTTGAAAAATTGAAAGTACATGCCTCTCTCCAATCATTTAGTTCTTTTTTTTCAGTCGTATTGTCTTTGAGTATTAATTTATAAATATTATTTGATTCATTTTGATATATAGAACTACTAAATTTATCTCTTTTATGGCGTTCTAGTACATCCGACGGTATAACGCTATTTTGTTTAACCAATTCAATCGATATAACAGCGCTACCTTGCCTTGGATCACTTTTTCTTACTTGTAAGTCAATAGCATTAGCTTGAAGACCTTTTCCAATACTGATATCAAAACTAAGATTTTTTAGTGTAGAAAATGGATATGAGCAAATCCTGGTATTTTTTGGAATAATAAGACTGAAGATATGCCATTTATAGTTTATTGTGCTTGTCTCACCATCCATGTTTATCTGCTAAATAATTTTTTATTATTTTCGAGGGATTTAAATAAGAAGAAGATTACTGAAAGTTATTATTAATTTAGATACTTACTGTTTATTAAAATAGATCTATGATAACAAAACAAATTTTCTGAAAAAAAAGCAAAAAACTGACAATATGAATAAATTTAGATCAAATCGAAAAATATATAAGTGACAAAATATTTTATGCATTAATTAATTATGTTGACACTGTTGATAATAAATTGAAAATTAATACTAAAAGTAGCTATCAAACAATTTTCATAAAAAAAAAATTAGATGTCATGAAAATTAACTCAAATCGTCTGATGTAGAATTCTCATCATCATCAAATTAACTATACTTATAACTATAATCGTTTAACATTAATCTCACTATCATCTAGGATTCAATAGTTATGACAATAAAAAGGGTGAATTTGCCTACAACCATTCTTAGTATTATGATATTCTAACCTGTAGACTTTCAGTTTTGTTAAGTCCCGAAAAAAAAATGATACACTAGAAATTAAATATTCACTTTACATGACAATTATCACACAAAATATTTGCAAAAAATGAATTTTGATTGTTAAAAATTAATGCTTATTACCAATGATGAAAAATTAGATAAACCATCAACTGAATGTGGTAATGGTATGTAAATAAAGCATATACCTGAGTGCCGGAATCAGCCGGAATTATCATCATAGCCTTTAAATCGATTGACCGAACAATCGATTATATTATTTAGATTATTGTTAATACACTTTTATAGATTGAATTAAACGCTTCATTATATTTTTAAATAATCTTTAATATTAAAAGAAATGGAACAAAAATAATAAATTATATAAATGAGCAATTTTTACAACAATAAAATATTCAAAATATATTGGGAAACTGAGGATTTAAATACGCCGCCTGGTGGTTTAAATTCAAACTAGCGATTGTAGGATAGAATCATGTTTAACACAATGTTAATATCAATAAAATAGCAAAATACAGTGTAATTTTTATTAAAAAAAAAAAAATAAGCAATACAAAAAGTGAATTTCGTAATCATACATTTATAAAAAATTAATATACGTACATCAATATAATTATAAAAATGGAATTTTCTCCACATAAAAATAAAGAATTGATGGTGTAAACTATTTACAAAAAAAAAATCATTTCGGAGTCAAATATAAAATTGATGATGTAAACTATTTACAAAAAAAAACATCAATAAAAAAATTAATTAAAATAAAAATTATTTAAAAATGTTTTGCTAAAGCTGATGAAGAATTTTCTTCCACCATTATTTTAAGAAATTCTTCATATTCTGCTTCATCTAATTCAGTCAAACCCATGCTTAAACATATTGGAGGATCAGTAGCAGCTTCTTTTGGAGTGACGTATTTGCCTTAGAGTGATCTGATAGATTTCTTCATTTTCCCTTTATCTTCATCTTTTTTTTTTGTTTTTCTTCAACACATTTGTGTTCAAATAAAAGCTTCGCCTCATATTTTTCAAGAGCTGATTTATAAGGTGCATTCCAGGCACATTTCTTATCTGTACACGTAATATCTTTAAAATCTTCAAAGTTATTTCTGTAAGTACAGAATAATAGAATCAATAATTTAATAAATATTTAATAATTTTAGAGTTTATTGATTAACAAGAAAGAAAGATAAAGTCATAATTACCGGTTACAAAATAAAAGTACTACCACAATATGTTTGCAAGTACTTCCCAATCCAGCCTTGCAAGAGCATTCCATACCAATTATTTTTCCGTTCTTTGAGAATTGAGCATTTATTTCATGAGGTTAATTTCTTAAACCAGCTGTTTGTAAGCAAAAAGCAAGGATATGATAAACATCACTGTCATCACTATGATTCACTTTCCCACAATTCAATAAATGACCACAATCAATAATATTTTCTCCATCAATAAAATTCTTACTAGCAGCTGTAGCTGAAGTAAATTTACAAATTTCTTGTAAGTTTACACGCATTTTTAATTAAATTTTGGTCACACGCAATTTTTAATTTAATTTTATATCCTATCTACACGTTTATTTACAAGCATCAGCTGTATCCAGAATCCTACAATCGCTAGTTTATTTTTTAACCACCAGACGGCCAAAAATTAAGCCACGCCTCTCCCACGGATCCCAATAGAAAGTCGATAATCTAGAAAATTTTCTCTTCAATTTATTTTATGCTGGTTGACAGATCTCAACAGTCGACACAGAAGAAGTTGAAAAGTGAATTTGTAAGTGCGCGGGAAACTCTATAGCTATCTGGGTGTGAATCACTGGGCGTGTTTGGCCGAAGTAAGTACTTACTAAATTAAGTGCTAACGCAGTAAGCATGGCTTAATATGAGACGATTTTTCGTTTATTATTGATGTAAACAAAACAGACCGAAGCATATAGAATTGAATTTATATTGGTTATTCTATGCAATAAGATATTTAATTACTTTCTTTGATAGAAAGCTTTAAGAGGTACTTGAAAAGATCTTTTTCATAAAATTATATGAGATGTTACAAAAACTATACTTTAAATTAATTTGAATTTTTTATACTTACACAGTGTAGTTCAGATTTTAATTAATTTTTTTATATCTTTTATAAAAAATGTATAGATAATTCGATTAAGAGAGACTGCTTATTTAATTAGAAAAAATGACTGACGTTAAATATCTATTTGTTATAGATAGTTAAGTATATTTGATAACAATTAATATAAACAGTTAATACAAGCAAAGAATTGTTTATAGTATATTATAACTTATGACAAGTTTCACAAATATCATTTAAAAGAAGAGATCTATGAGTATGACAAGACAGAAAAGAAATGTATATTTTTTAAATTCAATTACTCTATTGACTGTTTGTTTCAATAATCATTAAAATTTATATTACTTATTCTTAATATAAGAGAAATAGTAATCATTTGTTCATACTCAATCTATAGTTTAAATGTTATGTTGATTAAGGGGTCGTTTAACTTTTCTTCCAATTAAATATTTCTCATAAAATTGTCCATATACAATAGGGTGGTCGTTAAAAATTAAATTTTTTGCGGCGCCCCCTAAAAAGCTTCTTTTTGATGAAAAAACACTGGGAAAATTTTTTTTTTTTTTTATTCAAAACAACACGTGCCTCTACACGATCTAAGTTAATTTTATTTGTGTATATAATCATCTTTTTGGGGAATTTTTCAGGAAAAATACAATTTTATTCGAAATATAAAAAATTATAGTACTCAAATCAATAAAAATAACAATATTTGATCAAAATAACAATCAACAAAAATCCAAATTCAAAAATTTTTCCAGTTGATTTTGGTCTATTAAGAGGAACGGGTGATCTAGCGGTCTGAAATTAAACCTATTGTCAAAATTTTATTTCTATAAAAAATATCGTCGCCAAATCAACCATCCAAGAAATTTCCCTTTTAGTTTTGATTCTGTAGCAAGCAGGAATACTTATATCGAGACATGGAAAAAGTTCTTATTCGAAATTACAGCTTTCTCAGCTCAGAATTTGGCAATAGAAAAATTTTTGAGCGATTTGAGTTGAAAATAGCGGAAAGTTCCAGGGATGACCTGCAAGATTAATTTTTATCAGATTTTTTAAAATAACTCCCAAATTTCTGTTCAGATTGGTTTTTTGGATTAGTTTATTTTTTAAAGATTAAAAAACTGCGTCGAATACTGTGAATCGTATGAAAATCCTCTAAACAATTCGAGAGATATTGTAGTTCAAACATTATTATTAAATAATCTTTCTCAATTGTCAAATTTTTGAGTTCAAAGAGCTCCACTGATTGCAAATAGCGGGTCAATGATGCCCGCAAGGTCAAACGCCCTTAAAATTTTTTTTACATGTTTATTTAAAATACAACAATTTGGATATATATTATATAGTTTTTTTTTTCATCTTAAAAAAAAAAAAGAGAGAGTAAAATGTCCATTTCTTCGATATATTGCATCATTAGAGGAATAATATTTTATGTTGAAAATGAAAGTAAATTTAAAATTTCCTAACTGTCCCAAAAGCATTTCTTTTGTATTAAAAAATTAATGCTAACTCATCATCCGACACCGGTAAACTAAATTAAATAAATGGAAATATAAAAAAGGAATCTGATCAATAGAAATTTAGAAATGGTTTACACATGTTTTCTCACTAATTGATTACAACAGGCTACCTGAAAACATTAAAAAAATCTTATTTTGAACTATGAGATAATACTGTTTACTTTGAACTTAAGGAGGTTCTTAAAAGTTATTTCTATTAAACATGGATATGGTTTTTTCATTATTTTTCCTAGGTATTGATTTTCGGTACAGTTCAGGAGTAAATTACAAATTTTCTATTATTCTTCAACGACTTTATGTTTATTCGCTATATATCACAATATATCACAATAATTTAGATGAACGCATACTTCAGTAGGTCAATTAAATATACTTCTTATAAGTGCGTTACCAACAGTTAAGTTACGTATTTGGTACCTGGTATCTATAAGCCAGCCCGGCCTGATCTGAGTTTGAGACCTGAGTTTGTGGACGCAGTGTGTCCCTCGATAAACGGGACTTTCAGTTTCTTTTAGAGATCCGCGAGTGCAAGATCGAACGCGCGCAAACAACGTGCGTGAAAGTTTTACTCCGAAAGGACAGCCGCTGCTTACTGAAATAGGTACTTATATGAAACTCATATATTGACTGATTACATTATTTATGAAATTACATGAGGTTTTTCTTACAAGTTGCAATAGAATCTTGGTTTTTAAAAAAAAATCTAAAAAGTGATGGTGACAAATGTTAAATAAAATATCTATTATTTGTACTACAATAGCTTATACTTTTATATATTTATCGGCTTGACTAGTTTTAGTAAACGTCTGCACGTACAGGTGCTATTATAACATTTTATGTAAATATGCCTTACCTTTACCTCGATGACAATTTCATCGAGTATTCAAGCACGTAGACATTGCTTTGTACTCGTTGACGCAATATATCAGTGATCGTTCTTTGAATACGATACCACGAACATACTAAAATAATTTATATTCACTTTTAAAGTTTAAATTTCAGTTATTACGTTACAGAACGCATATTTATAGTTAGTTTTGTGCTATTTATTAAATTTGTTAATTTAACATACATATATCTATATAAATGAACGTTTCTTACTTTTGAATTTAAAATTACATAGGGTGTAATCTCACTGTTAGTAATCGATAACCTCATAGCTTTCTCCAATGTCTTTGTCTCATTTCTTTTATTTATCTACCAACTCTCACTTGACTCATCTCTTTTTTATACATGAAATAAATTATTTACTATTGTAGCAATTTTTTTACCTTTACTAATAGTTAACTAATAGAGTAATTACTCTATAAATAAATAATATATATATATATATATATAAATCAAATTACTCATAATTAATAATAAAACAAATCTTAGTGAACAAAAATTACAGTAGTGAAGATGTGTCCAAAATTTAATTTAAAATTATATGATTCCATTAAAAACAAAATTTAATCTCCAATATTATTAATTGATATCAATTATACAGAATAACTTTATCTCAAGAATTGACTGAAAAAAAAAATTGTTCTTCCCCTAAATCGAAAAGTATTAATCATTGATATTATTTTATAAATTTTTTATATTTGCTGCATAGGACTGCATTAATTAAAACAAAAAATTTTTTTTTTCCAATGAAATGCATGGCGCCTGAATCATAAGTACTTACAGCGGCGTCTTCTTTTTGAGACAAGGACGTCCCTGACTTGTACGACCATGTCGCAGCGTCCCAAGTGAAAGTTTGTAAATCAAATTTTTCTGGAACTCATTGGGTGCACAACTGATTCACTAAAAAAATAAAAAAAAAAAAAGGATATAAAATTTGCATTGATTTTATATCATTTGTAGAAATTTAAATTTATTGTTCAGAAAATAATCGTCAGTGTAATCTCACTGACAATAAGAATAAGGAAAAAATAGTCTCAATTCAATAAAAGAAATGTAGAAACCGCATAAATGAAAACAAATCCATAAGTAATTATAATAAGTCTATGAGAAACTAAACTTAATTATGATTCACAAGATCATAATACAAGTCTTTTAACAATTGAATATGGAGTGACATAAAAAATAAATGATACGTCGTATTTGTATGTTCCAAGAGAAGTGAAAGTCGCGTTATTTTCACGCCTCCGTATTTTGCCCGGACAGCAGCAATGTGTCTTCAAAGATATTTTAACTTGTTCGACCTTGCGGGGCGCCAATGGGCCTCATTGATTCTACTCCCAAAGTTATTTTTGTTTGCGCACGAATACGCAATCAAATACCTTAGTTTATTGGAAGGGAAAAAAGGTATTTACCAAAGTTTTGACTTGTTCTGTACATTCTCGTATCAAATAATTCTTTGAATATCATTAAAATTCTTGTTAAGAATTATTCGCGCATTTACTCAAGATAAACTCGGCCGTTTATATTACGTGGCAAGGGATGAAACAAGACAATTTCAGACGGGACCGAGTGTTATTGTTTCATATCGTGCCACACATTATTTTTCATATCTGTGTTAAAATTTGAAGTTGTAATGTCTGAAGCCATATCAGATAAGATAATTTAAAAACGATAGCGCATTTTTCAATTTTTCACTTCGATAAGTTATTTTAAAGCTCACAATAAATAACAACAATTCCGAAAAACCAGAAAATGTTATTCTTAACTCATTCAGAACATGTAGAACATACCCGGCACAGTTTTTTTATAGGTATGCAACAGCTCTGAATTAATTAATTTTCGGTCGATAGTTCGGACAAAAATGCAGTACAAGAAGCTTAAGTGTAACAGATGTCAATAGAGCGCAAGTAGATATTTTTAATTTTACTAGAATTCTATAAATAATGATTTCAATTTTTATAATGAACATCATAAGTATTTCTTACATCCATCATTCTATTTAATACATATCTTAAGAGAAAGTAAATACCGCTACTATTGGCAGATAATAAGTAATATTTTTATTATCTTTGATTAGAAATATTATGTAACAATTAATAAACCATTTATTAAAATCTATAACGAAGGAGGTATAAAACGAGCTTAAAAATGTAATTTTGCTTTGAATTCTTCATTCAATTTTTTTCCTACATACTTGATTTATACATCGAAAAAAAAAATTAACTTTTTAAGAGTCCAGAGAAAAATTTTTGAACCTAGGGAATCATTTTGAAGAGCGTCATCATCTTGATTTGAGTAGAAAAATTCTTGAATAGAGAAATTTTTTTTTGTTTGAGTAAATTTAACTTGATTCAAGACAACGAAACTCTTCCAAATGATTTTCTTAGTTCATAAGTTTTTTTCCTTGAATAAAATTAATTTTTTACTCAGAGTATATTTTTTCGCGGGGCTAAATTGATTTATCAGTTTAAGAATGGTGACCATTGAAATTTTGAAAAATCATTATTTTTTTTTTTTTAATAACACTCGAATTATAAAATCGAATAACCAAAAAATACATCTGAAATCTCACAAAATAAATTTCAATTATTATATCTTTATAATTTTCTGTAATCAATATTACCTTTAAATTCAATAAAATTTTACTGTTGCATTTATTTTTATAACTTTACAAAATTACAAATCACTTTGAAAAATTTTCTTGTTTTTCAATTGTTGGATGGCTTTTTCATCTCTGAACTCGCCTTAAAGCTCATATTATACCAATAAGCTCGAGTATTCCGTTATTAGGCTCATTTTCGAGCTTATACTATAATAAGTACTACCTCGAATACTAATCATCAAAAATCAATGATAGCAATTAACTTTACATATTAACTTTACATTCTCAGCGTGTAGTAAAAAAAAATAAAACCAGTAACCATTTGAAATAATTGTAGCACTATGTAAAGATTTCCATAAATAATTGTAGCCGTTACTTCAATCATGATGTAACGGGTTATCTGATCAAACTGTTATCAAATACTTGACCTTTTTTGACCGTGAAAACGTAATTTGATTTCGGTTCAATTTTAAGACGTCGAGTTTTTATCAGATCTCTAGGTTTTGATGTCTTAGGAAGCCGTTCCAACTATTATATGTCCGGTTGGACATCTGACCACGCACGCGTATGTGTATATGTGTATGAATAAAATTTTGTTGCACGATACATTGAGGACGAATCAACTGATTGAGATGAGTGACACGGCGTTCGAATGTGTTCATTTAGACTTCGATCTGATTAGACTTTTCAACCAATTGTAGAACTCGAAGTGTTCAAAAATCAACCAGTTGGAAAATTCTCGAGCGTTTCAGGCTCAAAAAAGCGGAAAGTTTCAGGGATGACTTGCAAGATCAATCTTTTTCAAAATTTATTTTTCCTCAAGACCAATCCTACCTTAGCTCAAAATTACTTTCAGCTCATAATTGCACGCCTCATAAGCGAAGCGTTGAGGTTGTGCTCTACTCTCGACATTTCGAAAAAAGCTGTTTTCTCGAAACTGAAATTGATTTTTTGTTATTTATATCGCACTTACAGGTTAAAATAAGTACACTTATGTCAAGTCAAATAATTTTTCAAGTACATAAAATATATTTCAATAACAATTTTTTTGTTTAACATAATAAATAATAACATTAAACATAATCTTTTTTGGACGTCCATGGATGAATGGGTGTATGTGGCAGAGAAATTGGTCGAAAAAATGATCGTACCGGAATAATTTTTTTTGAATTATCTAAAGTAACACACGACAGAATTTCTTAGTTAATATGAGCGTTCAATTCACTGTCATTAAGTTATTATTTATAAAAAACTAATATAGGACTGTGGATATTTTTGTATTTCTATCTAGACATTTTATTTTAGTATTTTTTTTCCTCACCTTGCAGTTATGGCGCCACTAAACCATAGCAGTGTTTTCTGTTTTTTATTATTTTGCTTTTTATATTTTATTTTAATCAATTTTATTTTAAAAAATGAGATTATGAGGCGTGCACTTTTGGATTTTCCAAACTTTTTATTTTTTTTTTTTTCACATCTATAATCTCTTCAATTAAAAATGTCTATTATGTATGATTTCTTGTTTAAGGTAATTTAAGGTAATGTTTATTCTACTAATATGCATGGAAAAAAAAAAAAAAAAAAAAAAAAAAAAAAAATTGTTTTTTCTTCCAATTCTAGGCATAAAATTTTGATTGCTTGAGGTTTATTTTTTTGTTAAGAAAATATAGTGCAACAAATTTTCTAACTTAAAAATAAAAGTAAACTTATACAAAATCTTTAAAAAAAACCTGGATGACATACTAATGAAACTGATGACGATGACCTATAATATTTTTTCGAACCACTTGGTATATTAGGTCCATGGATCTTCTTTAGGTTTCCAGTCCTTCACCTCTTAATCGTTAAGTTTCTTTATAGGCTTAGACTTAAGAGAGTGTATTCAGATGACTCCTGTAATAACGAGTTTTTGCTTGAGCACTAAAGTTGGTTCGACCATGCAGACGGCCTTTGCCAAATGCCCTCGCGCCCATCGACATTCCTTGGTTCCACTCTGTAATGTAATAACGTAAACATCAACAACAACAACCAACGTGAAAGTTTACATGGCCGCCGCCGGGATCCCGATTAAATTCAGCGGATATCAAGTAACTCTCGATATATCTTATCCTCATCATATCACGCCACCAATAATACCTATGCACTACCTGCTCAGTAGCACCTCTAATGTGTAAATGTATTATGTATAATAAATATAAATACAAATATATAAAATACACAACCATTTACGCTCTTGTGTTTCTAAACTCATCGGAAACATTTCGTAATGATTTTTCATAGCCTCGACGGTATCATGACACGATAATTAATGTTGACTTATTGGTTAACGCTGTAGCTTACGTTATGAAACCCAATGGAAACCAATGTCGTGTATTCAATTTCATTAAATATTGTCGTCCACTATCGAACTCATATATTTTATCCATCCCTATGCGACTACTGTAATATTGTAAAATTAAGATATTCAACACAGTGTTTACCAAAATTCCGTGGTTTTAAGCTATTTTTCTATGAGCAATTATTACTATTATTACAGTTACAGATAGCATTTTTTTTTTTTATGTAAAAAGTCTTGAAATTAAAATTTCAAATTATGATCGATAATTTGACGGTAATCATTTACTTTATATTAATATTATTGTAGTTTTTTCTTATGTTAAAACAATTTAAAAAATAAAATTTGCTAAAAATCGTGGGATAAACTTTTCATTTTTCGATTTTATAACTGAAAATAGGTAAAGTGCCACTAGTATAGAATTACTCAATGCGCTTGTAATTGTAATTATTTAAGAACTGTATGCCATTCACTTTATGATTGTAATACAGAGGAAGAAATGAATAAAATGTAATGGTAATAACTATTGAACTGATTTCAGAGACAATCGCAAGTGGATAAATTAAATCTTGTGTAGATAAAAAATAAAGAATGTGGTTAATGATGGGTATGCGGTCAACAGCCAGGCAAATTGACTGACAGTATTCAGAAGGGGGAGAATGTTACGGTGGTTATTGGCACTGGATGAACCTGCATCAAGTCCATGCGGTCTAGTGGCATTGAGGTATAAGTGTAAGAATCGCGGTACCGTATGAGGGAATGCCCCGGCGTGGCAAGACGCATCTCACTGGTGGCCAGTCCGCAAACAGTGAAGATCAGGGAATCGGATTAACGTCACATATCCATCAGGACTACCATCGTTGTGATGTAGAGTGGTGAGCCAAAAAAACTATTACTAAAATATAGGGTGGGTGATGATAATCTGATGATAATACATGTATATTTATATTTACTATGTTTATTCCTTTCACTTTTAAAAAGTTGAATCTAACGGTGAGATTTAATTATTGTATTATAAAATGTAGGTGAAGAATTTTTCGGAGTCTACTATTTATATATATATATATATAGACATAACAGGATGATTATAGAAAGTAAAACAAATTAACTTCAACAGTTGATATTTTAACGAGGTGACTTACATAATTGATTGAGGCATTAATAGTATATATTGATAAAGATTCACTATAAAGGTTTTTAATATTTACTTTTAGGTCTGAGCAGGAAACAGTAGATGCGGAAGTATCCCAATTGGTAAACGGAGGCGCGGCTGCCCTTCGTAATCTTAGGAGATGGCGCAACTCAACGAGTTCCGGGTACTCAAGCCATTCGTCGCCTCTCTCTGCTGGCTCATATTCAACATGCTGTGCTTCAGTTCTCCGAAATTCCGCGGTCGGGACACTTGGTGCCGAGGCCGCTCTCGGTCTAGCAGTAATTCACGAAGCAGAAGCAATACCACGTCCTATTTGGCCTTGTTCATCCATTTATCGTAGAGATTTACACTTAGTTGGTTGCGAGACGCTTGACTGTGAGGGCTTATCTGCCAGTTGCAGTTACGCTCGCGCTTACACGTACGCCAGTCGATGTCGCAATGCTTGGCGAGACTGTCAGCCTTCTGCCCGTACGGCACAAGAAGTCCTCCTCGAGCTTTCACGGACCCTCAACTCTGTTATTGACGGCGAGTGCGACATGACGCCTGAAGAAATTCTTCGTGACATCTCTCGTACTGTGCAAAAAGTTGAGAATAATGGAACAAACGGAACAACATCTACTGGTGTTTCCAGTGAAGAACACATTTATCGACTTTCATCCTCTTCCTCCAGCGCTATCGGCCAGGACTCTGTTACTGTTAATCCTGTAAATTTTAAATTGTACAGTAAATCTGGATACGCAAATGTTTCTGTACCATCTTTCAAAACATCTTACCAGTGTCTTCATGAAGGAAAAACACTTTTACTTAAATCTTCTGCTAAATCTCAAGATAAATGTGACAAACATCATCAACAATACAATCAAATTCCAGCTGTTTTTCTTGTGCCGCGTTGCAATGGTATTCATACTTCACGTAAGATTCCCAACTGTAATGCCAAAAGTGCTGAAAATTCAAATGACAAAGATAAAAATAGATTTATTAAAATACATGATAATTCTCAAAATGTTAAACACAATAGCACCGTTCCTGTTATTGAAAATATACAAGATAAAACTTGTTATAATTCTAATGAACCTGTATATTCTACGGTAATTATTCTATTACTTAATATATAAAAATTAATTTTTAAGAATTTTTTTTTTTTTTATTCCAACAGAAAAATTAGATTTGACTTAAGAGATTTTTCTTGGCTTAGGTAATTTTTTCTGTATGATTCAAGACAAAAAATTTCTTCAAAACTTCAGACCAAGTTAATTTTTCTACCAATGTATAGTAATATATTTCGTAATATAATAACATTTCGATTTAATTTAATTCAATAATAATTCGTTTCAGCAGCTAGACCTCAGTGATGAAAGTTCCTCTTATGGTGCAGTTGGAGAGTCTTCAAATAAAGCTAATTGGAATCAAGGCATATCAGTTTTCAACAAAAGTTTGGATTTTACATTAGATGGTCATCGAGCTGAAAGATTAGGACGGTTAATTGCTCGAGCTAAACGTAAACGACAGTGGTGTCGTGCCCTCACTACAATCTTAGGGCTAGTCTTTTTTGTATTAAGTGTTGTCGTTGTTTCCATGTCTGTTACTAAGGGACGTAAAATATTTGGAAGCATGTAAAGTCAATGACTAATTGTAATGATTATTATTAATTTATTGATTTGAAAGTATCAAATTATTTGATTTGTATAATTTATAGATTTTGATAATTATAAAGATCGATTTTTAAAAAAAATTCATTATTAGATGATAAAATTATCATATAATATGTAGTAAATACTGAAGAATCTTTTTTACAATTCATTTTATGGATTATTATTTCTTCATTGCAGAACACCAGTTTTTTTTTAAACTGATTTTTAGCCATATGTATTTCGTGGTACCTTATATTATATTATATACTACTATTATAATTATTGTATATTATTAATTAAATCATATGCAAGATTTATGAAATAATCTTAGCAAAGCAATATAGTGGCTGTGACCATGTCGTTTGCATTTCTCTATAATGTATTTCAACACCAACATATTAAATACATATCTTATAATTTTTAAATACATTAAAATCTCTATTCAATCCTACCTCGTTGATAGTATTAATGATGTATAAAAAATTTTATTGACCAATTAAATTTTGTAGAATAGTTAAAGTTATATGTTCATTTTTTGATCCATAATATTTGAAAGAAAAAAAAAAATAAGATCAAATTTTTTGAATATTTAATTTTTAAACTTTGTATGACTTTTAAAAAAAATTAATACAAACTGGTTTTATAGTGAATGTGATATTCAGCAACGAAAAATCAGTTTTTTATAAAAATAAAATCAAGATTTTACATAATATCATATAACACCTTGTTAATGACCTCGTTATAATCGATTAAATACATATATTTATTTATGAAATTCTTATCGTTTTTGCGACATAGAAAACTATCCAAGTGACTGTATAGTTAAAAAGGTGCTTTTCAGAATCAATAAAAAATTCATTTATGTAAAAAAATTTTTTTTTTAAGATTTTTAAATTATACGCATAATATTATATATCGCAAAAGTTTCTTTTAGCTAAGAAAAATTATTTATCTTTGATTATTTCAAAATTATCTGCTAGCTCTCGAAAAAAATTGTCTGATTTAAATGATTTATTCAACATGTAAAACTATCATCAAAATTTTTTAATTTTACACGTAAATATTGATGTGATTTATTCAAAAACTCCAATAGCGGGTATTGATTACATAATTCATCATTTCCATTAGAGTTATAAAAGTTTATTTGATTTTAATTTATTCTAAAGATATCTTCAAATAAAACTAAATTTTTATTATCGCTTCTTGAAAATATATTAATTCCTTTCAAATAATAATAATAATAATCAATAAATAGAACAGCTAATATCATCAGAAAAAATATTTAACTATAAAAATTTATAATCTTTCATTAATGAGATCCACAATAAATATTTTGTTTTTAGCATTAGTGTATGCTTCGTTTTTGATTTATAAAAATTATTACAATTTCTAAAAAATTCATGAATTTTTCTTTAAATTTATAAGAATCGAAATAGTTTGGGAACATTTTTTCTGTTTCTGTTTATAAACATAGTTTCTTATATTCAATAATATTTTAATTAAATTGAAAATTAAACTTGATGTCATGTGTCAAAAAACAATTAAGACGCATGCGTAAGAGTTACTGCTATGGTATACCATCAAGTAACCTCAGATATATTTTTTTCTTTACTTAGCCAAGTTGACAGTAAATTATTATAAGTAAAAGTGACGTGTCAAAGCATTAATTGGTAAGTAAATATTTTTCGATTATATATATTTTAACCTCATAATAAATACTTGTATAAATTTCAATCTGATAGCTTATCAAAACTTGCATATTTTTCAGATCACTAAATATACAATAACAATGGTATGTGTCCCGTGTGTTTTCATTCCTATTTTATTATTACTTTGGAGATTTTTATTACAACCAATTTTTTTAAAATTATGGAAAATTAAATCTAATAAAGGAGAAAATCCAGATGAAAATCAAGCTCCACCAGAACTAGTCAAAACATGTGAAAATGGTGTCTGTTCAATGGGTTGGAAAAATTCCCAGAAAACATCGAAAACTGAATAATATTTTTTAAATTCTACAATGAACATCAAAAAATCATCTTTATTCAACCGAATAAGGAAAAATATCATACATTCTCAATTCTTTCTATGAGTAAAAAACAATCGGTATGAATATAGCAAACATTAATTAATTTTTGTAATTAAAAAAAAAAAAAAAAAAATAGTGAAATTTTAATAAATTGTAAATAATAAATTCACATTTGAAAACTAAATATCATCATGTATATTTAGTTGAATTACACTTTTTTAAATTCTTAATTTACTTATTTTAAATTGAAAAATTGCTTTGTCTGATGCATTTACACTCATTAAAAATCTAGTATTTTAATGAAATTAGTAAATAAATTGAGGATTTTTGTTTATTCATGGTGAAATTTTAAATTATAATTAATATTTATTTTCATCTTCCTAAATACAATTAAAGTTGTCTAAATAACTATCTTATAATATTAGCAATGATATTTAATAAATTATAAATATTTCGTAAAACAAAGTACATATTTCAAGTATAGAAATAATAATAAGTTAATAAACATAATATAATAATTTCTTATTTTTTTTCATTGTAGCAATATTTATTTATTTTATTAAGGACTCATGGTATTCTATTAATGGGCAAGCATTACTGTTGTATGTACTAAAACTTCAGATTTATATTATTTTAATTTAATTAAAAAAAATCATGTGGAAGTATCAATCGATAGGTCATTGCTTATTTGATTATAAACAGTACTTATGTACCATTCAAGCAAAATACAATTTATATTAAAGCTACAAAATAATTGAAATTAATCCAATAAAGACAATAATTATCGTTAACTTTCTATTTCTTTTTTGTGATTTTTGACACTTTTATAGTGGTCAATTATTATCTTTATAATTAAGATAATAAGGAAGATCTTTTCAAAATTAATTAAAGTAAAACGTTCATAACTGAAATTAGCAACAATCCAAAGGAAGAAAAATTAATCACAAAAAAATTCAAACTATTGGATATTCTCAGTAATTAAGATTTATCAACTTTCCAGAAACTAATTATCTTAGATAACCATACTGCAATTATGCCATGCAGTTCGGCTGCCCAATTTTAAAACACAATAACTGGCAATTTGAAAATTTTTTAAAATTTTTCTTATTAAAAAAAAGTTTGCACGCCAAATTAATAAAAAATTTAATTTATGAATAGAAAATACTTGAATATAAATATTTTTAAGAAAAAATACTTGTAATTAAGGTCTAAAAGTTATAAGAAATGCAGCAATGCTAAAAAAAATCATGTATAAAAATTTTGCAAATACTCTGTGTTTTAAAATTGGGCAACCGAGTTGTATATGGAAGAATGTTAGGTAGTGGTTATATTGATACAGAATTGAGTTATCTTCTCAACGAAAAAATACGCTAAGAGAGCTTATTGGAATCATAATTTGGGTGATAACATGCCTATGTTAATTTTTCTAATCACATATATTGTGGTTTCAACGATCCTCTCACGACCAATTGATAAGGACAACAGAGCTAAAATATATAAGTTAAAAGCATCGTCAATAAGACCTCACTTGATATACTTATGCTAAATAATGCATTGACGATTTAATGTTCGATATTTTAATCTACTTAATCAGAAGCAATTGAATAAATTCTACGATGATTCATCAAATCGCTTCTTAGGGGTAAGAGGATTTGGAAGTTGTAAATATAATCTAAAACAAAGTAAACAAAGAGAAGTAGATAATGTGAAATTTAATTTGCAATGACTCAAGATGTTGAAGATTCAGGAGTAAACATAGATGTGAAATGTGAATATGATCAGCAATAATCCAAAAACGTTGACCATTTACATAACGGCCAATCACGTTAATATTTTTACTAAAATATTTTTATACAGAATATTTAATAAATGATCATTTGAAAAATTTAATTGTAGCATATAGTTTCGATGTTCGTCCATAATTTTCTTCAGTATATGATGTTAATATTTTTATATAATTTTTACTTTTGTCATTAAGTTTATGTTATTTTTAATTCTAAATAGATTATTTCGTTTATAATAAGAAAATTTGATTCCTTTCTTAGATTCAAAATAAATAGCAATTAAAATTTTAGCAAAAGTCGGGTAAATTTTGTATTTTTTTTAAATTAAAAAACTCAAAGATTTTTAATTCTGTAAATTTTTCAGAATACTTTAATGTTGCAAACTTCTCAAACAACTTCTTTCAAATTTTATTATTCAATGAAAACCCCAAACTAATTGGAGACGCATGTTACTTCCAGGATTGTTGAATGAACAATTTTTGCCTTGGCATATTTTTCTTCTACATTAAATAATTAATTAATTAAGTTGTTTTACTTACAAAAGAACTATTATGACAATGAAAAAAACATTCTATTTTTGATTATAATTACAGTAAAAGATCTTTCCTATGATAATGAAAAATAAATAATGTTACTTTAATCCTATGGTTTGGTAAAGAAATTTATAAGAACTTGATAAACAATTGTCTTTGTCATTAGTAAACTAAACTCAAAGTAATTCCTTCATACGCCTCTATTCTATCATCATGAGTACGATCAATAACAGTTATTATATCAAAGGTGTTATTCTATTCTCGTTTTTCGACATCTTATCTCCAATAATTTAACTACTACACTAATGTGTCTTTACTCTGCTACGAAATATAAAACTGTTACTCCACAGAGAACTTAAAAAGTTAGGATCCGCTTCATGTTTAAGTTAAAATATCACCTGAAACAGGTCACATTTTGTTTTTTCAGGACATATCAGAAATATGCAATGCAATGGAATTAAAAAAAATTTTTATTAATAAAAATAAAATATTCCTAAATCAATTTAGCCGAAAAGAAAGTAAAATTAATTTTTCTCTATTGCTTAGTTTATCAGAAAAATAAAACTCTTCTGAATAATTATTAACGACAAATCATTGAGCTGATATGATACATTTAATGCTAAATCTTTTTTATGTTATCAGAATTAAATGAATGATAAATTATAAATTACCACAAAAAATCATCACAACCCAAAAAAAAAAATAATTTAATGTTCATGAGAGTAAATACGAATATTCATCAGGTATAAAATTGGTATTTGAATATCTATAAAAATAATTTTCCACACCACCGTCCTATAATTAACTTTTCTAAATGATTTTAAAAAATCAATTTCAACAAAGTTGACGAAAAGAGGTGTTATCTAATCAAAAATGATGTTAGCATTCAGAAATCAGTAGAATATACATAAAAAGTCTAGTTTAGGTTTCTCGTTTTTATTATTTTCTTCCAAAATATTATAATGAATTTGTTTTTAGCTTGGATTTTCAACAAAATTCAAATCTTCATTGTCGTCTTAGGGAGAAGTATCTAATTTACGAATTGATTGATCAACTTGGTGAAATTCAAATGTTTTTTTTTCTTTTTATTCTAACTCGACAGTTTGAAAACATTAAAAAATAGGATCCCAAGCGTCACGAAAGAAATGTTGACTTTTTGGGAGATTTTATTTAACAAAAAGTCAGATATTTATAATTATCAACTTAAATTAAACAAAACATCACCAAAAAAATTTTTGTGCCGCTTGGGTTACTGTATTTATCATTATATATATATATATATATAACAATTTAGTGACAGTGCTCAAGCGATCTAATGTTCTATTTATAAAATTAATATTTATTAATTATGGAAATATAAAGTAAATAAAGAATAACCTGATAAAAATCAAGCTCCACCAAAGCTAGTCAAAGAAGTGAAAATAGTCACGGTTTAATTGCTTTGAAAGGTTATCAGAAACTATCGAAAATTAAGTTGTGTTTTACAAATTTTATGCTAGATATTCAAAAATCCCTCAAAAGTGCCCTTAACTATACAGAGAAAAATATCACAAATCCCATCATAAATTAAAAATAAAAATAAGAAAGTGAATCTTGCAGTCATTTTCAAAATTCAAAAAATAAAGCTAGTATTTCAATAAATTGTAAAAAAATATACACTTGGACAACTAAATATAATTACGGGAATTAGTTGAATTGCAATTTTTCAAAAATCAATTAATTTATTTATAATCGAAAAAAAATTTATTGTCTGCTCCATTCATACTGATTGAAATTCTGTTTTAATAAAATTCGTAAATAAATTGAAAAGGGTTTTTGTTTATTTACAATATGTATTGTAAGTTATAACGATAATTTATTTTTAACATACCAAATACAATTAAAATTGTTCAATTATCTTTACCTTATGATAGTAGCAAAAAAATGTTCAATGGATTATAAATATTTCGTATTACAAAATATATAATTCAAGTATGAAAAAAGTACTAAGTTGATATATGAATTTAGTAGTTACTTTTTTGTCATTGAAAAAATAATTCATGAAACAAGAATTTTTAAGTATATTATTATGGAATGATTAATTTATTAATGGCACATAATATTAAGCTAAATGATTAAAGTTTTAAGAGGTATGAGTGAATGAGCCATTTAAAATATCTTTATACTGTATTTTAAAAAATTATATGTCAATACTTATTTTAATTATAATTATAATTATCATCATATAACTAATGAACATTTTTAAGTTCAACTTCGAATACCAAGGTACTATTTCCAGGAATAGCAGGTGGTGATCCTTTGGCACCATAACTAAAAATAATTTATAAATAATTATTATTTTGTAAAATATAAGATTATACATTAATATTTAAGATAATTAATTATACATACCCCATAGGTGCAGGTATTGTGATACGTCGTTTACCACCGACTTTCATGCCTTGTACACCAATGTCCCAACCTTTGATAACTTCTCCTTTACCAAGACGGAATTTGAAACCATCTCCACTTGTAGTTGAATCAAACTTTTTACCATTCTTTAATCTCCCAACGTAGTAGACCGAAATGAATTTGCCTGATTTAGCTGGAGCACCAGTACCAACTTTAAGCTCTTCAATAGCTACACCGCCAGTTAAAGTTCTTTTCTTAGCCAATTGTTCATTCTGAGGCTTTTGCTCTTCATTGTTCTTTTTTTTGATTTCTCCTTTGTCTTTGCCGTTAACCAAATTATTTTGCTTGGCAGTTTCTTGACTTTGATTCTGTTGTTTTTTTTGTTTTTTAGTTAGCTTATTTTGTACTTGAGGTTTTGCTTGTACTTCTTCCTCTTCATCATCATCATCATCATCATCATCATCATCATCGTCGTCGTCGTCATCTTCGTCCTCATCACTTCCCTCTTCATCCTCTACCTCTTCATCAGAATCACTGTCATCTTCACGCTCCAACATACTTTGATCTTCATCATCATCATCGTCGTCATCATCGTCGGAGTCATCTTCAGAAGACTCATTTTTAAGAGTCTTCAAACGTTTCAACATTTTTTTATCTACTGGCAATTCCTTAGCTTTGCGCTTATCATTCTTAGCAACTAATTCAGGAATTTCTTCCTCTTCTAAATCTTGCTCAAGATCATCTAACTCATCAGGTATCAAATAACCGGTTAAATGTACATGTCCACGACCGTTAGATGTGAATGAAATTCTGGTTCCTTCTTTGAAGTTTAAATCAAGCTGGGCTTGAGATGAACTTTTAAGCAAGTTACACAAAAGATAATTACGGTTATCATAACATAGCATAACCTGAACAACTGCATCATCTATAAAAAAAAGTAAATTTTATCAAATTAATATTTTAAATTAACAGTAATAATAGCGATAACAAATCCAATAATTTTTATTTATAATATCATATTTAAATAATTAGTCGTAAAAAGTTTTACCTGCGGTCGTAACATCAAGAGTCGCCATAGACACGTGGAATGCTTTTTCTACGGTTTGCGTGTACCGCTTGTTTGGTTCCATTATCAATCCTAAAAAATAGATTAAACAAAAATTCTATTATTATAAACAAATTAAATATCAATAAATGATTTTAAAAAATCACATGTTCTTAAAGGTCAGAAACCACATGGCGACGCCATATTTCAAACAAGTACCGGCGTGATTTATTTATTATATTAAATTTAAAAGATGGATATTCTAAAAACTTACCCCAAAACATTTTGATATATATTGTTTTTTAGTAACACGGTTAAATAAAAAAAAAAAAACTAACAGAATTAATTAATTTAGACTTTTTGATAAAAATTAATTATTTCGGAAAGAGTGTTCACTGTTCTCGCGCCAACTTCTGTATGAGAAATCAACTTTCTGAACTTTCTCCAACAAATCTAAAGTGCAATAGTTTCTATTTCTAAATGGTGGCGCTTCAATCGTTCGATTATTCAATTATAAGTAATAATTAATAAGTGACTCCCCCTTGCGTTTAAAAACCTTACTAAAAATTTTCGCTTATAAGAGTGAATATATTTTTACGAAATTTAAATCTAAATTAATTTATTCAGATTTTCGAAAATATATTAATATCTATAGATATATATTTTCCAATAATCCAATATCGAAATTAATTGACAACTAATAATTTTTTGTATCTGGAACTATAAAATAATATTATGTGCTACTTATTGTGTTATAAATTTTTTGTTGAAATATTTATAAATTTCCAAGGAAAAATGGATTAAAAAATCTAAAACATTCAATTCTTATAATCGCTGATAGCTTAAAAATTTTGTTTCAAAATTGAGAATAACATATTTTTGTTCAGAAAAATAAAAAATTTCGCTCTTTGAAAATAATCACAATTTTAAATTAATAATTTACAATCAAATTCAGGACAAATCAAAAAACGTTCAAATTATCATAAAAAAAAAAAAAAAAATTAGGTAAAAGAATTCTAAATGTAGAAATTTATAAATATTAAAAGTGCCAATTTTTTAAAATATCTTTTTCATCACAATTGATTGATTATAAAAATTTCAACAATTGTCAGATGTCTGGTGATTTCTCTGCTATTCAAATTTTTAAATATTAAAAATAAAAATAGAATTTTAAAAAACTATGCCACAATTATTTCATAAGCAAATTTACTTGTAATCATAACTGAAATTTTTGTTTTTCTACTACCAATCCCTTAGTTAAAATAGTAACTTCGTTCGGGTATTTTCGGTTTTTATAGAAATTTTATAGCAAACATGAATTTTTGAGCCAAGATTTTTTTTTTTAATTAAATGATTAGAATTGAAAAATAATACGGATAAGATAAAATAACATTGGTTTAAATTAATTTATTTGCAAAACCGAAAATTCACGAATGACATTCGGTTGCTAATCCAACTACGCTTGCCTGAATTTTAGTATACACACTAAAATTATCCTATGTAATATATTTCTTAAGTTATTACTGATAGGTTAATCTATTATTATTATTAGTCTTTGTATTTTTCGAAAAAATTGTAATAATTACAAGTAAAAAAATAAAAATTTATAGCAAAACCAAAAAGTAGTTGATTTTTTTCGAATATTTCGATAAATTAAGTTGGCACTAACATCAAATAGTAATAAAGGGAGGGGGAACAAAGTCTCATTATACCTAATGCCTACACCATCGAGCTTTGACACTCTACGACATATAAAGTATAAAGAGATATGCTATACATATATTTCTCTTATAGTATCGAGATCTACCTATAGTAACATATAGGTAAACTTTAAATATTCTTTATCCATTTCTTTACCTATAGCAAAGTTCCCATGACTGAAAGTAGTGGGTGTAGTATAGGTATGTTTTTTTTGGAGTTCGTATTCATGATTTTTATTTAGATTATTGTGAGATGTTCCACCAATGTTCATACCACGTTACCAGGATTATCTGCAGTATTTTCCGCAGTGTGTAAATTATTGTGTGCAAACGTTTTCTATGATACAATAAAAGTCATTAGACATTAACTATTTTTCTGTATTAAACAGAAATGGATATAATTAATGTTTGATGAAAATAAAAAAATACTTACATTGAATTAAATTTTTGCTGAAAATTGATTAGAAACAAAAGTAAGAAAATTGGCTTAGGAAAAAGATTTATTTTGTAAAAACATTACAATGGCAGATTTTGATGCAATTTATGAAGAAGAAGAAGAAGAAAATGAACAAAATTCAGAAGACCACTACGTAACTATTGTTCCAGATCCGATTGTCGTTCGTGGAGCTGGTAATATGACTGTGTAAGTTTTATTATTATATTATATATGTAAAAAAAAAAATGTATGTCATTTCATTTATTCTTTAGTTACTCCGAATCGTTTAAGGTTCCTAACTATGGCTTATCAACGATGAACGTCACAAAGAATCTCATTCCTTTGTTAACAGAAATTTCTTTGTTCTGTCATTTTTTGTGCTTTTTCTTTTTTGAAAAACCGTAAAACCAAAACAAAGAAAATAAAATTATATTCATAAATATATTTATTATTATCCATATTTATCAAAATAGCTTATTTCAAAAGAATAATATACTTTTTTGACCCTTTGATATTTATTATAGGATATCTTTATTATTCTAGTTACTAATATTACGGTTTTATTAAAATTAAGGTAAAAAAAAATAATTATAATGAATCAAACTATTTTATAAATTATTCATTACAACAATATATTATTAAAGTTTATAAATAATATGAATAATAAACTTTTAGGTTTGGATTAAGTAATCGCTTTGAGGCAGAATTTCCCAATGGATTAGTATCAAGAGTAGCTCCAGAAGAGTTTAAAGCTACTGTTATGAGAGTTAACAGTGTACTAAAAAAAACATTACCTGTTAACGTTAAATGGCTATTTTGTGGCTGCGTATGTTGTTGCTGTACTTTGGGATGTTCATTGTGGCCAGTTATTTGTCTTAGTAAAAGAGTAAGTAATACAAAATTTTAAATAATTAAATTATATTTATTTTATAATTGAATCAATAAGTCAAAGAAAAATTTTAGTTTTTCTAGAAATAACAAAAGTTTTTTTTTTTCCAGTTTAACAAGTATCAAAAATATACCTTTTTATATCGTCCAATACCTATTTTAGTTATAACTTATAACCAAAACTGAAAACAAACATTGGCCTATTTTCAATCAACTTTTATATTATCTATAGTTAAATTGTCATTTAGATTTCAAGTTATGATTATGTTGTTAAAAGAAAAAAATTTTTCTTATGTAAATTATTTTCACATTTGGTATTATTTTTCATACCATACGTTTCAGAACTGCGAACTGATTTCAATCAGAGCAATACTTAAATAAGAAAAACTAATTATTTTCATCCCTAAGCAAAAAAATGGATCGCTTTTAGCATCCCTTTATTGCATTTAATTTCTCAAAATTAAATTTATTACGTCGATTAACTTCAGACACATTGAAATTCGGAGCTTTAATAAATCTGATATGAAAAATAGTACACAAATCATGGAATAAAAAACTTGAGGTGATGTCAGATACCAAATCGAGCAGTTTGTTTTACCATCTTATATAAAATCTTTTTGTTTCATTCTTTGTATACAGTTTCCCACTGTAGTATTATTTTATTAATTGAATTTATAAAATTAAGAAGTATTTTTTAATAATATTAACAAGAATTAAATTTATTTTTTAGACACAACACTCGTTAAATAAATTATTAGAGTGGGAAAATAGTCGATTATATCACAAGCTTGGATTACACTGGCGACTAACTAAACAGAGATGCGATAGTTCATCGATGATGGAATACGTAAGAAATTATTGAATTATTTATCACCAATTGAAATAACTAAATATGACTGGATTATAATGTTAATTTTTTTTTTATAGGTTCTTTTGATTGAATTTATACCCAAAATACCGATTTATAAACCAGATTGAAATGTTACAAATAGAGAGACGGTATACTCAATGTTTCAGGCTTGAGATGTGTTAAAAATCGTGATAATGTGTAAAAACAAAATATTAATATTATAAAATAACGTGAAATTTGATTAATTCAGGACGGTAGTATGCTTTTATTTACTAGAATGCTTTTAGTGGTAGATAGTTACTATATCGTGATGATATATTTTTGTAAAAACAAGTTATAATGGTGCTCTAACACCAACAAAGAAAAATAACTAATCCAAACACTAGAAAAAGTAATTGAATACTCAAGATTGATATCTATTAAATGATTTCATATATCAATTAAAAAGGAAAAAAATTAAATGTTAAACTTTTCGTGTTTACATTTTTTTTTCATGGAAAATTTTTATACGTCAGCAACAGGATCAAGATCCGACCTTGATCATAAGTAAAAACACATTCAAATAAAATCAGCATAGTTTTTTTTTTTTTTTTTTTTTTGTAAAAATTATATCTTCAATTATTGAATTTCATCCGTTGTCAATATTTTGATTTTTATCTTATTAGTACGATAATCATTAATGCTATTAGTAAAATAATTTATCAGTTTATAAATAAGAATAGAATTACAAAATTTTGAAAATCATCTTTGACGATCATGAATAATTTTTATCTTTAAGAAAATTTTAACCTTTCAAGTCCGTCCAATATCAATAAGACCATTGAAAAACTTACAATTTAAACTTTTTTTCACTCTTGATTAATACGTATGAAAATTTAATTTTAACTTTTATTTTATTTTAATCTCTCGGGCTTGATTGGTTACCGTTGTTTCAATCGTATGAGGTGCCCAAAGAAGAAAATTAAAAAAATTTTATACCATCATAATCCACGACCGTGGGCTAGAACCGCACTGGTGATATAAATTTTATATGATATCGGCAGTAGCCAACAATGTCTCCATTATGTATATACTAATGCAAGAAATGCTTACTTACCGTTATTAAATGTGTTAACTGTAATTTTAATATCAAAATTTTTTTGCGGACAGTTTAATTCAACTGTCAAATAAATGTGATTTAGTTGATAATACTTTGGGATAGTTTAATTTGTTCATGCATACTAAACTGTATCCAAAAAAAAAATCAAATTTTTTTTCTTTTCCATAGTGAAATTAAAAATACTGTACAGGAAGTCGAAAAAATGGTGTTATTTAAAGTTTGAATTTTTAATTGATGTTTAAATTAAAAGGTGCATTATTACGCAAATAATAAATTTACACTTTGAAAAATTATAGAAAATAATTATAAAAATTCGATTGGAATTAGCTGCTCGCAATTAACAATACATTAATTAAACGAATCAAATTTTTTAACGAAAGTAAGAAAAAAATGTGTTTAAAAGTAAACATGAATTTGGTATCATTTTAATAATGTATTGAATTTTAAGTTATATATCAATATCAATTAAAAGCAGTCTATGTTATTAAAGCTAGAAAAAGAGAGTAGCTATAACGCACCTCGTAATTTTGATTTTAAAATTTTGAGTTTTAATCGAATAATTTTTTCTACAGCCTAAAAATATTTTCAATACAATTATTGAAAGAAAAAAATCGTTGATGTTTTCGCAATCTAATAGATATACATTAAAGTGTTTCATTAACATGGGATAATTTTATTTTGTCTTTAAAGTTATATCACTCAATAATGAATTAAGATTGAACGAAAACCGAAATTCGTGTATGTTACAAAATTGAATTCTCGTTTGATGATTTATTGATTTTTAATCTAATCCTTACAACTTTTTGTTGAAAAAAAAAATTTTTTTTAAACTACTAAAACTGTTACTTTTCAAAAATATTGACAAAGATATTTTTCGAACAAATTAAAGATTATTAATTTGACTTGAGACGTTTAACTAAGTTTTTACATACTTTTGTTTTCAACCTCCAAAGTTCTCCAAAATGCTTAAAATTCTTTTTGTCAATGACTTTAAGATTATGAGTTGACATTATATAAAAAATTATATATATTTATGTAAATGACACACTTTAATACATACCTATATATTATAAAATGAGTAAATATATGAAACCTTGTACACATTATATTGGGTTTATATTTATGAACTTAGTTTAAATAGTCAGAAAATTAAAAAAAAAATATTTTGCTGTTTGTTTAAATATTGTGATAATAATGAAGACTTGAATTCAAGTTCCAGTATCAACTGCCTCTTGAACAGCGAAAAATATAAATTTATTTTATTTCAAAAGTACTTTTGCAAATTAAGATATTTCCATTAATAAAATGGTTTCATGAATCCGTATTGTTAATTTTAATATTTTAAAATTCCTATTGAAGAAAAAAAATTTTTTTTTTTTTCATAATTTCAACTATTTAATTTTGTTTATTGACTTTGTATCGAAACAATAGTAAATAACAAACATGATTTTAATTATATTCACTTAAAAAAAAAAAAAAAAAATAGTGAGTTTTCGTAATTAATGTCAAAGATAATATGACGTATATGAATAACAATTCATTAATAAAATAATAAACAATATATTTGTAATATAATACATCTGATACTGTATTATCAGATAAACGAATTTCTCTACTCGAATAAAATTATGTATCAAATACTAAATATAAATATTGTAGTGTCAAAGTGTGCCTTTTGCTCATGTATACTTGCAGAATTGAGTTCTATATTTTTTTTTGCAAGTTTGTAAATAATTAGTATTGACTGCTTATATATATATATTATAGGTATAATTATACAATATAAAACAGCATATCATAAATAAAATTGATGTTAAAAAGCATTTATTTGTATAAAAAAAAAAAAAACCTCGAATTCTTTTAGTTATATTTCTGTTTTTATTTAAGATATTATTTTCTTTTTTATTACTTTTAATTTATTAATTTTTTTCATAGTTGTACTTTCCCAGTCTTTATACTCTTACGTTTTTACGTCTTTATTCATGATTCTACATACTTATAGGACAATCATTTTTTTTCAACTTCTGACAACAAAGAAAATTCATAAGGTTAATATTTTTTTTAAATTACAATAAATCCGTTTTATTAGAAGTAAATATATTATATTTATGATCAAATAAATATAAATTTTCTTATTGATTTTAATCAATTTAATTAAAATTTATTAATCTTACGAACTTTTCTTCTTATTTGTATCATTAATTTAGTTAACCAAGGAATATCTACAGAAAAATTATGTTTAAATTGATGATTATTCTTCATTTAAATTATAATAAAATTTTAGGCTCTCATTTCAGAACTGCAAAGTTTTACATCAAAAGAATTAAATCAGAACATTTCAATTCATTAAAAATTTTTTCCGATTTTTTTCACCATGTCGATAGCCTAATAGTTGAAATTATTTTTATCGTTTTTATTTCTATCAATTTCATTTGTTGTGACAAAAGATAAGGTGAAAATAAATATTTACGAGCTAAAGCTTGAAATTGTTTTGACCTAAGATAATATTACAATAAGTATGTTCATCTTCTCAAATGTGAGACTTAAAGCGTATGGAAAAAAACGAGTGCACATCAACCTTTCATTCATAATGACAAATGTTTTTAAATTCTTATGTTAAAAGAGGTAAATGTTTGTGTGTATAAGTACCCGTTTATTGTCTGTGGTAAAATTGTCTTAGTCAAGAATAATTCTGTTATGATAATTAGTATTAAATACACAGGTGGTTTGCGAGATATGAAATATACATCTCTTATAGTTAGGATAAACAACTCCAGTTATTAACTGTTTATTACCAAGTGCATTATTTCTATTTTAAATATTTATAAAATTATAAAACTATATTTAAGTTATTATTACTGTAATTGAGTTGTAAATAGTAATTATAACAGTGTTATTCGCTTACAGAGTAAAAAAGTTTTTTTCAGCTTTTTTTTTTTTTTTTTTTTTTTGTATTAGATTGCATTTGATTGATCGTAAAGTTTAAAAATACAGAAGAAAATACATCATTTTATAACTAATGGAGGAGAATGACAAAGTCATGAATAAAACGTTCATCGGGTAATAAAAAGATAATTATATTTTATGCAACTTGTAAAATTGGAATTTTAAAATTTATCTAAATTAATATATGAATTTTAATCTAGAGAAGAATGTTTAATACCATTGGAAGTTTTGGATTTTATTAAAAATTTTAATCAATCTGATTTAGAAGTTATTTGGCCTTGTCAAGTGCGACATTATTGGCTAAGTTTACAACCATTTGTTCAATTCGTTCGTATTTTATTAGCTTATGTTACACCTTTCGTCATTTTTTTTGGTAAGAATCTGATTAATTTTAAACGCCACATTTCAATAAAAATGATAGTATCTATACTAAACTCACAAGTATATAATAGTATATAATAATAATTTAATTATTTAACAATATGTATAATAGGAGTTATACTCAACGCTATTTCATTTGGTATATTGAGTAAGCCGATTTTGCGATTTTGCGATTCAGGATTATCTTTGTATCTTCGAGCACTTGCAATATCAGACAATGCTGTTTTAATTTTTGATTATGGCGTCGGAGTAGCGAGATCTAATTTCTCAGCATTCAATACTCTATTTATGGTAATTGAATTAGGCAATAAAAAAAAATATCCCCATAAAGAGTTAGTAATCATTAGTGATAATGATAACTAATCTTAAAAATATATTTTATTTGAGGATATTTTACAATGGTTCATTGAACTGTATGCGTAATTAAATGTTGTTAAATTAATGAAATATATTATCATGTAATTTTTTTAGAACAGTAAATTTCTATGTGGCTTTAATTCTGTGAGTATGGAATTTTTCCAAATAACATCGACTTGGCTTGTAGTATCTTTAACTTGGGCGCGAGTCGCTGCAATTATTTTTCCTTTACAAACTTTCAATAAAAATCACGATTGTTCGGCTATCATCGTTATTATTATTCTGACTTGTCTCAGTCTTATAGTTTCACTTACAAAATTGTACTGTGGAGGTGAGTTTTAAAAATAATATAATTGATGAAATTTTTTTTTTGGTTTTCATTAATTACCGTTGTTACAATTTTTTCCAGGGTACGAATCTGACAGTGTATTTGAATATGTAACTTGTCAAAAAATAGTAATCCCATGGGGAATCCCAATGTACTTTTACATAGCTTTTTGTACATGGCTTCCTTTACTTTTCATCTTTATTGGAAATGTGTTACTCATATGTCATATGAGAAAGTCTGATGTAATTCACATACAACTAACTCGTAAGCATATTTTATCATTTTGACAGTAAATAGTATTTTTAAAATTTTTTTTTATGTCAGTAATTTCTTAATAAGTAAGTATTTTTCAACATTTGAGACGACTTACGAATTCGAATTAATTTTCAGCAACCTATTAAAATTTTTTTTTTTTTTTTTTTTTGACAATATATCGTTCATATATTGCATTATTATAATACTTTTATATAATATAAATTATATCGTAGTGAGCATAATTATTACATTAGAATCTTAAAATTTTATCAAGCTGTTATTACCAAAAGGATTTTAAATTATACTTTTTTGTGTCTATAAAATCACGTTACTCTTCTCACAACACACACCGCGAAATCAGTGAAGCAGACTTTTAAAAGTTGAATATGTTAGGTTGATATGACTCATTTTAAGTTAAAGAGCATTTTAAATTAAAATAATTTCGACGTTTACGATGTAATAAATCCTCCTTTTTTGTAATATTATTATTGATCAGAACTCATCATCTTCTCTATGATTATATTTAAATTTCTTTATTTTAGCCATAATAATAAGTAATACCTCAAATATGAAGAACATATCTCTCCTACCTGATTTTGTTCGTGTGTATTAGTAATTTTAAATACTAAAATATTAAAATTATTCTTTTAAGGAAGTAGGATAAATAAATAATTGTGTCTATTGAGTATAATAGCATATTTTTTTTTGCTTATATAAATATTTACGTCTACATTTGAAGTTATAAACGATAGATTAAATCAACGGAATTCTAAATAAGTTCCATCATGAGGACAAATGCAATAGATAAATTTAATAAGATGTTCTGAGCACTATAGTTTCGAATCACTTTCAAAGCTAATAAAAACGCTCAAAATTATCATTAAGCAAAAAATGTGCAATATATTTTTTCTTTATTTTCATAATGTTAATACTTAATGTATAATAAATCTATCATATACTCATTGGTCTTACAAATGAACTTATGTTAGGAACAGTTCAAAAAAAATTAAACTTTATTAATGGAACGAGTGGAACTTTGTTAGCTGTATCGATTGTTCATCTGATATTACTATTACCTATTGGATTTGTTGAAACTTTAGAATTATACTGGGATGTTATATTGAAAAAATATCCTTCTAAATATATTGAAGAAAATCAACAACAATATATAAGCTGGTGAGAGTTTTGTATAAAAACATTGATTTTTAATTTTTATAAAATATAAAAATAATATAATAGTACATATAATCAAGTGTTTTATGATTTTATGATTATTTTATATTTTGTAGGCTTCAAGAAAAAATGTTATTGAAATGGTGCAGAGGATTGTTTTTCCATATCTATCATTGGAATTTTGCTATTAACTTTATCCTCTATTATTGGACAGGAAAAACTTTTAGAGATCGTGTGATAAGCGCTTTAAGAAGTGGTACTAAATTTTTGTGTTTAACGAGCGTTGTTAAATAAAAACATTCATTATAATTAAAAGTAGTTATTGATTTCCTAATTTAATTATAATATAATCAACTTTTTTAAAATCGCGCCCCTGATAGTCTCTGCAGTGTTGATATCAAATTCCATAATTTACTTAATAATTTATCGATACTTTCTAAAGAATTAAGGTTTGTCATGATGCAGAATGAATCTGAAGATTCTAAAATAATCAAAGATAGCCTATTATGGTCCAGAAGCCTATTGAATAGTCTAACATGATTTTTAATATTTTAAAATGATCTAGAATAATTTATATAAATTTACAATATAAAATAATTTATGTACAATGTTTTAAAATCGATTTCTCCAAATAATTCCAAGGTATTAAAATATTCAAAAAAATTTTTGATAACAACGATACATTTTGTTCCGAGCAACGCCGGATTATTTATAATAATCAAAGTCAAGTTTCTATAAAAATTATCTGAAAAGTCAATAAATTTTTTTTAAGTGGAAACGTTTATTTCATTTTAAAAATTATTTTTTATTTCAAACTAAATTAATTTCATTAATAATTAAAATAAATAAAACACAAAATTATTATGGTTCAGTCAATTTAAATTAATGAAGTATCACAATAATACAATATCAGTTGGATATAAATATTTTGAGTTATGGTCCCAATACTTAAAATAATTTGTTATTAATACATTCGATACATACAGTATTAAATTTTATATTAATTATAGTCACAAACAAATAAAGTTGAATTTCAAAAACATAAATTAAGGTAATTTAAGTGACAAATTTTAATAATTTGCATTAAATGTTTTTACTTCATTAAAATTATTTTTTTTATTCTTGTTTATTTTAGTTAATATCATTTGATTAAGGGATTATTCTGGTTTGTAACTTTTGAAAAAATTATTATTTTTTTACATTTTTCGAAAGTACATATAACTACAAGTGAGGAGCTGATTTTCAAAAGGGTATCTTTTCATATTTTAAAAGACCAGTTTTCTGAACTTTTAAATATTAATTACTTCGAGAATTATAAAGATTTATAAATGAAAATCGAATTGCAACTTCATAACCGATAGCACTTTATAGCTAAATTGAAAAAAGTCCAATACAGATATTTATAATTGAAGATAACCAGTTTTTTGTCTCGATTCATCAAAAATGAAAAGATACCTTTTTGAAACTCAGCTCCTCAAGTATTGTGTTAAAATTTTCAGTGATCTGATCACTGTAACTATATTATTTTACGAGGTTTATGTGGATTTTCGAATGAAAGAAAGAAAATCAAATTTTCAAACAGGCTGAAGGGATTTTGTATGGTGCTGGCATCGCTGATTGACTTTAGGTAAGATTTTTTATTTATCAAAAAAACTTTAAACGCGTTTATCTCAGGACTATATTTTTTTTATTGTAAATGATATCTCCAGAACCACTGACCTGGTCTTGAAATGAAATTTAAACTATATATTCTCCATAATAGTAGCTATGACACGAACTAGAACCCAATCGAAATTTTGATTTTTTCTATTTTTTTAGGACTAAAAACTAGGGAAAAGGCTTATTTTT
This sequence comes from Cotesia congregata, assembly GCA_905319865.3. NCBI lineage: Eukaryota > Metazoa > Arthropoda > Insecta > Hymenoptera > Braconidae > Cotesia > Cotesia congregata. Next base: position 9,827,828 of record CAJNRD030001120.1, read on the forward strand.
AAGTTTTTTGTTTTAATATCAGCTATTTTGTTTTTTATCAACAAATATTCATCTCCGTAGTTCCTGCTATAGCTACTTATATATTGAAGGTATATAATTTTTGTGTTTTAGATGAGCCGTTATCAAGTTATCATTTACGTCAGCGACATACCAACTTTTGAAGGAATTTTGTTCCCCCGCTGTTTATTCATATAAAAAATATTAAAAAAAAATAAAGTTTATATAAATATCTATAATGGTTTCTGTGTAAAAAAATAATGAATATTTTCTTTTTTTCGAGTGAGCGGCGGAACCAGAATGATCCCTTAATAAAAATTTTCTAAAATTTTATTGAAGTTAAAAAAATTTGCTTCAATCTAGCTGCTGGAGAATATTTTTTTTTAGCACCTTTTTGGCACATATTAAATAATTGTAATAAACTTATTATAGAAAGAAAAGCGTAAAAAAAAAATTATCTGTACCTCAGAAAAAAATATTCACAGAGAAGTTAAAAAAAGGCAAATTGAAACTCAAAGTTTTTTCATTTTTAGACTTTGAAACTAATGTTTCTTTACCTCGGCACTTGCCAAGCAATTACAAGATAACAATTAGCAGTTATTGCAAAATTGATCATTTTTTGCACGGCCATTATTTCCCGTATAAACAACCAAAGTCAAAGATGATATTTTGCTTAAAATGAGAAATAAAACTGCTCATGCTCAAAAAATCTGAATTCAAGATCTGAAAACTTTAAACATCCAAGTGTAATTTACTTTATTCTAATTCATTTGCGACTATTATTTTCTCTAGACGATAATCCTTTAAAGATAATCATAAAATTTAAGATATTTTCATATTCTATTACTTTTATACCTAATATATAATAAATTACTTCATTTAAAAAAACGTCTTATTTCTTTCGTAAAATTTAAGTATCAAAACTTTAACGAAATACATCAAAATTTTCTTTTTCATTTTAGCTATGAATACAAAAACAATAAAATACTTAAAAAATTATCAATTTATTTACATTATTTCCAGCAGAATGCATTTTTTTCTGTCGATTAATAAAATCACATAACAAATTATATTTATTAATAGAAACTTACATTTTAAAAGAAGCTGTTTATTTGTTTTACAAAATTTCAACAGCTTATTATTTAATTTTTAAGGCTTTTCATTGTTAATAATAAAGTAAAATATTCTCGTTTGTTTTAATACTTGTCGTACAAATTATAAATAGATTATAATTTGTTAAATTATAAATTGAATAAATTGAATACTTAGCTAATATATATTATGAAACAAAGAAACTTTGAATTTTTGTATACTCTATTTTACTATTCCTTAATTATACGATATTGATAGTGAATTATTAAATAAAGTGAATGTAAATGTATTTCACGATAATACTAAATAAATGAATCAATTTGATAAATTCTTTGCAACAAGTAAACGAAATTGTGAAGGTGTATATTAGACTAGATTACTAATTAAAGTATTCAAATTAAACAATTTTTTAATATATCCAATCGAATGAGAAACAAAATTTCTTTTTTCATTTTTATCATTAATAACTAGTCGATTGTAAAAATGAATAAATTAAAAATTTAACAGTTTTATGTATATATTATCTTTATTAGTAGTTGCAAAATTAATTCAAATTGATTATCAATTTATTTATATTAACATGAATTAAAAATTTTTTATCGAATCTTGTTTTTTTCGTATTTTACAATATTTTCGCTAAAATAATGAATTAAAAATTCTAATAGTTAAAAAATTTACATCTATTTATATAGTAGAACTCAGACCGTAGGAAGGTTCTAGGATTTCTTTTCCGGATTAAAAAATATTGTTGTTTCTCTATATTTACATTTACATCTTTTCCCCCAATTTGTAAGAACCAATCATAAATTAATTTAGTAAACTATCTGAATGCTTTTTACATAATTCATTTCTTAAAAAAAAAAATGCCAGTTATCCTACTAACTATTCCGAGTATTATTATGCGAAAGATATTTATTGGAACTTAAATATTTTACTTTAATTCAGTTAAATTGCCAAGTTTTTAAATATTTTAAGAATAAAAAAATTAAAATTAAACAAAAAATCTTGATATATCCTTGACAACGTTAATTTGCCAGACAATAGACATATGTCTATAAATACAAATAATTACAATGATTACAAAATTTTGTCAAATAATTTCACTAGATTTACATTTACATTTTTATCACTTTATCTATTGAAATTTATCAATACAAATAACCGATAATTTGAGATTTTTTATTTATTTTTTTTTTTTTCGTACAAAATTCATATAAGATATCGAGCTAAAGTATTTCATATGTAATAACTGATATCACACTGTTCCCGTCTGATTTTTAGAAAAAATATATCCATATTATTTTACTAATTATAAATTATTTCATATACTGTTAAATTCAATTTAACGATATGAAATTAATATCATAAGCTTGAGCTTTGATTAAAATAATTATAAATATTTTGGTAAGTTACTAGGAACCCGATCGATGTAATTCGTTGGAAACTGCCCTTTTTTACCTTGATATTCACCATAAAGCCAATCGTCAGATATTTTCGATAAAACTTTAATTTTTGCACCTTCCTACAAAACGAGAATATGATTTATCTTACAAACTGATTATTTAATTATTTAATTATAAATGTAAATTTATGAAAACTTATAAATTTACCTCAAAATTTAAGTCTTCCCAGGTTTCTCCATTAAAGGTATACAACGCATTTACAATATCAGATGAGCATTCATTTAATGGTACTGTTATATTGATAAAATTAGCAGGGAACATCCCAATATGATTCCCTATCTGACCTTCCAACCATTCATCATTGATTTTTTTAGTTAAAAACACAATATCACCTTCTTTCAATGATAAATCTCCAAATTGAGTTGCTTCAAAATCATACAAAGCAACACCTTGTGGTCTAGATTTTTTTTGTGTCTGAATAGCAGAAAATTCTATTATTGTATTAATTGCTTTACTAAAATAAAAAAAAATAAGATCAAACTTCAATGTAGTACTTACGGTCGAACATTCTATTTGTGCTAAATATTCTGGTGGCGGTGCTGGTGGTGGAATTGATGGCATAGGTGGTGAAGAATTACCTTCTGATAGCGTTGCGCTAATCGCAGTAGGCCACGTTAAATTTTCATTAAAAGTACAAGAGCTATTTATTACCTTCGGTGCACTTGAAGGAACATTAAAGTTTGGAACAGTTGGCGCTAAACTAGTGGTGGTAAGCAATTTAGGCGCTGGTGGTTTCGGAGGTCGAGCGCGAATAATTGTTGGCATCGTTGAAACACTATTTGTTGAAGACATTGGTGTAAATAATTGCTCGTTGTTATAAGAAATAAACGAGGGTTCACCAACATGTTTAATTCCATTTGTTAAACTTGCATTGATACTTTTTTTTTGTGAAAGAGAGTCAAAAGGTGTATTTTGTTTCCACGGATCATTTTGGATAGTATGTTTAGATAAACTACCAAAAAAATCAAAATCATCTTCGAAGGCACTTTCATTCTGTGATGTATTACCACTACTACTTGTTAATACCGATGGATTTGAATTTCCATCACTTCCAAAACTATCAATACTAACACCATCGCTACTGGATCTTATAGTAAATGTAGGTGAACCAGGCGGACTTAAGTCTATTAGTGACACTGTTCCTTCTGATGAATTATTTGATTGACCATTTGTACATGTAGATCGATTATGCGAATAAATTGATTTGATTTGTGGCTGCTTAGCTGAGCGTATTCCAAATAAATTTGTAATGAGTTCCGTTGGTCTTGTCTGAAATAAAAAAATTATTCCATTATCATATACAAAAAAATATATATTTTGTAAAAATTCAACGTCTTTAGTAATAATACTATAACTTATTGCATACGAAAAAATTATTTCATCTCTAAACATCAACTTTTTATTCGTATGTTATCGTTTGTTTAAAATAAACAAACTTGTAAACAAATAATTGATCAAACAATTTAAAATTGGTTAAAAAAAAACAAATTGTTCAAACAAAAATTTATTTTTAAATGATTAAAATTACTCAATTATTGACTTAAAAAATATTTAATCTGAAAATATTACGAAAGATTTAACCTTCATAAAAGAAAAATTAATAATATAACATTATCACAATTATATTTGTTAATTAGAAGGTATTTATACTTTAATTAAAAACTGTCAAAAGATTAGTTAGAAAGATTTGATTGTACTTTAATTATCCGTCATGATAGAAAAATATTAGGTTGAATATGTTTTATAATTAATTCATTAATTTATATTTTCAAAAACTACATTCCTTATTTCAAATGGAAAGATTTCTTTTTTTAATCTACATTGTTTATAAAAGAAACAAACGTCATCAACATCAATATTTTTTTTTCGAATTATATAAACTTAAACGTATTTTTTTACTACCTTTTTTTTTTTTTTCCAAGTACTTGTACTATTATTATATTATTATCGATGTGTTACATATACCAAATAAAATTATAGATTTGTATTTAGTTAAAATTAAAAATATAATAATCTTGATTTTTAAAAAACTATTAGACTTTTGTATGATAACAGTGAATGTTTTGAGAATAAAAAAAAAAAAAAAAAAAAAAAACTAGATAAAGTTTTAATCAACCGGATACGAATAAAAGTCGAACAATGTTATCAAGCATAGTAACAAACTTGACACGTAATGCAATAACTTTATCTAAGTAGCAAAAATCTCATGATGTAAAAATATTAAAACTCTTATAAAATTCGAGTTCAAATAAAATGTTAAAAAAATTTAGCTTTAATAGCTAATAACTTTTAAGATAATTAATTCTTATGTAGATAATATTTTTCTAATTTTCTACTATTTATCTTCAAATATTGAGTTCAAATCATAATTTATGCTATTTATTGATAATTAAAATAAGATACTTAACAAATAAAATGTTGAAATTTTTTTCTACATTTAATTAAAAATTAAATAGAAAATGAAATACTTTCTCTGTATAAAGTGAATTCAATAGTATTAATACTAGAGTTGATTACATAATCTTACGGGTTTTCTTTGTTTATTTAAATTATTTTGAATATTATCCTTCTTAATTCGAGGAGGTGGCGGCCGAGGAGGTGGCTTTTTCTTTTGAATTGGCTGTGGTATTGTTAGAGGCCCGAACGGATCACTGTAAAAATAAAAATTGCTGTTATAAAATCTATCAAATTTGAAAATACTTATAGAAAATTCAAGGTTTCGAGTTATTTTAACTACACGACGTTTAGAATTGATAGTCCAATAAAAATGCTCCAATCAATCATCAACAACAATCTAATATAATTTTTCTTACTGACAGCTTGATATTAAAAAAATATCTTAATAAAGAAATAAAAAAAAATGTTCATGAAATTAATCTTAAATCGTTATTTATCATTCGATTAATAAATAAATAAATTCATGTACTTGTTACTCCATGTATTGTTCCGTTGATCAATTGGATTTCCAGGAGGTTTAGGTGCTGTTCTTGTTGGGATAGGCATTTCTATGAGCAAATAAATAACAATAATATTAATAATACGTAATTGAAGAGGAAATCAGTAGAATGCACTACGTCGTATTTTAGCTGTAGTCGTACTGATACAAACGTAATCACCTGACACTGAGCCATACCAAACGTCACGCACCCATACACACAAATACACGCAACATATATCTACTAAATAATTGTTATATACTAAACAATAAAATAAGTTATAAATGAGTATATAAAGAGAAATACATCGGGCACCTCTTTCAGATAACGATTACATTTAATAACTAATATGATAAACAAAACGCCTATAATTGATTAATTTAATTTTCTAATCCCAATACACAAATTTAGCAACACAAGTTATATGCTGACATTGTTATTGATGCATTATGTTTAAGACTTTGTTTGACATTTAAACAGCCATTGTCAGCTTATCGTACGTCTATACCTATATCTTTATATTAATATCTGATTAATAAAATTTAAAACACATACCATTATGTCTTGATCGCATTCCTCGAATCATGTTCTAGTTCCTAAAACACTTTCGCCTTTTTTTTCGCCGTTAAAAATTTCAATAGCCGTTAAAAGTTTAATGATCGGACGGTTTTTAAATTATGGCGACAACCTGTGATGATATAAACCTCTCACCTGTCCGAACGTGAGCGTGAGCAGCCATGTCATACTTTCAGCGCTCACCAGTGCCGTTGTCGAATTTTTTTTAACTAGTTCTGTTCTCAGGATTTTTTAATTTTTTTTTTCTTTTATTAATTTTTCTTTTTTTTTTATGAATACTTGTTGTTAATAAAAAGAGCATGAGACATTGCCTTGATACATAACTCGTCGTTTGATTGGCTAAAAATATTGAGACTGTTCGCTTCGAGGAGATCGAGGCTAGCGCCAGAAGTGACAGTTTTGGAAACTTCATGACTAGTACATAATAATTAACTGTGGATACGAAATTCAAGACCTGATGAATATACCTCTTCTTCAACTGCGAACTAACAAGTACAGCGACTGAAAATTTTTTAAATTTTTATCAATCATTAGAACAAGAGAAAATACAAGTACCTTACGATTTTCAAAATCTAGCAGTATGGAAAACGAAAAAATCGTTAATAATATAACACAATTTACAATCAGACATCAGACAAGTAACCAATCTCACCCATATAAACATCAATAGAAGACCCAACACAATAATAAAATTTCGATTCAAACCTTCGAGGAAACGCCCGCTCTCAATTACAACGTACATACACTTCTCCATAACTGTACAGTTGGAAGTGGTGCCCTCATAGCTAAATTTGTGGGCATAATTTTCTCAAATGCTTAGAAAAATATTAAACAATAATTTGATTTTTTTATTAAAAATTTAATAATTATATTTTCGTTTTTATAAATGCTGGAGTCCCCTGTTTTTTTAAGTAATGTAGATTAACTGCCTTGAATTTTTATGCTCACAATCAAGAAAGTAACGAATACAGTGCAGAAAAGTTGGAAAAGCAATGAGTACAATACAAATGAACTATTGTACTTATTACTTTTCAATGTTACTGTATTCTGTAAAACTAACCTTAGTACAAAATAATAACTGACAACCAGCTACCAAAGTTGTCAAGTGGATGTAAAGGTGTATATAAAGGCTATTAAGGTAAATAAACGTTGCAATTTTAGATCTATAATCTATAAATATAAATAAATAAAAATAAATTCATTTCGTATAAATTTTGGAGAAGAAATGAACCATAATAACCTGTGTTTCTTTTTAGTGCTACAAATTGAAACTGTCCGAATTAAAAAATAGCTTTGTTATTTATTTTATACACTTACTATCAAAATGACGTATGCCAATTCGTGGGAAGAATTTGAAAAGGGTGCAGAAAGGTTATACCTTCAAGATCCAACAAAAGTAATTCTACTTTTTTACCAACTAATTTATTTTTTCTACTAATAACTCTAAACATTGGTTTATTTATAGGCACGTTATACAATGAAGTATTGTCATAATAAAGGAGTGTTGTGCTTAAAACTCACAGACAATCGAACGGTAATTAATAATTTTTGTTTAATAATTAGATAATAATGCAAGTTATACAGATAATAATTTTTTAATTAAATTTGATTACAGTGTTTACAATATAAAACTGAGATAGCTCAAGATTTAAAAAAAATGGAGAAGTTTATTGGAAATTTGATGAGACACATGGCATCGAAGGATAATTAAATAAAATTTTTACATATATTTTTAATATATTTTTTTTTCAATAAAACGAAACTTCGTAAAATTTAGATTAAAAAAAAATTATTGTTTTCTTATTGATCCTATTACTAATAGGATTAGGATTTATTTTTATTTATTTATTTAAGAATATAAAAATGTACAAAGTAGTTGAATTAACAACAGGTTTTTATACATCATTTAATATAAAATGATTTATTCAATTATAATTTGGGCAAATTCTTAGGTTTCCGTGTTAATGTTCTGCAAAAAAAAAAAAAAAAAAAAAAAAAAAAATTAATTTTAATGAAAAAATTACAAATGATAATAGTTGATTGTAAGAAAATAAAATATGACGGCTTACGATATTATAGGTTGAAGAACTGCATCTAAAGTAACATCAATAGGAGGCGAATTTTCGGGATTTGGTGATAAATCATAAATTCCTTTTCTTGGTAATTGTCCTTGCGTCTGCACCAAATCAAATATTATGTCACTATAATTTTTAATGGTTCATACAATACAATATAAAATTATTTTTCAAGTTAAAAATATTTAGACAGTATAGGTATATGGAACTATAAATATGTAGAAATTAAAAAAATATTCGTATATAAAAATTATTAAGAATGATTTTGAATAATAAAAGTTATAGCATACCATACGAGTTATTCTAGTGCTATCAGCAGAACTTGAACAGCAACTCGATAAATCTTGAGTAGTGCTTTCACCTAATCCACTATCAACATTGCTGCCAATTAATATTTTACTATTACGTGAAGTCGAATTATAATCTCTTTGATGATTATAATGATTCCTAGGTGCCGAATACTTTGATTCGAGTCCAGTGGATCTTGATGATAATACTGGGTCATAATTAGCCTCGTATTTATGACGAATTTGTCTATCCCTCTTGTCAAATGTTCCGATTGTTCTGAAAGCGAATCTTTAGCTACCTTTACTTCTTTCACAATTTATTTATTTATTTATTTATTTATTTATAATAATAATTATTATTGACACATCATTTAATTATACATACACATATATATTATAATTAATAATTGTGGAATACCACAACCACAAGAGTGCATTAGCACGGGAAATAAATACACAAGTGCAATGAGACTGTTAATAAGTGATTTATTATAGTATATTCATGCTTTAAATAAATAAGAACATGCTTAACCAGTAAATAATTTACATGCTCAGAATAAATTAATAAAAAAAAATTGATTCATGCATAATATAAAAAACAATAAAATTAAATCATTTTCAGACAATGATAACTGATTCAGTATCATCCTCTAAAAGAGAATGACTAAAATGTGTTGATGTTTTCTTGAGATCATCGTACCTAGTTGAGACTGTTGCATCAACGTCTAAATGTAAATTACTTAAATGCGAAAGACTTTGAGGGATTGTTTGAGATTTAACAACCGTGTATGATATTTCTCTTCGTTGTTCTTCAGTCATTCTTGATGTATCAATGAGATCATACTCTAAATGCCTAAAACAAATAATTGTTAATGAATTAAATATTTTTCATAAAATACAGATTCATTTCTCAATAATTTATTGATGAGCTTACTTTCTAAGTTCGTGAGGTAATTTCTGAGATGGACTTCTATGTCTACTTCTATGTTTTCTTCTCGGTTCTGTATGACTCACCTATAAATTTTATTACCATGAGTATTTTCTTTATATGTAATAAAAAAAAATATAAAATAAGTTTCATAAAACATTTACCACTGCTCTTTGAACTCCTTCAGCTTTTCGTTTTTGTGCTTCCCTCCACTGTGGCTCAGAATCAACCAACTCATGCCTAAAAAATAATTAAAAAACTATAGAATTATCAAGCGAATTAATCAACCGCTTCAAGTTACAAAAAAGAAAAAAAAAGTACCGTGAGTTACGAGAACTTCTGTGTTTTCGGCGATGTTTACGGTGGCCAGATCTGCTATCGGATCCTCTAGAAAGTTCAGACTCGCAGTCAGAATGCCGACTATGTCTACGGTGGCTGTGACTGTGACTATGGCTTCGTCTACGATGTCCACTGCGACTATGGCTGTCACCAGAGCTTTGACTTTCTACAGAACTACTCCGCCTGTGAATTCTGTTAAATAACTGAAATAAAAAAAAAAAAACTCTTATAAAATTAAATTTATTTATGAAGTAAAAATAATACTTAGGACAACTAACAAAGGAAAACTTACTCCAGGAGCTGTGCCTGCAGAACGCACAGACCGAGGACTGGACGATGAATAGAATCCTCGCGATTGACTTTGAGTCCAAGGAGCACTTCGAATACTTCTGGGACTGGAACTATTTACATGTCTAGTGATATTAGAGTTTCCTAAATTGACAGATGTTATGCGATCAACTGCTGGAGTTTCCGTAAATGGCCCGACTGTCTCTTGTCCTTCGACGATTCTACGCTGAGCTCTACGACTTGGAACACGTTGAAAAGATGGCTGTGGAATCCGACGAATAGAACCCTGCTGATGTTTTTCTGAAGTGGGACTGTAAGAGCGGAAACGAGAGTACGGGCTCATAGGCGGTGGTCCAGTGGCCATTAATCGGAAAAATGCTTGATGCTCTTGGCAACACTTCCAAAGATGTCGACAAGCACCCTTTGACGGCGTTTCAAACCCGTGCGTTCGCTCTTCTGAATTTTTTTCGCTGACACGAAGCATAAAGTATCTACCCTGCATTGTTCAATTTTTCTTTAATATTTTTACCTTTTTTTTTTTTTTTTTTCTTATAAAATATGAAGAAACAATTATTATCTTATCCATGACCATAATATATTATGTATAAATTATTTATGCTGTGGGAAAAACTTTTTCATGTGAAATTATTTTGACGATAGCGTTGACAGTTATTTGAAGGAATAGTTACGTTAAAACAATCAACATTCAATAACTTTTTAAAGTATATAATTTGTACAGTTAAAAGTTTTAAAACTTTTAACAGTTTTAAAAATTTTAAATAAACAATTGTTTATTTTACAAAAAAAAAAAAAAAAAAAAAGATAAAATCAAACCAAAAATAGAACTCGTAATTGTTTTAACAATGAGTCAATATTATTTGAATGGTTAAGTTGCTGTCGAAGTTGAGATAAAGTCGACAAAATCTCCAACATCAATCAAAACTAATTTCTGAATAATTCTACATGAAAATATCCTTCTTCCTACGACAAAAACAATTTATATTAAAAAAACAAAATTTAATAGTTTACATACTTTGTAATATATTTTGTTGATACGTGGCCAGTAGTAATTGCCTACTTTGGTTTTATTTCGTAATAATATTATACCACTTGGAGTTAAACCCAAATAGTATTCAACGCTGTCATCGCCCTCAAACAAAATTATTAAAATTACATTAACACATCTGTACGATATACATTAAGGTAAATTGAATAAAATACTTACTAACACGGGGTGAAGATCAACTCCATACATTTCAAGCCACTTAACTTTATCCAAATAGTTGAGCTCTGCTGTTGACGGCACTTGACCACTATTTAAAAAAAAAAAAAAATTGTTTAAAATTGCCCATATAATTAAAAGTAAGTAATTAATAACTTTAATAGCATACATTAGAGTTTTATGAAGCTCGACTATCCTTGATTCCAGTTCAGACGTTTGATTAGTGAGAAATCGAAACTCGGTAACATAACCGGGAGAATGCCGTCGCGGATCATAATCACCAAGTTCCGCTGAAAACATAAAAAGACATAAAATTAAATAATTATTATTTATTATAAGTTATAAGTAGCTAATGATTTTTTCTTAAATTAATTATAAAATTGCAAGAAATTTATTCGTTTTTTATAATTATTAACTTTGGAAAAAAAGCAATAAATATTTTAATTGAGTGTAAAAATTTAATTAGACCAAAATGAAAGTCAATATATCAAACATTTAAATCGACTCTAAAGAAATGATTAACAGTACAATCTGAACAAACAAGTATCAGTTTACGCGTGCAATACAGATGTATTTACAATATGATATGTCTTCAATTACATATCAAGAATGATTCATAGATAAAAAACATTTTTGTATAATTTTATAGAAATTATAACACTCATTTCTATAATATATAGGCTATCATACAAAGGACATAGCGTTTTTATTCATTCGTTTTTTATCTATACTAATACATTATGTCAATCGATAAAGTTTTTAATCTTTGTTCCGTTACAATTAATTAACTAAACTACCAATTGAGTTAAAATTTTTCATAATGTATAGAGAATACTTTGACTTTAATAAAGGCTAAATTTTAGATCAATTTCCAATTGCGATATCTAGACATAAATAAAAAAAGAAATATCGTCGACCTGTCATTAGTTTATTTTTCTTTTTATATTTAACTTTTGAAATTTAACATTAAGTATAATCCAAATGGTTATCTAACATTCATATGGGTCGTTAATAAAATTTGTCAATTAATATACATAAAAGAAAATGAAAAACCTATACAATGATAAGATTAATTTATTAAAAAGTGACATTTTTTTGTTTTTAAGATTTAAAAAAAAAACTAGGTAGAATCTTCAAACTTTAAAGTGCCTTTTTCCGATCCCTTTTTTTGATTCCGTAAATTGTGCGAGGAGTGTAATACTATAAATACGTACATTTCTAAACTTATGAAACATATGCACTTCTAAAATGAAAGACATTTTCAAAAGTTTCGTGATGAGAACAAATACTTGTGGGAGTATTTTTCCACTCTCGAAACTTTTCGTCAACCACTGTACTCTTTGGGCCATAAAATCCCTTCCCCGGCATTCAAGGGGCTCATGACGTCACGGGGCCCCAAGAACAACGCTGAGTGTTAGCAAAGGCTAACACCTTCAAGAGTCAAGGAGCACGAGGCAGATTTTCCTCAGCCTCTGAGACACACACATCTACGGTCTAGGACACTGGTCCTATTTTCCTTTATGTTACTTATCGTATTATTGTAATCGCGAAGTACTATCTTGACATTATTATTTATACACGAACTATCTATTGTATCATTTACTGATAACTATATTCTACGGGATTGATTATTTATTGTGAGATTTAATTAACTTCATTCGAATATTGTAAAGAGTATAGTTATAACTTGAATAAATTATAAAACTAAAGAAATAGAGTACTACAAAAATAATAATAATAATAAGAATAACAAGCAACCTTGCAGTCACTAGGTGACTGCCCAGACTTGTGAACTGTAAATAAATAAAATTTTTCTTTATTAAGTAATGACTAAACAAATGATTAGCTTACTAACTTGGAAAAAAATTAGAATTTTCATTTTTACATGTCCGCATGGGTATTGTTATTAAAAGTTATCAAAAGGTAACTAGAGTAAGGTTTAAAATTTTCGATAAGTTCATTTTTAAACATTATTATGCATCAATCGAATCGTTTTCACATTCTCTACAAAAATTCTAGGCCAAACAGTTGATTAGATTAGAAACTTGGAAAAAATTTAGTCTTCATATTTACATGTCCGCGTGGCTATTGTTATCAAAAGTTAACTAGAGTAAGGGTTAAAATTTTCGAT
>CAJNRD030001120.1:9872732-9940745 GCA_905319865.3 Cotesia congregata
GATAGAAGGATTTATTAGCTATTAATAATTTAATTTGTTTAGGAGAAAAGAGTAAATTTATTAATAGTTAATAAGTATTTCTTTATATTTAGCCAATATTTATAAACAGGTAATAAATATTTTATTGAGTGAATTTAGGTTTCGCTTGCAATGTCATACTTATATTATGAAGATTGCTTATAAGCAAAAATTATCTTTACAAATTATTGATATTAATTACATTATTTTATAATAACGTTTACTGTAACATAACAAATTTTATCACAGCTCAAATATCTTTTATATTTTTAAATATTAAGAACGTTAATTTATTTAGTGAATTGAATTATTATCATGTATTAGCTGTAGGGTTATAAAAAGTGTCAAAAGAAAATTGCTATTTTTGCTTTTCATTTTAAATAAATATTTGTTAAAAGTTAACAAATATTCATTAACACTTAATAAATAATTTATAAACTGTTAATAATTGCATACATGTGCCTCAAAAAAATATTTTGCTTTTGTCATTATTGAATCGAAGTTTAATTTACTAATCTGTTGCTTTTTTATTATTATTAGTTTTGTTCTAAACTAAACGAATTTTGTTTACTACCAATACAAATCTAATTTAAATAAATGAGCATAAAAACATTGTATACTAAACATAAAAAACTAATTAAAATTTACATAATAACCAATGTTTGAGAATCGGTCAACTACTGGAACACTCCTCGGTCAATTATTGGATCAAGCCGGTCAACTACTGGTGTTTTTATCTTACTTGCATTTAAACGTGAATTTATATGTAATTTTATGAATAATTATTTTAAATAACTTCACATATCAAAAACTTGAATATTTAAGGTTCATATAAACTTAAAATTTTTATTTTTTAGCGTATAATAATTTAATTACGATCAATTGAAATGCCAAAAATCCTTAATCGGTCAACTACTGGTGCATTTACCCTAATTTTTTTTGTTTTTTAAATTAAAAAATTTTTTTTTCTCTTAAATTGTAGGAAATGACGTTAAAATATATTTTAGAAAGCTAAAAGAGCTTTTTGGAAAAAAAATTTTTTTTTGCGAAATTTTGGGGGTACCCCATTTTGCCACCCCCTCCCCTCCCCTATCTAGTCGTATATGAAAAAAATTTTGAAATTTTCCGAAAAACGGTAAGAGGTAAATGGCTTATTAAAACTGTCAACTTCCCAATTTTAGTCCGTTTTCGATAGCAATAATTTATTTATTTTTTCATATTTGAATAGATAAATTCAAGATAAATGAAAATAAGACAAGTGCCCAAAAAATCGTTCATGTACGTTTTTGATGAAAAAAATATATTAAATATACAAATTTTTTAGATCTTAGCTTTTATGTTTTAACATATGTTTATTACATGTATATTATTTCCGTGAAGATACACTCATTAAACAAAGCAACGCACCAGAGGAGAAAATTAGAAACCAGTGAATAAAATCATTTTATATTTAATTTTACACTAGTTTTTTTAGATGATAGGAAACACTTTCTTATAAATATAATTTAATAATATAATCTCCATAATATTTATAGCGACATATACGAGTTGAAGATGCATTCACTATGAAATTAAGTATACGCAATTTTATTTTTACATTGAAAAAATAAATCATTGGCCAAAAATTTTAATTTTTTTGATTCACGAAACATCTCATTCCATTTTAAACAAAGTTTGACAAGTTTATTTTTTAAAGGCTATAAAAATTATTATAGTAACAGAAATTAATCAAAAATTAGTTTTAAAAAATATTTAAAGCTATAAATTATTCATGAATAATCCCTAAAATTTTGAGAAGGGTTATTTCTGTTTTTTTTTTTTTCATTATAAACTTTTGAATATTAATAAAAACAAAAATTTTGATAACTTATTAAAAATTACCGAAACAATAATTTTATGACAATATACAAGTTTTTATATTTTTAAAGATTAAATTCTAGTAAATTTATCAAGTAATACCAATCAAAATTTAATGTTCGTATATATTATGATGACATAAAATTTTACGAATAAATTTCAATACTGCCATTTAATACTTTTTGTTTAAAATTTGGCGCGGTTAAAATTCCTTAAGTACTCTCTTAAATCTTATTTAATCTTAATATTTTGATTATTTTTACAGATAAATCTTATTTTTTATGTTTCAAATTGAAGTGGTACTGTATTAACCACTGCACCAGTACAGCTCGCGTTCTCGCTTAAGTATGTTTACTTCGTCTACGTAATTTTTAATTAGATCAAGTGGCTTTTAATTAACAAGATGTTATTTGATTTTTAACATGAAGTATTTTTTTTTTTTAATTAAGTAAACAAGTTTTTAGTTTATTTAATATATATTTATATTAGTAAATGTAATTTATAAAAACATGTCCTTAGAAATATTTATATTAAAATTAAACAATAGAAATTTTTAATTTCGCCTACAAATTTAATAAGAAAATGACAAAGATCACGGAGAAAAGTAAGATATCTGATGAATCAATGTTTTTACCATTACTCTCGCCTTCGACTCAGGTAAGCAATTTAACTCGCGGGTTGGAATCTCTAACTTTCTTTTCTCGGTGTGTAATATACTATTATTTAAGTGGCCTATTATAACAATTATTTTTTTGGCTTTTATTTCTTATAAATTCGTAAAAAACGTTTTGATAGAGATAAAAATAGCTTGAAATAATAAAGGTAGTGAAATGTTAAAAGATGGTTGTAAGGATGGTATCCATATATATTATAATTTATAATCTATACATATACATGTATTGAATACAATTTTAATACTTACCAGTACATCTTGCAGTAACTCGTGCTCGTCAAGGAGGATGACCTTGCAGTGAAGAATCCGAGGCCTACGACTACCAGTGGGCCTCATTCCAGGACATAACCATTCAACGACCATCGTCGAGTTTTTCTTCTCTTCTTTATTCTTCTAATTTATCTACAATTTCTGTCTTTTACTGTTGCTATTTATGCGTGCTTTTGACTGCCTTTAATTTACTCTACTCATGCCGTTCATTCTGAAAAACGATAGACAGATTTACTTAAATTTATCATCATCAATAAAATTGTTTTTTTAATTTTATCATTCAAAGGACTTGAATATTATTTACTCCAACAAAAGTATAACAAAGTAAATTCTATATTATTCATCATATTCCTTTAACATTTAATTTAAATCGAATCATTTATGCTGAAGAATTCGTATATATGATGGAAAATTTAATTTTAGTCGTTCCAATTCCAACAAGTTCATACAAATTGACTAGTTTTTCTTTTTTTTTCTTTTAAATCAATGAAATATTCTTATATTGGAAATTTCAAGCAACAAGTTTTAATACATGATGAAAGCGATGACTTAAATAGAATATCTGTACACAATCAGGCACATGACATGCAAACGTAATGTTGTGTCAATGGCCTTACGATTAAAGAAGGCAATACCAAGAATATTAAGAATTAACAGGAATGTTTATTCTGGTTTAGTAATATTTAATGAATTAAATTTTCAACAATGTTATAATTCGAGTCTTTTTAAAAAAAATAATCTATCAAATTGCAATTAAAACTAACATTTTTTAGTAATAATGAGTAAGCAATAGTTTGTAAGAGGCAGGATTAGTGAAAAAAAAGAAAGTAGTAGCCTGAAATAAAGTTAATTTTTTTTTATAAGTGCGATAAAGAAAATATAATATAACAGTCTCAATTGATATTTCTTTTTTGCATTTGAAATATTACAATACAAGAATTATGAAATATTACGTTACAAAAGTAAGGAGATTTTCATTCATCTCAAAGGGAAATTTCTTTTTATATTTGTCGACACTTGTCGCTTGCTATAGTTGTATCGAGTACTTTTTCAAAGGTATTCAATATCATTTGAATGTTTCAGTACAATCGAAGTAAAGGTATATTTATCTGTAATACAGGTGATACTTCAAATACAAGAAAAGCATTGTTCGTGAAACTAACACTCGTACACATGTATCACTTTTAAATATTTACATATACTACCATTATTATTCAGTCTCTGTTGATGAATAAAATTATTATATATATGTATACTACAATTTACAAAATGTTTAATCTGACAGAAGAATACAAAAACCGAATATTAAAATTTAGTCTATAATTAAGAATTTTTTTTTTTTTTAATGTTTATTGACTATTAAATTATACTTAGTATCTTTAATGTCTTGGTGATTCTCCCTTCCATTAGTGATTTTACCGTTATAACTACCTAATGCGTTTGTTATATATTATATTACATCCTGAATACAATTCTTTACGGTATTTTACCTAGACACATTAGAGTGGGAGTTTAATCTTAATCTTACTCTCTACATGTATTATTATCCTTTATATTTCAGTCTATGTGACGAAAGTCGATATCATTTCGTCGACTTTGACTTCGTAATTCGTCGTGATGACATCTTATTAATTTATTTAATAAAAATGATCATAAATCATTTTTTTACTCCAATCAACGCATTAATAAAAATAAAATAATATTATTTTTGAATTATTTCAATTAGAAATC
This sequence comes from Cotesia congregata, assembly GCA_905319865.3. Taxonomy (NCBI): domain Eukaryota; kingdom Metazoa; phylum Arthropoda; class Insecta; order Hymenoptera; family Braconidae; genus Cotesia; species Cotesia congregata. Next base: position 9,877,282 of record CAJNRD030001120.1, read on the forward strand.
CAATAGTTGCATCTTCATTTTATTTATTGAATAAATCATAAGCACAGACATTATTCTATACATATCATATAATGTATTAAACTTATTAAAAAATAAAAATAAAAAATGAAATAAAATTAATCGTATGTGCATTTAAGAATGGTACTTGGGAATAAGTCCCGGTACTCAGTGCTGCACAGAGTTTTAATCAACGAAGCATTGAATATACGCTAATGAAATTGCATATTCTGCTACTACACGACTAATTAATCAACAGCACCCGTACCGGCAAATTTACACATCTTAAGTACGGGAATTTCGTGGCGTGTATTCTCCGAGCCCCTCGTTTCCGGGACGTTTGTTATACTCAACCGTGAACCGCGAGAAAATAACTACAGGTTTTTAAAGTCTCTATGTATACGTTCATATCTTTTATTCTATTGTTTTCCCATTTAAACGAGAAAATTTTACGTTAATGCTATTTATTATATACTGCTTTTAATTAAAGACAAATATATGTATCATTATCTCCATTATTAAATAAACTAATTATTCTATTTGTATTAGAAACTTGAGATAGATAATAAAAGTTTCAACAATTTTACAAAAAAAAAAAAAACAAGCCGGCCTTGCTATTGAATTTCAAACAATAAACAAATATAATGATAATGATAATTCAGACGTTAAGTTATGACTATACTTCTCCGGATGTGCTTTACGACATCCAGACTCAGAATGTACTTGTTGTAATAAAAAATATAAAATACGTATGGTATTACAATTTTCTTCGCGGGGAAAAAAAATTCAAAACATCGAACAGGATAATATTTATATTTTTTATACGAGTAAATTTATTTATACATACTTTTTAATTTTTTTCACTGTCAAATTTATTTAAAATATATAAACTTTATATTTAATACACTTTATATTATAACATCTTGATTATGATTGATAAAACTTGCAACTTTATGGATAAATAGTGAATAAAATTTCTGAATTATCTAAATATTCTTATGAAACTTGTAAAACAAAGAAAATTTTTATTGTTAGAAGTAAAACACCCGCCAATTGAAGGTGTACAACACAACACAGTTTTGACGCTATTTTATACATCAACTAAACAGCAGTAACCAGCAGTAACTGATCTGAGCAGTCGCTTGGATGGGACTGAAGACTGAACACTGAGTCAACCAGAGGATTCGAATATGCCTTCACCTACTTTGCCTTCTTTTTCGTTGCCTTTCTTTCTCTTGACGTACGCCCTCCAATCTTCGGTCAGTTTTTTGGTCAAACAATATTTTTATCATTTAATTTTTTGATTGATTGGTTTAGTTTATTCGAGTAATTTTTGAAATTGAAAAAGTGTTTAAATAGCTATTTGTAAAATTTGTAAGAAAGAAAAGGGATAATTTAGTTTGTAAGTTATTTTGTTGTTTCACCTAATAAACTATTGATGAACATAATTGTTTGATTTATTCAATACTCATGTAATATGAGTCATATTAAAATTTTTGAATTTTTTCACGCATGCTCGAAATTTTAAGTTGAAAAAACAAATTTTACAAAATTAGAAAAATTGTAAAAATTTGAAAAATTGACGTATTGACAAAATTTCATTTTTTAATTTTCAGATTGATTAAAGATCAAAATTTGCCAATTTTTTAAATTGTCTAGTTTTTTAATCTGCTCAAAAATAAAAATAAAAATAATAAGGTACTTGGGAAGTTGATGTTCAAAAAATGTCGATAATAAACGATTCAGGTATACATATTTTGATTTTCAAATTCAAATACTTATTTTTCATAATTTTTCAAATTTTATTTATAAATTCGCCGTTACAAAAAACAAAATCGAGTAGAGATTTGAATAGGTTAATTTTACGATTTTTCATAGTAGAAAAATTATAATACCACCAACATATTCAAAAAAAATTCGGGAAATCGAAAAAAAATTTTATTAACGTGTTTTATTTTTGATAAAAATCAAGAAAAAAAGATATGGTCGTTTAAAAGAATTTTTATTATTAAAATTTTAAGCAAAAATCGCAAAATTATCAATTTCTGAAAGGTTTACAAATTTTCTCTAAGAATTTTAGTTTTCCTAATTTATTGATTCGCATTCTTCACATACTTTACGTTTTTAACGAACTGAAAGATAAAACACTTTCAAAAAAAATTTATTGACGTCCTCTGCCCAAAAGTAAGTGGAGCTGCGATTCTATACACTTACCAATATTTGTTTTTAATATTATCTTACAGTCTCACACAGTAAAAACTTTTACGTCAATTCTTACACAAATTGTGTTTAACGATACATTACAGATATATATTTTTGTGTAGTTTATTTAGATTTATAATAGATAAACGCGTAATAAATATATATAAAAAATTTATGCCTAATAATTTTTGACGCTACGACGGATAATAATTTTTTACTGTGCATTCTTTAATATAGTTAACTAATTTTTTGTGAATTGAAATATATAATTGAATAAATAACGATTTAATGTGCCTAAATAATTTATAATATTTTTTTCTTTTAAATAATATATTTTATATTTTTAACTCATCAATCATTTAAAGTGCGAAGTATTGAAAAACTATAAACTGTTATATACGAAATTTGATTAATTTTTAATGCATATCCCCCTAAGATTATGCCATAGACATCAGTTGAAATATGATTAATAAAAATCATTTCTTCAATGCTTATAATATTGTTTGATTTCCGTGAGTTTTTATCGTTGAATATTTTTCGATTTTTACAGAGTGAATTTATAGAATAATTAAAAAATCATAGAATACTGAAACTTTTTATATGTTACACTACATCGATTCATCATTTTTTATATTTTTTTTTCACTTAACATGTCGTTGACACTATACCTGAAAAGTAGGTTAGCCACCGACCTAGTTTTCGTTATTTCGACTGTAATTTAGATAATCGTGTTTTTTTACGTAATTATCATTTTAATGATTATTGATTACTACTTATAATATTTTAAATATTAATTCTAGTACCATTTATTATAATCTTAAATTATTTATTTAAATCAAGATATATTACTTCAAGTTACAAAAAATAATTCTTTTCGTGTTTTATATACCTCGTTGCTTTAAAATCCTATTCACGGTAATTATATATTAAAACTATTTTTACAATTATTATTTAAAAAAGAAAATATCCAAAATACGGAATGGGGTTTAATCAAACTTTATATGGAGCTAGTATAGACCTCGAAAGTCCCTTATTATGTAAGGTGAATACCACGTCAGAAATAAAGCATATGATTTTTTTTTCTTAGAAATGAAAATATATATTGATTTCCGTCCGTTAATTTGTGTAGATCTAAAATTACCTTTTGAACATCAGACAGAACAGGTTCATTATTCCATTATTTTCAATTTATCTAGAAATATCTTTTATTTTTATTTTAGAATGCGCGTATTCCCTAGGGAAAAATTTATTAGCTAATAAAAAAGTGAGCTACTTGACGCAATATTTTTAATCATATTAATTAATTAATTAATTAGAATTTTTTTCTCTTTAAAAAAACGCTTTTTCAGTCCTAAGAAAAAATTTATCAAAGATAATAGTAATTTTTTTTAGCTCAATCATATTGTTTTATTGAGTATTCATTAGTCATTAGCTCTGACATATGAAAAGTAAAAAAAAAAAGACATTATACGGTTTTTTGTTTCCCAAAAATACTCTAAATAAATAAAAAATATTGATAAAATTATTAATGTACAGGGCGATTTTTACGTTTTGATATATTCACTACAAACTTAAATATTTTGTAAGTTCATTGAACTATTTTTCTGTTTAAAAAAAATTCAATTGTTGATGGAAATTAAAAAAAATGAGATTTATTACGTGGATGGCAAATTTTGAGACAATTCTCAAACTTGTTTTAAAAAATTTTTGCTTTTTTTTTTTAATAATAATAATTTTATATTTACATTATTCATTACATATATTCATGGAATGTGAAAAAAAAAATTTTTTTCCGACGAAAACAATTCGAACAGAAAGAAGTTCTTTAAAAAAAATGTTAATTGATTTTTCATCCATCCTTAAGAAATTGATGATTAAAGATCCTATTTGTTTGAAACTAGAATATCGCATCATAAAATTAAAGTATAGTGGAGAATTTAAGAAAGTAAAAATGAAGTAAAATAAGCAAGATAAGAAATTGTTGAGTAACTAATTGGGTTAGCTAAAATAATAGAACTAAAAAAATTTTGTCAATACATGTAATTTTGAAACTATTGCGCTTACGAAATTTCTGTACGGTAATTGATTGCTGAATTTTTTCAAAATTAAAATATCATTTTAAAATCTATTAATCTACAATTAATTGTAGATAGATTATGTGAATGAAAAATTAGTTCATTTTTAAACATCAGTGAAATCGTAATAAAGTTTCAATTTTTTTTTCGTTCTCGTTAGTGGTCTTGTTATGCTTCCATCTAGTGGATGTTATTTTTATTTATTTAAAACACTTTACTTACTGTAGTTCTTTCGCCCGGGAGTATTAAAATACTCGGTTTCAGTGCGGGAAAGGAATAATTTTAAATAAAAGAATTCTATTTAGACGTAATTTAATTTTGATCAAAATTATTTAGTTGGTTTCAATTTATTATTCGAGTTGACAAAATATTAAAAGCTTCAAAATATAAAATTGAGGTTTACAATGACGTGATCTTAGCAATCTAAGCTCTCAGTGAGAAGTGTCGTTACATAGTTTTTCCAGAGAGCTTCAAACTCCGTTCTTCTCCCACCATAACTCCCATACATATATCCACTCTTGTACATATATAAGTACACATATATACATAAGGCCACTTCATAAGAATCACACTTGACGAGCCATCGTTCACATGAGTATATACCATGTTGTGGTTATTTATTTTTGTCGATTAGAACGTGAATAAAAAAACAGTGAACGTAGACCGCAAATAATTGCAAGATTATTGTTAAGAGGTTAATTGATTACTTAAATAATTGTTAATTAATATCTCGAAAATTTTAAGAGATTAAATTATTTAATAAGATTTTCTGGAGGTTAGTTATAAAGTAAATTTATGAAACTCATTTTTTTTAATTATTAAAAACAAAAATGTATACTTGTTAAATTAATAAAAAATTTTGCAAATTTTAAAAACAAAATTTTCAAAAAATCTAATTTTAATAAAAATTTTTATGACACTGAAATTAGCAGGCATTTGACAATTTTTGTTCTTAACTACAATATTATATAAAGTTAGATTTTAACAGTAAATGTTATTTAACAATATTACTTTTTTGTTTAGTTACATATGCTTTTTTTTATTATTCTTTGTTACTTTAGAACAAGGGTCTATTGAATTTCACACGTGTCTTTTACGACTTTTCCTCATAGGGTTTTAAGTTTCATCTGGCGAGAAAGTCCTTGAATTACTCAAGTACTTTTTATGGGTTTTGAAAATTCGGTTACAATGTACCTTTGTATCGAAATATGTTTTTTTTTATTTTATTTTATTTTCTTTTGTAAATAAAACAGAGTTAACCAAAAGATGTTTATTTTACAACTGGTAAGAGTAAAAGCATTAAATAAAGGACTGGAATATTTACTTCGAATATAAAATTTAACTAATTTTAATCATTTAATATTTACTAGTTTGAATATCTCGTTTGAATTCGCGCTCTCATAATAGATAGCGCTCTAATAACAGGTAGCGTCACTGGGTGCATCACAGTCTGGATTACTGTAGAAATTACATACAACGCGCCCGTAATATTGCCCGCGCAATATCAAACATTTAAACAATTTTAATATTAAAATTCATATTTTAACAATATATCTAAGAAATAAAAATTTTAAATTACCATTGTTTTATGAACAGCTTAAAAAATTTTTAATTTGATTTATGCTTCGACCAACATATCTTTTCGAAGTAATACATTTGATTTCGATTTCGACACTATCCAACACACATTAGTAGTGAATTTCAACGACGTTCTTGGGCTTCGCCTCCAATTCTTTTGTTGACCTTTTCAAGGAAATTTAATCAGAAAAAATCAGTAAATAATGGAATCATTAAACGATATTTTAAGTAATTTAAGTGAATTTAAAAACAATCAACACGTTATTATAAACGAAGAAAACAATTTACAAATCAGTGACATAAATGATCATTTTGATGGTGCAAAAAATTTAATAGGTTATAATTTTGTTTACAAACAACTTTTTTTTTACCATCGCCAAGTAATGATTAAATTTTACCAAAGTTATAATTGTTTAAATTTCAGATATGAGTGAAAATAAATCAGAACGAACGAATGATGCATTAATTTCAATAGAATCTTATGAACATGGAATTCAAAAAATTTCTGATTCACATAATGAAATCAAACTACCAATATCTCATATTGAACATAAGTGAGTATATGACATTTATAATTTTGCTTGAAGATATTTTTCAATTTAAATGTTTTTTTTTTAGTGCAACAACTGGTTTTATAACAGACACCATGACATTTGTAAATTACTTGGACATGGATACAAATACTAAATCGAATATAAACTTAATACCTCCTAGGATAAGTACTTGGGTGGTAAGTTTACTTTATATAATAGTTACATTTACTTATAATTAACTAATTTTTTATTTTTTAAAACTTTTATAGTAATTTCAAATCGTAAATTCATTTGAGCTGTTCGAAAGTTATTATCATATTTATAATATTTCATTCAGCTAACAATTAAAGTTGACTGAAATATTCAAAGAAATATTAAAATATAGTTTATTGTTATTAATTACAGTCTTTTATAGTAATCAAATAATGAATTGACAAAACTGTTGAGTAATTTAATGATTTTTTATGATTTCAGCAACGATGTATTCAAGACTTAAAGAAAGATATTCGAAATTGTAAATTTATAACAGACAATGTAGAAGTAATGATTAATAATTTTAATATTTTTGAAAATTCTTCAGTTACTCTATTAGATACAAGTATAAATGGTAATCCAATAATTGTTTATAACAAATTTATTTACAAATTATTAATTCATTTATTTTTTTTTTTATTTTTTTTGTAGAAAATCTATTCTTGGAATCGATTCAGGAATGATGTAAACTAGAGATGATTAGACTTTTTGATTATTAATGATTTATATTAAATCTTGCATGTCACTAAGTAATTGGTGAGATTTATCAAATTTATTGTCCAAGTTTAACTTCAAAAGTAAGAGTTTGGGATCAACTATATCCTAGACAAATATATGAAAGATTATTATTTAAATATCATTCATATTATAGTTGCGTTTTATATTAATTTACCTTAAAATGTGTTTGTATTTGTGGAGAAATAGTGTATATTGAATCTTTTATTTGACTACAATATGAGTCATTCATTACATCTTTTTCTGGTGCTTCAGCTTGATATACTCTTAATGACAGTCTTTCTCTGAAAACAAGAATGAGAGCACTTTTTCATCTTTAATGTATTAATTTTTTGTATTGGATATACTGTTTACATGATAATTTAAATAAAAATATTTGATTAATTTAAAAGCAAACAAGAAATACCTTGCTAATGCTATTTTTTCGGCAGCAATTTTATTTTCTCTCTCTGCTACAGCTTCAAGTTGTAATTGTAATTGATTTAATCGATCTTTATGTTGTTTTTCAATACGTTGTGCTTCTCTTAGTGCTTGCATACCCTCTTCACGTTTAATAACAGCTGCCTAAAATTTTATTGAATTAAAAAAAAAATTTTTTTATTTCCTTCAATTTATTAAACAAGATAATCATTTTCTTAAGAGTGCTAAAAAATTTGTTGATCATTTCTTTTTTTTTTTTTTTTTTTTTTTTGTTTTTTTAACAGAACTATATTTTATATCAATAAAAATTTAATAGCTTTAAAATCCCGAGCAAAATGAGTAATATATCTAATCATAGATGAATTTTGCTTGAACACATATGATCATTTACACACATTAAAAAATTCTTAAATACAAATTATAAGATAAATCGATCATTATAATCATTATAACAACTAAATTCAAATCATAAAAGTGCAAAACGAAGCTTATTTATAATTACGTCCATATCAGGCTACGACGCTTGACCACATAAAAAGAAAAAAAAACTGGAATCGCAAAAGTTATAAAGTTAAAGCAATATGTATAAGTTATAAAAATTTCTAATTAAGTCAATTATGGTTTTAATTTATTTGATAATTCACATTCGAAATTTTTTAATATTTTTATGACCATATACGTCCATACCTGATTATATGATTCGTTTTTGTCGAATATCTTTATTATAAATTAACTATTCTAAAAATATATTTTAAACAAATATAAAACCTGAGTAAGTTCTTCTAAATCTTTAGCAGTTTGCATTAATTGTCTTTCTTTCGCTTCATTTCGACGATGTTCTGTTAAAAGAAGTTCTGATTTTTCTTGCCACCTTCGTCGCTCCTCATTTGCTTGATGAGTTGCTTCATGTGCGGCTTTTATGGCTGCCTCTAACTGCAAAAACATAGTGATTAACAAATTTGAATGATTGATAATATGATAATACATAAATTACTATAAGTTATTTGAGGTGTTGACAAACCTCAGTTTTAACGATATCGTCGGAATTAAATTTTAAATTATTAAACACTTCAAGTTTAGCTCTTTCTGCGGCTACAGCTTCTCTTTCGTTCGCTAGTAGATGTAACTGTTGTTTTTGTTCTGCTATCCATGCTTCTTTTAAACACTATTCAGAGGCATAAATTAAATTGTGTTTAATATAATCCATTAAAAAAAAAAGAAATACATTTTTTTTTTTTAATTTACCTGTATATGTTCTCGTTCCCACTTTATTTGTTCTTGAAATAAATTTCTTTCGTTTATTAAAGATTTTTCTTGCAAATCCAATCTTGTTTCTCTTTCATTGATCGATTTATTATTTTCTACAAATTGATGGGTTAATTCATTTGTATCAGACTCTAATTTTTGAGCAATAATTACTAGCTGCTTTCTTTCACCGTTCAATACTTCTTGTTGAGTATTCAATTGTTCCATCAGCGCTATTTTATCGTTAAAAGATATAATTATTAAAACGAGTTTATTCGTAATTAATATTATCAAAATTATTTGGATAGAAATGATTGAAACATACCTTTTAAAGTTTCTTCTTGTTTTTTTAAACTATTCTCCCGTTTAATAATACCATCAGTATCTCGATTCCTTACTTGATCATACAGAGTTTCAAACCCATCAGAAACTTTTTGTACCCGTTCTAACATACTGTTGACATCTATTTTATGAGATTTAATGAAATCAACGGTCTGTTGTTCGACTTCTTTGGCACGAGAAATATTTTCTAATGTTATAATGTGTTCTTTTTGCAATAAATCGATTTGCTGTGAGTGTCTAATGTGAATATCTTTAATAGCTTTATCGTGATCTGTCTAGAATCAAAAATGAAACACTTATTTCGTTGAGATAAATGAATGAATAAATTTGTTTTTCTCTTTAAATTAAATACATACTTTGAGGTTTTCTATTTGTTCTTTGAAGTATATTTCTTGTTGATTTTTTTCATTCAACAACTTTTCTATTCTTTTCTCATAATCATGTTCAATTTCTTCGATTTGTTGACGAAATCTCTTTTCCAGTTTATCGATACTTTCTTGCATTAATCGCATTTGCGTCCTAAAATTACAATAAATTATTAATTATAGAAATAAAAATAAATTCTGGTAAATTCTGATAAAATGAAAAATGTTCAGAAGCTCGCAATTTACTTTATCTTTATGACACTACTCAACACGTAATTAGTAAAAGCTAATAAAATAAACTCAAGTAAAGTTAATAAAATAAAAATTTTTCAAAATTACTCGTGAGAATCTTCTAAAATTTTAATTTCTCGTTCATTTTTATCCTTCATAATGTCTGCTAAGTGCTCTAAATTATCTTTCTTTATTTCCAGAGTATGTATCAAATATTCGGATTCTAATTTTTCATCATTTTGTTTATCAGTCATTGATATTGAATCTTTATTTTCAAATGGTACACCTGAAGGCAGTGTCATTTTTTGTGTTGAAAGTGCCTAAAAATAGAAAAATTTGAAAAAAAAAAAAAAAACATTGTTTTAGTTTTAAATAAATACCATATAGAATATAATATAATACTTGAATATAATGATCTATTCGTGCTTGTTGTAATTTAATTTGAGTTTCAAGCATTGATTGTCGGTCAATTTGTTGTTTAATGAAAGTATCAAATATTTTTTCTTGATCATTCAATTTACTCTTCTGATTTTCGACAATATTATTTAATTGATAAGTTTGTTGAGATAAAAGTGTGGCAGCTCGCAACTTATGTTCTTGTTCTTGCATTGCAACAATGGAAATTTGAGGATCAAACTGTGTATTCGTTAACGAAGAAATATCTGGTAGAGATATTGTATTTCTTTGTAATAAATTGTCTTGGTTTAAAATTGGCGGTTTAGCATTATCAATGCTATTTTGTACATCGGATTTATCAGTCTTTAATGTAGGATTGTTCATTTGTTTGTTATTTTCATTATTCGTCTTTTTCTTACCGCTGGTAAGCCATTCTGGTAAATCATTTGATAAATCATCATTAGTATTTGTTACTATCTGTTGTTTTGGATTTTCCTAAAAGCATAAAAAAATAATAAGTTTATAATTTACATTACTTAGTTTATTAAACTTGATAACTGACATACTTCTTTTGATTGAGTAGTATCTTGTATGCCTAAAATTCCTAAAGGATCATTAATATTTATGGATTTTGGCCTAGGTCTTCTCGATTCTCGACTACCAGCAGTAGAAAGCACGAATGGCTTTGAAGACGCAATTGATTCTTCAGAACCAACATTTCTTGTTACAGGTTTATCAAGATTACTTTCATTAGAAGCAATCGCTCGTGGTTTAGATCCAAATAAATCCTCCATTATTGATGATTTCTTAGTTCTGTCTGGTCGATTTGAATTTGAAAAAGTGCCTAAAGCATTATGTGAATTTTCAAAAGAATTTGGTGTTGTCGATTGTCCTACAATCGTCGTTGTTTTATTTATTTCTAAACTATCGTTCAATAAGCTGTTTGGTTCATTTTTACTTAACACTACATTAACTTCAGTATTTTTTGATATTCCCGTATCATACTTTAATTTTTCTGTACTTTTAGTTCCAAATAAATCTCCTATCTTATTGTCATTGTTACTTAAAAGTTTATTTTTATTCAACTCATAGCTGTCACTCAACAAATCTCCCAAAAGATCGTCATCAAAATCTAAAAATTAAGAAAAAAATTAGTAAAAAATAAATCTTTTAAAGTACTTGAGATAATTTACCTTGGAAAGCAACTTTTTTTTGAGTTCCCTTTACGTTTTCTTTAGTCCTTTCAATTCCAAATAAATTTTGTTTTTTTCGGCTATCACCGAGCAAAATATTATCCAGGTCTTCAAAATTTTCAATTGATTCACTAATTTTATTAACATCAATATCTGATTTATCGGAAATATTATCCATTATTTATTAATTACCAAAGAGAGAAAAAAGAATATAAATATTTTTGATAAAAAAGCAAACATTATTGATTATTTTGTAAATATCTTTTAAATTATCTGTCATTCATAAAAGTTTGTTGTGTTGTGTTTTTATGTCAAACGGCGTTGTATATACCTATCTACTATTCTTGTATTTAATTATTCGTGTGTGAAACGAACGTAAGTACATATTGCATACTCTTACAGCGCCACCATAAGCATGCTCAGAACTTTTATTTTTAAGTAGTATATGTGTACGTACTTACGTGGCCTATCCGGGATACTAGTCGAAAAGGGACAAAACAGAAATATATAGTGTTATTTATCTGTGTATATAAATTAAATGAACGTTGTTCCTCACGTTGAGAGAATACAAAAAAAACCATTAAATTTATATAAAATTATAAACTAATTAAATACAAGTGAGGTTAATAAATATCGAACAAATACAGTATATTAAAATTGAAACTTATTACATATTTATATTTATATAAGTACAATTTGACCAATATAGTTTAACATAAAGTAGTTAAGTAGTTTATTGCAAATTTAAAAAATGTCAAAAGTTACATTTTCTCCACGAGCTTGTAGTAAAATAATTTTACATGCGACAAAATACCCGCACTGTGCCATAAATGGACTTTTATTAGCCAAACAAAAAAACAAAAATGATATGAAACTAACAGATATTTATATTCAAGATGCTATTCCACTTTTTCATCAATGTTTACATGTGTCTCCAATGGCAGAAATAGCTCTTACCCTGGTAATTATTCATTTTTTTTTTTTTAATCTATTAAATTAAATAACTAATTTAAAATTTATTTATATTGTTCATAGGTAGATCAATTTGCGGAGCAAAATGAAATGGTGATTGCGGGTTATTATTTAGCTAATGAATTAGTTAATGACATGAGGTATAAAAATGATTTTTCTAAAAAGTAAAATGTCATTTTATTTTTTTAAATGCAAATAATAAAAAATATTAACATTTATTTCAGTACGGATAAACCAGCTCATAAGATAGCAGATAAAATAGCCGAAAATTTTAACAATGCTTTATTAGTTGTTGTAGATAATAAAGAAATGACGTGCAATATGAATTCTATTCCACTTAAAATTTCACAACATTCTGATGGAAAATGGAAAGTCAAAGATAAAGCTGAGTAAGTACTTTTCTGTAATTAAATTACAATATATTTTTTCTGGTTTTAAGGCAAAATTATTTAAGCTTTTAAGATTAAATTTTTTATTGATTCATTCATTTATTTAAGACCTTAATTTTATTGATTATTAAAAAAATGATTTTAAGCTTTTGTCTTTGAATTTTCCTATTTGGTTACAAAGCTTGTTTCTTCGTTATTACTTATGATTGCATCAACTAATCGGTTATTAGCGACCTTACAAAGCTTTGTTTTTACTGTCAAACGATAAATATATAACTTCTCTGGATAAGCCATAAAATTTAATAAACATTTAATTTTGGTTGATTTATAATTTTCATAATTTTTTATTTTAGTGTTTCGTATGAAGGTGGAGATGCTGCTGTAGAAACAATATCTACTTTGATGAAAGAAAATAAGTATAACATTCTGTTTGATTTTGACAATCATTTGGATAATATAACTTTAGATTGGCGTAATAACAATTTAAACAAAATTATAAATAAAACTATGTCGTACAATAATGAAATTCCATCATGAAAGCACAAAAAATTTTTTTAATCATTCAATTAGCATTTGGTATTTAGAGCACAGTTGATTGATAAATATTAAAATAATATTAACATCAAAAAGTTCGTATAAATTTCAATTTCATAATTTTTTTCATATATAATTATATAAATTTTAACCAACAGTAAAAATTTTAATATATTATCTAATTTGTAACAATTTAATTCCTTACCAAAGAATGGAAAATACCAATAAATAATTATTTCTGACTTGATTGTGAGGAGATTCTAAAGTTATTTTTTTTTAATAAACTCCGTGTTGCTTGATAAAAATTTTTTCGATAATTCAAATCCCCGTATTTTGTTTAAAGAAAAATTGAAGAGTAATTCACTCATTTGTTATTAAAAACTATATTATAAAGAGAAAATTGATTTTTTATTATTCATGATAAAATAATACATAAATGAATTGTTTTCTTAAAAAAAATTTTTTTTTTTTTCAACTTATAAGATGTAAAATTATCAAAATAAAAAAAAAAAAAAAAAACAGAGTTTATACTGATACTTCAAAAGAATTGAGATATGATTATTTAATTAGTATCAATAATATCAATATTACAATTATGTACATTAAAATTTCAGGGAAAAATAATTATCACTCATTAAAAGCACGTAACACATAAATTAAAATATTTTATTTACATTTCAACATTGTTTTAAATTTCCATAAAAATATGTAATGTGATTTACAAATATAGTAATGTAATATAGTAAAATTTTGTTCTGAAATTAAACTTGATTATTGCTGTATAAAAAAATTTTGTTCAATATGTTTATAATGAAGTGTACACATTTTATAAATAAATATTGTATCATTCCATAAATTTCTTCAACCACAGATTTCATGAACTTTTGTCATTGTCTGAACTGATAAAATAAGTCGACATATCAAATGATGAACAATGAAATATTGAAATAAATATTAGAAGAAAACTTGAATTACTAACCTATCAGTAATTATCACCTAATTTTAAATAGTTAAAATCTGAAAGCTATCTGATTTGGATTGTTATGTTAAATTAAACAATTTAACATATATCTTATTTACATACATATTCAATGCAATTGCAATATCGGCTTTATTATAATTATTTTTATCTTAATTATCATCGTTTGATATGTTATGGAAAATAGATTGCTTTTTGATGAAATGGGAACATGATTTGCGATGATTCTAATATACATCACAGATCACAGACCTATTAAGATTTATGCAAAATATACGTTTATTTAATTATAACACTTTATGATTATAACAGTGTATGATATTATATCATTAATTAAAATCATGAGTATCTTTTTAAAACAATTTTTATATATTTTTAACTTTTAACAAATTATTATACTTGGTTATAGACTATTCACGATAATGTGAATTTAAATAATTAAACACAGCCATGATGCAGCATTTTAATTTACCGTCACCTTATTTTCAATTGAACGATAACTTCGATTTATGAGAAACATTAAAGTAAAGGCAACTAAATCATCAAATAATCATATTTAAAAACAAAAAATGTTTATGAAATGACTTGCATTGCCTCTATTTGCTTAAAAAATTAACTTAATCTACAGTGAAATTTAAGTTCTAGTATTTTAATTAATTAATCATGTTTTTAAGTTATTTTCCGTTGTACCATTAATTTATAATCACATTTATGTCTAAGGTTAATTTATTTCTTTACTTTTTTAAAGTCAGATCGACACACCTAGTTATAAAAAAATGTATATTTATTATCCTAATATTTATATTAATTTTTCGTCAAATAACAGCATGTTATTTATAATTTTTTTTTTTTTTTTTTTTTTTTCATATATTGCTATAATTATTAAGTAGCAAATTACTCGTTGAGATCAATATTTTTTACCACAATAGTTTTAATAAGTAGTTACAATTTTTCTATAACTACCTTCATTTCCAACAATTAAAAAAATTAATCGACTGCTTGTAAAATAAATGATACTTTATACCTTACAAAGTGTTTATAACTTAGAATAGATATATAATTTACATGTAAGTGCATGGAATCTATAGAAGTGATGTAGATACTTCCAAAAGTTATTAGTCATTGTGTTTAGATCCTATAGCCGTGTAATGTCCCTAATAAATACATTGCTTTCTTCAATTCAAAATTCAAATTGCAATAGCACCGTTTAACATTATATCTTCTTTTTTTTTTTTTTTAATATTCACTGTATGTTTCAATTTTTCAAGTTGTAAAATTTTCACAAATCTGTTTCAACAAATTTATACTTTTATTGTGTATAACAACAGCTTTCCTTACTGTAATACATCAAAAAAACCAACAAACTTTTGGACGGTCATGTTGTAAAACGTTTATCATTATGTTTGCACACCGTTTTTAGCAACATTATAACGTTTTATATATTAATTAATACACCCATTTACCTTGATTTCGATCTGTTACTGAGATCATTAATTTCAATAATTAAATACCTACCTATTACAAATAACAACTAGGTATTATCAAAATAACAATTAAATGGTTATATGCACCCACGTTGAATAGCGCTCACTATTTCAATATTTAAAATTTCACCATTAAAATATCAAAACAAAAAATCGCTTTGCTTTTTAGAAATTTATCAGCTACATTAACAATCAAAGTATATTTCCAATGATGATACTGAACAATTTCAGTATCATCTCTCAATAGAGATCTGAGAATTTTTAGAATTTTTTTAACAACTAAATTATCATAAAGAAAATTTTTTAAAAATACCACACGTAGAAATAAAAAAAAAAAAAAAAAAGAACTGAATACAATATTTGATATATTTTCCGAGTCTTAATTTATTTTTTAAATAAAATCAAAAAATGGTCAAGTTTCTTTTGATTTCAGTATCATTTACAATAGACAGTGAGCGTTTTTTCAAGTAAACAGAGATTATCGTTGAAGCTTTCAAGTTTTAATAAAAGTCAATTCGAATTATCGTCAAGGTTGCAGCGGCAACCAAATTAAGCTGACACTATAAACAATAATGTACTCGATAAAATCGGTAAAATCTTTTTTGAGTATCATGAGTTTAAAACATGGATAAAATTCACTGTGAAATAATGTAATTACATTAAATATTAAAACTATTATGTCATCAATATTTTTCCGAAGCTGTCACGTCGTTACGTCACTGATGATGAAGATTCTGGTGGAACTGGTAATTGAGGAGTTTGTCGTCGGGGCCAATGTTGAGGAGATATTGGAGGAGTTGTTCTGGGTGTTACTGGTGCTGATCCAGCTGATAGTCGGTTATGGTAATTAGTACTTCTAGTTGGAGCCATTGGAGTAGTTCTTCCAACTGTCGTCAAACTTAAGCTACTACCACTACTGCAAGCAACAGCCGCCGATAGATCAACTCTTGATACAGCCCTAATAATATTATTTATTCATTAATTCATCAAATATTCAAGTCATCAGTTATATATATATATTTGTTTTAATAATTGATAATTTTGTTATATTATTACCGAGATGGAGGCGCAGAACCAGTGTATGAATGCAATCCGGCAGGTCCACTTCTAGGTCTAATGTTTGCTGAAATAACACTAGCTGATCGCGGTAGGGCTGGTGAAGGTGGTGCTGATGGTAAAAGTCGAGGAGTTTGCGGGGGTGTTCTTCCAGAGCCAGAGCTACCGGTACTGCTGGTTGATGATTTTCGTCTTAATGTCCTAGAATTAAAAAGTACTTTTTTTTTATCTATAAACAACTAGTTACTAGCTATCGTTTTATTTTCCTATTGTAATTGCAGTATGATTATTTATTGTTTAAATGTATTATTATTTAAAAACAGTAACTAAACAGGATCACGACTGCTGTCGAAATATAAATGCTAAAAATTCTATTCGCATGAAATTAGCAGACAACTCATTTTATAAAATTTTTAAATAAATTTAAGACAGGACACGCAAGAAGAGTTTTTAAAAATTGCCGATTGTATTTTTTTATTGTTGTTTTCGTAATGATTTAATTATTTATAAGACGTACTTTAAAAAATTGTCAAACATCTACTACAATCATACTCATAAAATTTTCACATTCATTATGAATATATTACGATTGTTAAATATTTTAATTTAATAAAAATACCACTACTTGCCATGTCGCTGCTATTTCACAGTTTATTATACTGTGGACGTGAATCCAAGTTTTACTTTTGATATCAATTGCAATAAATAATAAATAATATTAGTACTACAATTACAATAGTTGACTATAATAAATTCAAGTGTATTGAGATTTAAAATTTATGTTTTTCTTGTGATATGATTTAAATCTTTATTCACGTTTCACGTATGAAAACAAATAATATAAAAAACTCGAAAGTATTTTTGATAAGTATTTGGAAGTGGGGTTCGCCTTATTTTCTGCTATAAAACATCGAAAAATAGATATTATTCAATTTTTTTTTCTTTTCATTATTCTATTTCAGTGTTAACAAAAATTATTTGTTGACTATAAATCGTTGATAAAATGTGTTCACATAAGTCCAGTGATTCGTCGTTTATTTTTTTGTATTTTACAAATTAAAACAAACGATTTAAAAAGAAAAATCTCGAATATGTGAATTTTTTAATAATTTTTTCAAAAAAAATTTTTTTTAAATCGAAAAATTGGCATTATTGAATTTTTAAAAAACTATTATATTTTTAATGAAATTTATGAAAAAAATGTAATTGTTAATTTAAAAAAAAATTCTTATCATCATTGTTATAAGTTAAAATTTTGTAGACCTACTTCCAAATGATTACCGTATTTTTTGTTGTTGTTAATCATTCTAAAATCTTCAACTACTAATCAATTCTTATTCATTAGAGTGTATGTTAGGGCGTGTCAAAAGAGATCGATTAATTACTTCTTTTCAAATGATTTAAACATTGTGATGCTATGCTTAAATTTTAACTGAAAATAAATTATTTATACTTTGAAATTTTATATTTTGTCGAAAAATAATAATTAATCAATTTATTTGTGACCCCCTAGAATATATATTACCTTTTAGAAGGTTGTCTACACATTCCACTGGGGCATGGTCTACCCATCGCACACTTTCCTTCACAAACTTCTCTAGCCATTGCTAGTGTTTCGTAGTTTCGGAGAGTTGCTCTGCAAAGTTCTGCATCGGATGCTGTTAATGCAAGACTTGGAAATCGTTCTCTCAATCTCTTCCGTTCCTTTTATTTTTATTTCAAATTAATTTCATTTAATTACTCTTTATATAAATTTTTATACTGCATATCTTTAAATTGGATTTTTTTTTTATTACTTTTTATCAGTTTCAGATTTGTTTTATAATAATTTTGATTATTATTGCATTTTCTCAGTAAAAATGAATATACGCATTTAAGATATGCTTT
Organism: Cotesia congregata; assembly: GCA_905319865.3. Taxonomy (NCBI): domain Eukaryota; kingdom Metazoa; phylum Arthropoda; class Insecta; order Hymenoptera; family Braconidae; genus Cotesia; species Cotesia congregata. The sequence goes on from CAJNRD030001120.1 coordinate 9,895,928, forward strand.
TTGGGCCTAAAAACTACATAAAAATATTTGTATAGATATTTACATCGGCTAAACGAGTCGATTCGAAGTCTTGTAGTTGTTGTTGAAATCCAACATTAGGATTTGCGACAGCTCGACCTACTCTTACTACTTTGAGTGCTTCTTTCCACGAAAGATTTGTGATACTCATGATATAAGCAACCGCAACTGTCACACTTCTTGACATTCCTGCCAGGCTAAAAATTATTCAAATTGTCTTTTATTGACTTTTTTTATTTAATTTAGACAACACACACATTTTTGTTATTTATTTATAAGAAAATTAAATAAAAAATTACCAATGTATCAGGACGTTACCACCCCGAAGACGAGCCGCGTGAATGAAGTCATTGCAAAGAGAGAAATATTGAGTGAGATTTTGATCGGGCGTATCGGCCGCTAAAATACAGAGATAGTGTTTGTCCTAGAATAGAAAAAATACAAATTATTTCAATTTTAATTAAATCTAATTCATTCGTTTTTTTATTGTTATTATTATAATATTAATAAATTTATTGCAAATCGATTTTACTTACGGAATGAAGTCGCCGTGCTGCATCATGTATTGCCAATATGTGCGTGATTTCAAATCGTTTCAATTGCGCTTCATCTTTACTGTCTCGATAATTACCAACATACAGACCTGGTAAAACCTATATACAAAAATAATATTTTTTAAATAAATCAATAGTTGGATGTTGGTTATTCATGATAAAGTTATACAAAGTTAAGTTAAATTTTTTAATCTGATGTGTATTTAATATTTAACTATAGAATGAGATAAATTATTTCTTCTCTAGTATTAAATCATTTTGTCAAGCTTATTTAAAAATACAAAACTATTAAAAACACTTGGAAATGTTTCTATATTTTTCACTTCACTCGTAAGAGATTAAACAAGGCTTGATAATAAAGTCAGTAGCAATTAAATTTAATAAATATTGTGATTACAGCTAATCTGCCCAAGCGTATCTGTGATTAAAAAAAAATTTCTTGAAAAAAAATATTAGGTATTCGCGAGATTTTTCTCATCACTTGACCAAAATTTTTTGGTCGCGCTTAGTGACTATTTAGGGGTTAATTTAATTACTATGGATAAAATTAAATAAATTGATGTGTCAATTGCATGTACCGCCTTTCAATGTTTCATTTATACTTCCTAGTTGATTAGTCTTGATCGATCCACCCAATTTAACTTCTTTACGAAAAATTCTATAACTAATAAAGTTCGAGCCCATACCCCTGATATAGTTAATAGTTTCATTGGAAGTACACTAACCACTCGACCAAGAAACAAAATTTAATATCAAATATTAATTATAAATAATAAGTATATTCAGGTCAACATAAATCTTGATGGTTGATATAATATTTATTAATGAATATAAAATGACGTGTTTACATTAGTGACAGAAGCTAAATTTTTATCATGCTAATCATAAATCATGCAAGACATGTAATAAGTGATAATAATATAATCTCGAGGGCTATCTTTTATCTTTGTTAATTGAAAAAATTTATTTACAATTTAAGCTCTACGGTACGTTTAATATTAAATGACCTGAACGCAATAAAAAAATATATAAACCGTTATTTTATAGAGTAATTCAATTAACTATTTATAAAACAACAATAAATTTAAAGTTAAAAACAATGATTGAAAGTATGTCAATAGGTGAACACGAGGTACATTTCAGTTAGTATTAACAAATAACTAAAAGATGTTCTTTAAAATTTTTAAGTATTATTGTATCTTCTTTGGTATTTATATTACAATTAAAAAATCTTTTGTAGAGTCACTTGATAATATCGTATATGATAATCAGTCATCTTCAGATTTAACGACTAGACTTTATAATACTGAAAGTGCATTGAAAATAGTTGGAAAAAATCATGCAAACAATCAAGATGCAACTATTGAAGACTTAAGTAGTATAAATAAAACGCTGAGTACAAATGACAATTTATCATCGAATAAAAATTTTGAGGTTGATTACAGATCCATGTTTTTGAAAGATGACAATAATACTTTTGTGACTTATAGTAATAGTAATAATAATTTAAGTGTCCAGGGAACGAAAAAAGCTTTTCCCTCGGCTACAATAACTCTTGGACCGGAGAAAAGTTTGAAGGGCATTGTTAATTATCAGAACAAGTCAGAAGTAACTGAACGTGAAAAAATGCATTCAATGTCAAAGAATAATAAAAAAATAAAATTGGTTGTGAACTTAACGAGTACTCACCAATCGATTGATACAACCTGGAAAAAACGTCTAGATAATCCACCCACAGTATTAAGTGTGCTGGTAGCGCCTAGTGCTCACCGTCAACGAAAAGACGTGACAAATTCAATTATCAATTCTTCTGTTCCCAATAATCGTTTTCAAGCAGGTGAGATAACTGTCAGAATTATGGATGATGATGATTTTGATTGTTTTTATGGAATGACGGTATGTAAAAAATGGAAAACATTACCTGATAATATTCGTCGGAAATTAGTTTACCAGATAAATCATATTATTGAAAAAGCGATGCCTGGAAAAATTGTATATGACCGTGTTGATGATGACTGTACAGGTAATGATCGTGGTGGTAATGATGATGATAGCAATAATGATTGTAAAAAATCAAAACAGCGTGTTAAACGCAGTAAATATTGCTGTAAAAAAAGGAAAAGAGCGAAATGTAAAAGTAGTGTTGATGTAGAAAATTCTTTCGGTGGAAGGAGATTTGCCGATATTAATGTAGATCTTAATCCTAGTATTTTTAAGTTAAACTCTGTTTTTACAACAACTGAGATTAGTTCAACAGTAGCTACTACTACAGCACCATTGATATCAACAACGATAGATATGATAACTCAATCGATTACAACGTCTACAAAAAAAAGGATTTATTCAAAAAGAAGAAAATGCTCAAGAAAACAGAATTTTTGAACAATATCTAATGAAAATAAATAGGATCGAATTAAGACAACAAGCATTTAGAAAACGAATATTACAATTGTTTTAAATTTTGTTAACTGTTTGGAAGTGGAGTCCAAAACCTATTTTTGGCAATAAAATATTAAAAAATAGACATTTTCGAATACTTTTTTTCTTTAAATAATTTTTTGTATCATATTATTAATTTTAAAGTTTTCAATGCTAACAAAAACTTTATATGTCAACAGAAAATCGTTAATAAAATATGGTCGCATAACGATTTATAGTTTATTTTGTTTGTATTGTAAGTGTAATAAAAAGCTATTAAAAAATTTTTTTTTAAATTGAAGAATTAAAATTTTCAAAAGATATTTTTTTTTTAATTATTTCATTTTGATGATGAACTTTAACTGAAAAAAATTTGTAATTATATATAATTATTGATTTTGGAAACAATGTTGTTCAAAGGATTTTAAAAATCTCGTATTTTTTTTTTGGGTTGAAATATAGAAATACTTCCAAATAATTACTGAAATTTTTAGGATCATACCGTAAATTTTGGACTAATTACTAATCGCGTTATATTACATACTTTTTGAATTATTGTTGTACCTTAATGCAAAAACAAAACTGAAACTAAATGGTGAGCAGGAGTTTCCTACTCATGAATTATCCCAAGACTGTATTGTTTAATTGGCAATCAGCCAACTAAATCGGCGCCATGCAACCATCTACGTCACTGTATCGGAAATTTTTACTCTCGCACCTGAGTTATTAATTTCGGATAAGTTTCAAGTATAAATTACTTTATTTGGATTTTATTAACAATACCAGTTCAATGATTTTAAAAGTAATTATTTGGATCGATAAATTTCACTCATAAATTTATTTATTTGTAAGCCGATAATTAATAATCTTACCTTATTCATACCGTTTCCCATTTTGAAGACTCAAATTAGCTTGATAATGTGTTAAGAATCTGTTTTGCTTGTTTTAATATCATCATTAGAGGCATCAGGCAATAATATGCTCCTTGATGAGCAACCTGGTTCTTTTGTCTCTTTCATAACCACTTTAAGCATTAGACTCTTCACATTGTGAATTACACTGTCATTATAGGCTTCTCTCCACGATGTTGAGGTTCTAACCACTTTAGCAAGATACTCGACTTTTTAACGTTCTTGTTCTATTTAATATAAAAAAAAAAAAAAATCTATATTATTTAAAGTCAAAAAATATAAAATTTTTTAATTAACTAATTTACTTAAACTTCATTATCTTAAAAATATCTAAGTACGAATAAATTAAAATCATAGAATAAAAATAATTTATAATTAGGGCATTACGACTATATTTATGAATCAATTTACATTATGAATTACTCAGGAGTTATAGCACCGAATGACTCGACACTAAGTAGATCAGTTCGCTTACACATAACATTTAAATTAATAATAAAGTGTTAGTTGGTATACAGAGACAAAGATTTTATGAGAATTCAATAATATATGTACTTTTATACACTTATTGATTTAACAGCTACAATAGATCATTGTTTGCTTAAATTCATTAATAATAGTGATATTCAACTGTTAATATGTTTGCATGTATAAAAATCAGTACACTTGTTACCATAGAATACTTGCCGCATTTTATCGATTTTTTTCATCAAAGATAACATATATATTCTACTTGTTTGTTATGATTACACGTGGAAGTATTTGATTGTCGAGTGTTTTTTTAAATTCTTATTAATAATTCCTTTATAATTTTTTATTCTTTCATACTAAAAGTTAAGTAGAGCATGAATTTTATAATTTACGTACAGTTTATAACTCGCCCTACTAACAAAGCGGCTATAAAAATTTGAACTCTATGCACGTATAAAAATCAATTTTATTTACTTTTGTAACTGTAGAATCGATTGTCAACATCTGTTTAAAATAGTTGAAATTTTTTGTTTCCTGATATTTTTGGTCCAAAAAGTTTTATTTCCTTTTTGTTTTGTTTGCGGCATATAACAATAGCTTTGGGCGACAAATCTTTCGAGGACCAATATAGATACATAGGTACTATTTATATATATCTTTGTATAGTGTATATGCATTTCTCATGTTATTTTAATTAATCAATTTTTGTAATAAACACAAATAAATAGTCTACGATTTAGACCTAGCATTAATTCTTGATTAAAAATTAATATTATTATTCACGCTCGATTATTATAATTATTATTATTATTATCAATGATTTATTATGTATTTGAATGAAAATTTCATTAGAAATTTTTTTAAATGTGTAAATGATATATTAATTAATTTTTTAATCCTGCGTTTGGTGTAGCCTTATATAGTTATAAATATAAGTTATGATAAAACGTTTTTATTTTTAAAACATGTGACATACAAGTATTTTTACTATGACCTCGATGAAAAATTTTTTTTTTAGTATGAAGAAAAGCTTAACAATGAATCCAAATTGCCTGAGGCACAATAACCAAAGAACGACTACAACTTATGAGAGAGTTTTAAATTTCGAAATTAAAGTTTGCATTTTAAAGAATTTTTTGTGCATTGAAATGATATTTAAATGAAGTATAATTTATAATTAAAAATGAAAAATATATTTTTTTAATTTTAAACATTAAAATAATCCATAAATAAATTAGAGTCAAAAGCAAAAAAAAATTTACTATTATGAAAGTAAAAGGTATAAAAATTAATCAAATTAATATTATGAACTTTTTTTTTGTTATTTATGAGTTTTTAAAGCTCTAAATAATTAATATAAGTAGTTAAAAAAAAATCTCGTTAATAATTATGATTACCTCATTATTAAATCCGAAAATTATAATAACGTCTCTCAGTTTTATGTCTAAAATCGATGAGAATCATTATCAATCGCAAAAAATTTCTTTAGTTGTTAACAGTAATTTATAGAAAAGTTTTTTATGAAACGTTATAACGTAAATAATTAACACTGTTAAAGAAACATACAGTAATTGATGAAAAATAATAAATTGTTAAAATTTCAACTAATACGAGGCTATTTCCGCACTAGTAAAGTAATATAAGGGCGCGTCATCTGAAAACTGTCCCGCTTTTCTTGCGGTAGAACACTATCCTCGTGCAAAGCTTGCGGGGTGAATTTGCGATCGTACGGTCCAGGTTTAGTGGTAGTTGTGATTACGCAGGCGCCGCTCGATACATCCCCTTCATCGTACTCAGCCACAAACTTGATCTGATCAATTTCATAGCGGTGACAGAAATTGCAAGTTTCACAATCAAAACTTATTTTATACATAAAGAGGTGCCATAGAATGTTCATTTAAAACAAGGCCACTGTTTATATATAAACAACTTCTTATTAGCTTATAGATATTATTATATATTACTGTAATCTACATCAATAACTAATAACAATTAAAATGGTATATTATATTATAATGTTGCATCACTCAATAGTATTAGCTAATTCAAGCTTATCAATTTATACAAATACACAATTTAATTCATCGTTATCTGGTTCTATTAGCTAATATTAAAAGATTGATACATAATTTAAGCCATTATACGATTAATTATTAGAATTTTTTATCAGGGAATCAGGATTATTTTTATCTTTTTACAAAATAATAAATAACAATGTCAGCACACACAAGGGAATTAGCAGATGTTTAGGATTCAAAAACATTTAGAGTAAAAAGAGTTATTCGACCTCGTCTATCGTTAATAGCTTAATTTTTTTTTTTTTAATTCAGCTGTACTTCTTAAAATGTAATTTTTAGGTAAAATTTTTATGAGTATATTCCTGGCAAAAAATTTTTTAAACCATTTAAGTCAGATTAAATTGTGTTTTTTCTCAAATTTGAATTATTTTTAATATTTAAGATTTTCAAGAATAATGGAAAAAAAACAATCATCTGAAGAAAATAAGAAATTGACACATAATTCATATAATACGTTTGTGGTGAAAAATTCAAAAACTTTTGCTAGGAAAACGCCCAAAAGGATTATTATATACACAAAAACGAACAAAGGACAGTAGTACGCTAGTACGAAAGGTTTTTGCCTTCAAAAAGTTGAAACAGGCCGTGTCAAGAAATCTCTTCAAAATTAAAAGTAATTCACGTTTGAAGTTTTATTTTCAAATGCTTAGTAAATAATATTCACTTAGGTTTTTTTTTTATATTTTACTTAGGTTATTTTTAATTAATATGTAGTAAAAGAAAATTTTTACCAAATTGTAAGTCTATGAAACTTACAATTAAAAAAGAACGTTTTTTTTTAACGTCTCTGTACATTTTTGTCAACAAATCATAATTGCATGTATAATTAATACTAAATTGTATTAAAATGAGTTCAAACCTACACGGAAAAAATGAAACCTGACTGGTTCATTTTCGGCACCAGACTCAGTCGTGTGCAAGAAAAAATGGAAGGGGAATAAAAATTGGTTTACACCAGACTGAGTCGTGTGCGCACCCGAATGAGTCTAGGCAGCACAGGACTCAGTCCTAAATAAATAAATTTAACTCACAAATTAATAGATGGAACAAGTGAAATTTAGTTTAAAATAAATTATATTTTGATACTAATATTTACACTCTAAAACTTCAGTTCTAATTGTCAAAACTTTTTAATTAAGTGAAACTCTTTTAAAAGGCGTAAGATGTATCTCAATCGATCAATCTGTTCCTGAGTTATGACAAGTAACACAATAACTTTCTTATTTTTTTTTAAATTTACAATTTTTTAGTGGGAAATTGAATAATTTATTTTGAACTTCCCGCTATGAAAATCAGGAAGTTATTGATTTTGCCTCGGTTTTCGAAATCGAATTTATATCAAATGCACGAAGTGTTAAAAAACGCCGTAATATGTGAAATTTTGAGCACTTTGCATTTAAAATTAGTGGGAAGTCGCAGGGATGGCCTGTAGGGTCAAACGTTTTACTAATTCTTTTATTGTATAATATCTAATTTTTTTATTGTCATACAAAATTTTTTTTAATTTCAAAAGTTTCAATACTTTAATAGTTTTTACTATGTTACAATTGTCAATTGTTTATTTAAATCTTTTGCAGATTAAATAAAAAAATTTAACGCCAAAAGTGACAAAACAACAAGATCGGTTAATAATAAATGGATAAGCTTGTTTAAAAATGAAAAAAAAAAAGTAAAATATATGTATAATAATTCATAAATTACAAATTATATACTATAAATAAAACCAAAATGTCATAATTTAATAAACTTCCAATATATCCTGCATAATTAGAGCAATTAAATTAAAAAAATTAGGAAAACGGTTGACCCTAAAAGCTATCCTTGCAACTTCCCGCTAATTCCTTACCTAGGCGCTTATTGCAGTTATGATGTTTTTGAGCTCTTCGAGCTCAAAAATACAATTTATGTGTTGCTTTGAGCTCTCCGAACTCAAAGAAATAGCTTTCCTATGCTTTTAAGCTCAATAATTTTATCAAAGTTCGATGAAACTCGATTTTTAAAATTTTCAAACTGATATAACTTTTGAATGAATCAACCGATTTTCACGCGGTTGGATGCGATCAATTTAGTTTTTTGAGCTTTATAAATAATTTGGTACAAAAAAATTGATTTGATGAAACATTTCGGAGTTATTACAAAAAAACACTTTTTTCGAATTTTTTCGACAACGATATCTCACGAACGCATCAACCGATTCTGACGCTTTTGGTGGCGATCGATGCGGGTTTTCAAGCTTAAGAGCTGATTAGTTTTTGAGGTCGATCGGTTCAGCCAATTCGGAGATATTTTGAAAAAATGAAAAAAAAAAAAAAAAAACAACTTTTCTTTTCACTTTTTTTTTGCAATTTCTCGAAATATACTGGTCCGAATTGGTTCCAACTTGTAGGAAATCTAAGTTTGGCGAAGACCTTTCGAATGACACCAACTGCGATCAAATCGGTCAAGCCGTTCAGAAGTTATAAGAGGTTTACACACACACACCCACTCTCATACATACATACATACATACAGACGTACGGACATCATCGTAAAAATAGTCAGGAAAGCTTCTTAGGGCTTCAAAACGTCGAGATCTGTTTTGAAACCTCGATTTTTGTAAAACCAATAACTTGCCGATTTTTTGAAAATCTTCGATTTTCTTAGCGGGAAGTTAAAAATGATGTCAGCGAATTGTATCCGTCATATTTTATAAACAAAAATAATTAATATCTTATCGGTTTAATAATTCATAATTACATTGAGAAGAATATAAGCAACTTTTTAAGAATTAAGAAATTTCTTATTCAGTCTTTGGAATATATTTAACAAAATTAAAGGTAATTTACTCAAAAACGTGAAGTTATTAAAAATTAATCACATAATAATAGTCGAGTTAATTTTTTCAGTATTTTTTACCTGTACCTTAACTGTTAAGGTGTATTGCTTGGATAATAAAGACAGAATAGACTACCGAAAGACATAAACATTTTATATAAGCGTACACTTTGTGTTTGTAAACTGTAAGGTTCCTTCATCTTTTAATCTTAATCATTATTCGTAACAATAGATATTAGAATAAAATAAAAGTTATGTAATTTAAATTTTATTTTGTACTAACTATAATTTAGTTTTTATATTCTTATTAAAATAATATATTAGAAATAGAAAGGGATTGTAAGCGAACGACAGAACAATAATAAATGAGGATGAGAGGTGTATAATATAAATGTAAAGAGAATATATACAAAGTGTGAGAAATGAAAGAATGGCGCGCGCAAGTGGTTACAGGTTAGTGAGTACATGGCTGCCATGAGGAAGGAGCCAAGTGCGCGCAAGTGCGTTGGCATTTTACATAGTTTTATGTATATTTTTTTTTTATTTTAAGATGCTGAATATTATTCGGTTGTGAAATTAATAATATGATTTTTTTTTCAAGTACATAATAGTCAATAATAATGTTTAAAATACACGGTATCAATAATATTTATAATTGTATGTTATCATTTGGATTGTATATATATTCCACATATTTGCTGCTGTCAGGTATCTCACAATTGATTAACTGACGCAGCTATGACTTGAGAATACTGTCATCATTACACTGAAAATAGGGTTTGTATTTTTTACTATTATTTATTTAACAAATTTCAAATAATTATATTGGATTTTATTGTGCGAATGTAGGGGATATCCATATGAGCGAGCATGACACTAATTACTGTGACCTGTTAAGATCCCGGAAATGTCAGCATATTTTTTTTTCTACCGTTAATTTTATTATTTATATTTTATTTCAATTATTTTTAAAAATATTTTGTTGATTTTATTTTATAAGAATAAATTTATTTTTGTGATAAAAAAATGTTGATAAACTTTTTTTTTTTTTGTCTTAGATAATGATATTATAGATAATAAAAGAGCGAGTAATTTTTTCACCTGTATTGCAGTTATTTTATTTTATTCATAAAGAATGTCGCATGACAGTTAATTAAAGATAACACTGATAGTAGTTTGATAACTGCATTGATTACACAATAGTACAGAACAAATCATTTCATTGTTAGTTTTATGTTAAATTCGTATTGCACTTCAATTACTTACCTATATTGAATATTTTAAAAATGGTAATATACGTTAAATTAAATTTTATTTCAATGCGTAAAGTATCAGAATGTTTCATCTAAAGAGAATAATTGTTTACTCAGCAATAAATATTGATAAATTATATTATGAATCAAACAAAAAATTTTTTTTTCAGTAGAATGGTGATAATGATAATAAAGTAAAAATTAACTCAGTTTATATTAATACTATTGGTGGATTCTTGTTTTTTTCTTGAATTATCTTGAGTCATAAAACATATTTTAGCAGAAAAGACTTATAAGTATGCTTAGGCTTTTAAGTATGTATCTTTTGAAGATGACAATTACTTTATCTAAAACTTTTATGGTATTAAAATTAAAGATATTTAATTTTTCTTTTATTTTTACATTTAATTTGAGATTTTAATTATTACTTTTTGTGTCAAGTATAGCAAAGTAGATTGATAATCCACTTCAGTTGAAGAAAAATTAATAATGTATAATTAATCTTTTGTAAAGTTCATTAATTTATTTATATATTCAAAGTCTTTAACAACAATTGTTATTATTATTTAGTAATTATCAGCTGTTTAAATTATTAAGCTTATTATTGATCGATAGATCTTCTTTTTATATCAAATAAAGATCATATAACATTTGTGTAAATATTGGCTGAAGTCTCGCGAAAAAAATGAAAGAACACTTGTCAAGCATATTAAATGTCAAGTTGAATAATGATTAAAAAAAAATTAGCCCATGTCTAAAAATTTAAAATAATCCCAAATTGCTTCTTAGTATTTAAAAAAATCTAAGTGATTTTATCAACCTGTTAGTTTTGTCATATTTATCAAAGTCATACTGGTAATAATTTTACTTAGTGTATTTATATAATTTTTTTTTTAATAATTTTCAGATAAACATATTAATTACTCAGCCATGGAGCATGCAGATTTAGTTGCCGAGATGGTACACGTCGAAAGACTTACAACGCAAGAGCGATTGCATCTTGCTCGACATCGCAGGCTTCAACAGCTAAAAGTTTGGCGCCAAAGAGAAAAAGAATGGTTGCGTCATCAGACAAAACATGCAAGCAATAAAAGAAACATATTTTTTGATGATAGTGTTATGCTATTAGAAGCTGCAGCGAGGAACGATATTGATGAAGGTAAAACAAAGCCCAAACAATAAAAAATGAACGTCATTTTATATTTATACTTAATCAATAAAAATATATTTTTAATCAATATTTCAGTGCGAAGGTTATTGAAAAAAGGCGTTAATCCAGATTCTACGAACGAGGATGGTTTAACTGCTCTTCATCAATGCTGTATTGACGACAATGAAGAAATGATGAAATTGCTGGTTGAGTTTGGTGCAAATGTCAATGCTGAGGACAGTGAAAAATGGACTCCTTTACATGCTGCGGCTACTTGTGGTCATTTACACCTTGTACGCTACTTAATTGCATCTGGTGCTAACTTATTAGCTGTTAACGCTGATGGAAATATGCCTTATGACATTTGTGAAGATGAGAGAACTTTAGATTGTATAGAAGGTTAATTCAAATTTTGATGTTATGCAAAAATTTTTATTTTATCATACAACTATAATAATAATAATAATAATAATAATAATAATAATAATAATAATAATAATAATAATAATAATAATTGTAATTGTAATTTATTGAAAGAGGCCGTAGGACATAGTCCTCTAACGGCCAAAAGCATACACAAAGCATACATGATATCTTAAAATTAAGTACAAATCAGTATAATATCAAAGTAAAAGTCAAAAAGTGTTCAAAAACCATTATTAAACAAACAGAATAGATTATTATAATATTAATGTTAATATTAACAGGTCTCTCAACGTCAATTTTATCGCAGTAATACAAATTTAATTAATTAAGATTAATAATGAATGCTGAAACAAAAACAGTCTATTTCTAGTCTTATACCATATTGCACAGGATAGAAAGTAACTAAATTGCACTCAGCCAAAAATACGCACTTAGAGATAATAATAATAATAATAATAATAATAATAATAATAATAATATTATATAATATGTTTAGGTGAAATGGCTAGTCGAGGTGTAACACAAGAGTTGATTGATGAAACACGTGCATCAACAGAGGTTCAAATGTTACAGGATTTACAAAAAGCGGTGGCGCTAGGTCAAGATTTAGAATATAAAGATCATCAAGGAGCTACTCCTGTATGAATAAAAATTAATTTTATCGATGAAAATAAGTAACAAATAATTATTTATTTGTTTCATTAATTATTACTGGTAAATTTGGTTTTTATTTTACATTACAGCTCCATATAGCAGCAGCTAATGGTTACCTTCGTGTTGTCGAATATCTTTTAGATCAACATGTTTCAACAGACGTGGAGGACAATGACAAATGGCAACCGGTGCACGCTGCTGCTTGTTGGGGTCATGTTAGTAATTATTTATATCAGTTTTTTTTATTTAGATTCTAACATTTAATAATTAAAACTATAATCTTTTTAATCATTTTAGTTGGAAGTTCTTGAATTGTTAGTTCAAAACGGTGCAGATTTGAACGCTAAGAACAAACATGATGAAACACCAGCAGGTATTAATTTTTTTAAGTATTGAAAAATAATTCGAGCCCTTTTGTTATGTTATTAATTATAATTATAAATACTTGTCTATTATTTATTCATATATGTGAATATTATTTGTTTATAGATATTTGTGAAGATCCGGAAATCCGAGAACGCATAGTAGAGTTGAAAACAGAGCAAGAAAGTAAAAAACTTCGTGAGGCACAAAGTCGGCGTGTACGTAGATCACAAAGCATTAATACAAGAACGCAAAGCGTGAGACGAACATCTATAAGGGATAAAGTTCTCACGACTAAAAAAGACGCACAAGAAGAAGCTAGATTGAGATTACAAGCTCAACAAGTAATTGTTATAAATTATAAATAATACTTAATTAAAGATAAATGTCAACAATGATGTAATTACTAAGCCGTTTACTTTTTTTTTCCTCTAAATAATTATAGACTTATACTTCAACCAAGACACCGGAACCAACAATTATAGCAAATAATACAAATGTTGAAAATAAGACGGAAGAATCCGATTTATCTCCAGCTGTACGTCGAGGTCCTGAAGGCAAAGATAATGATTCATTTCTTCATGAAGATGCTGACAAAGATTCAGGTAGCTTCCAAATCTTTTATATTTCATATTGATTTTTTTTATAATGTTGATGACTTTTTTTTTGGTGTTTTTAATCATGAATTGTTGAAATTAAAAAAATGATTTCTATTATTTAGACAATGTATTTTAATTGAATTCATCTATTATCTCTTATTCACAAGCCATATTTTCTTTTCTTTCCTACCACTGCGTGTCCCCTTGACATACAATTCCGAGGTCAGTTTTTTATGTCACATTCTTATTCGTTTAAAATATTATTGATTTATTAAAAAATTTTCGGTGTGTACTATTTTAGATTTATTATTATTAGCACGCAAATATAATATCAAATTTTGAATAAAAGTTTTAGATTGTTTGTATCTCTTGTAGTAATTGAATACGACAATAATTTACTTTATTGAGTTCTTCATTATACTTCCCGTATTTTTTATTATTATAATTTTTTAATTTTTTTTTTACCATAAACATCCCTATGTCGATAATTTTTTGAACGATACGGTGTTATTTTTACATCCAAATACTCGATGCATGTGCTGATGTTTTAATAATAATTGTTTATTAAATCTCTAATTTCATATTATAAAGTTTTTTAGAAATCGAAAAAAAAAAAAAAATATAGTAAATAGTTTGATATTTTTATGTATGGTGTTTTTGATAATAGTTATGTAATTATTGTAAAATTTTTAACGATTTCATACTTTTTTCTAAATGTAAATATATTGTAATTTAATGAGGTAATTTTGAAATAAAATTTAGAAACTTAAACCATGAATGAGTAATATTAAAAAATGAGTAAATATTTTGTAGATATGTTTTGTGTATGCAATTTTTTTGTATAACGATCGTATATATAAATTCATTTTGTATGAAAATTTCGCATGAACAAAATTACACTTTTCAAATTTAGAAGAACAGTAATCGGAGTTATGAAATGGAGTTGATATAATATATTACTAACTTTTAAAAGTAGTTTTAAAAAATAAAATTACTAAGATAAATTTTCGACAAATTTACACATTTGCATTGATAGTTACAGAGCCTGATTCCCCGGTCAACCGACAACAACAACAACCAACGTATGAGAGTGATACTAACGGCAAAATCAACATTCATGTGTCTGTAGTTTTTGTGAAATCTTTGTCAGATTTGAAAAAACAGCGAGCTCAGAGTCGGCACACAAATCCAACAATTGTAGATGCTAATGGAAATGGTGTTCCAGTTTCTTCACCACCTGACAATGATTTAACTGCCAATAATTTTCAACGTTTCTCTGGGAATACTAGTGAGATTATTGGAGATAGTCATACGGAACAACGTTGTTGTATTATAATGTGAGTTTAAATTATTGTGCCGGACTCAGTATCTAATTATTATTTAAATGCCATGTCGACTAATGGTATAAATTATATGTAAAGTAATTTTTTTTACACATTATGCAGAAATCAAATGTGAAATTCTAACGTCCAGTGAAAATAATATTTTTCATTATTCAAGTGATTATATAAATGTATAAATTAGCAAAAACTAATTTAATTTAAAATGTTGAAAAAGTTAATATTTATTCTCTATTAAATAGAGACAGATGATGTATGTACTTAAATTGTTGGTTAATTTTCTTTAAATTAATATTCAGTAGTATTTAAATGCAAACATTTAGATTGTGAGACAATATCTTTTTTTTTTTTTCGTACGGCTCTATACTATATTCTTTGTTAATTAATTTATTTATTTTTACACATATTCAAATGTTTTTTCGATAAACACATTTGTTTATACTTATTATAAATTATTCTTACTTATTCATTTTTGATTTAAGTATCATAATTATCGATAAAATCAAAATTAAATTTTTACAAAAAATATTCTGATGTTTTTTTGATCGAATTATTTTATATCAAATATTAGATATTTTAGTGAATTTATAATTTAGAAACACAATTTAACAGATTTTTGGTTGTATACCAAGTAATTTACAAGTGAAAACATAAATATTAAAATATTTGCTCATTATAATTACGTTTAATTGTAATTGTTATTTAAGAGGTACATTTAGTTTGTTAAAGGTTGCTATTGGATTATTGTCTTCTAATTACTGTTATGACAAACAATATTTTTTAATGTTATTCATAACAGCGTTCATCAGTCAGATAATAAAATCCCGCAAACTTATTACATTAATATAGTTGTTGAAATTATAAACTGATATAAAAATCTATATCTCGGCTGGTGGGACTTATGTCTCTGTTTTATCTATAAAATGTTGTGATTAATAGATGCGCAAAGTAATATTTTTTTATAATTTTTATTGAAATAAGTATTAAGTCGATTAATAATTAAGACATTTAATTAATAGTTTTATCGAATTGTTATGTATAAATAATTAATATTTCGATTCTTGTTCATCGAAACATCACGTACCTATAATTATTTATAAAGCATTTCACTGATAACATCAAGTATGAATCTCAAATTAACGATACTTTGAGAGTTTGAGTTGACATATTCTTAATTCTTCCGAAATCTACAACGATAGACTACATGATTCATGAGTGATAAACTTAGGGTATAAACATCGGTTTTGGACATAATTTATTTACCAATTCATATTAATAAGAAGTATTGATACTGTTAGACGTGTAATTACAGTATTTTTAAATATATGGTAGAAATAGTTGTAATGTATTTTTTTTGTACTTAAAAAATTATTTTATCAAAATCATTAAAGTGTCCGAAAATGGGCTAATGTGTCTAAAACCGGTTGTTTTACCCTATTTATGAGTCTTTAGTTATTAACAACTAAAACAAACTACGAATAAAAGAAGGCTTATTTATGAGTATTTTAGTACTTAATTACAAAATATGGATGAATCCATTGCAATAACCAAAGCTCATTAAAACCACGTACTTTTACAAAATTTTTCAATCTTCATGTTTTTTAGTGTATGCGAAATAAAAATACGCGATTAAATTTTTAAATCCTTTTTTCAATAATTGTGAAAATGCTTTCCTGTTGAAAAAAAATTAAGAATCCACTGTATGAGCGTTACTACTGTTATAACTTGGAGAAATCAAATTTATTAAATCTTTAATAATAAAGTTAACAGAATAGTTGGTCGTTTTAAAAGATATTTAAAAATCTAGTACTCATAGAATATTTTCACGATTAACGAAAAAATAAAAATTATTAAAAATCTTTCTATTATAAGATTGAAATGGATCAAAAATTTTAATAAAAATCATAGAACAAAGTAGATTATTTATAATTAACGAGAAAGTAATGCATAGTATTTATTATTAATAGAATTAAAAATTATAATAAAATGATTTTATTCGTAAAAATTATTAAAATACCTTTTTGGTTGTGTGAAATTTAATAGTTGTATATATTTTCTGTTGATTGCTCTAAATTAGAAATAAATTGTATAAATTATTTTACCAAACTTACTCAACTACGATTAATAAATTACAGTTCACATCTTTTAAGTACAATTAATAACATTCCGCGATTAATTTTAATTGAAGAAGTATGTAATTTTAAGATTTTTACTTATAAAATAGATCAAATTGAAGACTTTCTAGAATCATCAGACTATCAATAAACACGCATAAAGTAATATTAAATCCATTTGTTTTTATTAGTATACTTAAAAATAAAGCACAACATAATAAATTTATTTAAATATAAAAAAGAGTCTAAACATGCATTTTATATGTATTTCATAATTAATTATTTAATATCATAGCGGTTTATATTTGTGTCCATCACACATACCTATTGTATATTTATCAGTACATTATACACATATGTTGATTTAACATTTAAAATTAATCAAATAGAATTTATTAAAACATAAGTATTTTGAGTATAAATACAACAAATCTAGGTTATTTTTCAATATTAATAATATAAAATTATCAGTGTATTTTATTTAATAATTTATTTAACGACTGTAGGTTATTCCGCAGTTAGTTATAATTGTAATCCATTAAAATGGGAAAATGAATATTGTACAAATTATATTGACCATTATCTGATAAATCTGTATAATTATTGTTTGATTGATTTATTAATTTTGGTGATAAACATTATGAATAAATTGTCTTTAAATTTGAATTATTGTTTTACATATCATTGGAAAATTCACGGTTGATATTTAAGTTATTTATAAATTACCATAAAATTCATTATTTGCAATTGGTTATAATGAAAAGTTATACAGATGTTGTTTTACAAATTTATTAAGTTTAACATACGTTATATTATTAGCAATCTTTTTCTAGTCATAATGATTAAATGATTGTTAGATCAATACTTCCGGAGGAAATATTGGACTAAAAAAAGAAATTGAAAAAATTTATGTTGAGATAAAAATATTGAAAAAATTATTTCATTATTTTTCATTGTATTCCAGCTAGTTTTGTTTTTATTTGTTTATTTGAGGTCGCTTTAGAACTATAAGATTATCAGCGGCCACATTTTAGCTAATATTAGTTTAGAAGTTATTTTGTCAACAAACCTATTTATTCTTGAACTATCCTACGTTTTATACATATAACACAATATTTCATCATTTCTGTCCTGTAAGTTTTAATTTCTGCATTAAAAATATTTTATTTTCGTATTTTGTTCATTTTTAAATTAGTCCGCACAGATCTAATTGTTTTCTTTTGGTAATTACATCAATTTTTCATTTTATTAATTGATAAAAAATTTAATCTGATATTTAGGTAAAAAGCTATTTATATCATTATAGCTATAATTATTTTTTGTTATTCATCAAAATATACCTAAACTGAGGCTAATATTATTTACTTTTTAAAACCAAATTCTCTATTGACAGAAAGAAAAAAGAAATTAATATGTCCCTGAATTTTATTGATGTTTTATTTTATTTAAAAACTGATTTAGATTTGATTACTGTTTCTAGTTGTAGAAATAATAATTTATTACATAAACACGTAGTTGTCTGTAATTTCTTCTTAACTCATCAATCAAGTTAATAACGACGAATTTTTTCGTGCTTTTTATCTTATTTGCTCATTCGTCTATTATTGAAAAATTTACGATCAGAAATAAGTGTTATTGTAATTTAATTATCTTACTGGTCGAACTTTTAGCAAACATAATTTATCATTGTTCAA
This sequence comes from Cotesia congregata, assembly GCA_905319865.3. Lineage (NCBI taxonomy): Eukaryota > Metazoa > Arthropoda > Insecta > Hymenoptera > Braconidae > Cotesia > Cotesia congregata. The sequence continues at coordinate 9,914,785 of CAJNRD030001120.1, forward strand.
ATCAATTTTAAATAAAAAAAAAAAAAAGTATTCACTGTTTTTTCACATTCATTACATATTTCAAAACACTTTAATTAATTATTAAATTTAAAATGCTCAAACTTCGATTCAGGTTCAAAATAATTGAATTTAAACCTATATGTATTGATGATACCAGCTTTTTATTCACTATTTTAAAAAGCTTTCAATAAATAAGTGATCAGTTTATTAACTTGGTTAATTTTTACATAAGAATCAAATAATCCAAAAATGCCGAGTCAACTGAACGAGTTTGAAACAAAGAAAACAAAATTATAGAATGGGTTGCTTCTGGGACAGGCGATGCACTTTTTTGGAGTACATCTATATATATATATATATATTAGGGTGGGTCAAAAAAATCGATTTTTTTTTTTTAACTTCTAATATTGAAAAGTTGGTTCTCAGGCACCTCTAGAAAATGCTCACCAAATTTGAGCTCTTAATATTGATAGGAAGCTTATCCGCATCACAGTTTTATATTTTTTGTTAGTCTCTTATAAAAAAGATCATATATCTCACTATTGATCAATTTTTTAATCAAATCTTTATACATGTTTATGTGGAAAATTGAATGATCTACAAAAAAGATTTGAAATATGTAAGCGATTACATTAACCATTTCAAAGATATCCGAGGTCAAAGTTCAAAAAATTTATCAAAAAAAAATTTTTTTTTTTTTAATTTCCTACCAAATTGGAAAATAATAGTTGTCAAATGAATATGCCATAATTTTGTAGGAAAATCAACGCTCTACAAAAAAGGTCTGATATGTTAAATTGATTACTACAACCGTTTAAAAGATATTCGTAACCGAACCCCAATGCTTTCTGATTTCAAGAATTTTCTAATAACTTTTTCAAATATATCCATTAATACCCGCATGGAAAAATATATATGTGAAAAATATATGCGAATATATATTTTTTTTGCGCTAAATATATGTCCGCATATATGTTCACATATATGCGTAGATATATGTTCACATATATGCGTGACTTATGAATTAATTAATTTTTTTTTTTAAATAGAAATAAATTCTTTTATCATAAAACAAAGTGGAGTCAAAGGAAAAAATTTTAAAGATTTTTTTCAAAAAGTTATGCAAAATTCAAAATTTCACCATTTTCAGGTTTTTCAATTTTATTTTTGTAATATCTCAGAAACTATTATAGTTACAGACATGGGCCAAAGTTCATTTTAAAGGGGATACTTAGGACTATAAAAAAAAATTTTTTTGGGTAAAATTTTTGAAAAATCAGAAAGTGGGAAAATTTTGAAATTTAAAAAATCGTGAAAATTAAAGCCCGCTATGAAATTTTTGGCTCATTTTTTTTTACAGAGTACCTTATTGTTGTACTTTTTCTTTCACTTTTTTTATAGTTTAAAAAATTTAATGTGGTAAGAAATTAAAAAAAAAATTTTTTTTTGATAAATTTTTTGAACTTTGACCTCGGATATCTTTGAAATGGTTAATGTAATCGCTTACACATATCAAATCTTTTTTGTAGATCATTCAATTTTCCACATAAACATGTATAAAGATTTGATTAAAAAATTGATCAATAGTGAGATATGATCTTTTTTATAAGAGACTAACAAAAAATATAAAACTGTGATGCGGATAAGCTTCCTATCAATATTAAGAGCTCAAATTTGGTGAGCATTTTCTAGAGGTGCCTGAGAACCAACTTTTCAATATTAGAAGTTAAAAAAAAATAATCGATTTTTTTGACCCACCCTAATATATATATATATATAAAAATCTGTACGTTTTAATTATGATGTAGACTAATAAATACCATTCAAAAATATACCCTGAATAAAAAAACGTATTGAGACAAAGAAAAAAGTATTGAAAAGTATTAGATTGACTAGAAAACCAATACTTTTTTCTTTGTCTCAATACTTTTTTTTTTTATCAGGGTAATTAATCGAAACAAAGTTATCAATTACAGTTGTGATCATATAAAAATCATTGATATTGAATATGATCTACACATTGTTTCATTGGTGCATGAAAATTAAATTAGCTGACATCTGAAAATGTTCATAATTTTTTTTATTAAAAAATTATTATAAAAAAATTAAAAAAAAAGTTCACATGTAGAAGATTTGAAAAATTATGCGTGCAATTTTTTTATTTGTAAATTAATTGTTAAAAAAAATCAAAAATTATTGAACGTCGGCTAATTATAGTATCATCATTTATGCAATAACTAAATTTATTTTGGAATAATTATGAGTATGGACTTACTAAAAAGATAAAAAACCAGTATGCATTAGTGATTTTTATTACGATGAAGAGCAGGAAATAATTGTAGAAAAATCTCGAGAGCATAAGCAGAAACAACCAAATGAAGTTATTGTAACTGAAATAAAAGAATTTAATCAATTTTATCCGGAGAAAAAGTTGGTATGTAATTTTTTATGCAATTTTTATGACAGCTGTCATTAAAAGCGTCGGTTACAACTAAAATTAATTAGTATAATAATAAGGTATTTGACAATTGCTTTTTTTTCTTATGTCCCATGTAATTATTTATTTATTTATTTATTGGAATAAACGCCAATCGGCAATGTACACAAATTATTTAATATACTTAGGATTATTATTAATGATTTGACGGCTATTAAATATGTAATCATAAAATTATTGAGATTATTATAATTATTATAATAAGTGTACTAGCTGGTTAATATTAATTTCTTGACTTTGGAGGTGAAACTTGAGATTGAGTCCATGAAGAAATCGATGTCTGAGCTATATTTATTGACTAGGTTTGATATTCTGTTTTTGGGTCCATGATAGACATAGTTTTTTTTATGTTTTCGTGCTACTTAGTAGTCTAGTAGATCTTAAGCTCGTATTGATTGCGTATTTCTGGAGACTGTATTTGACCGAGCGAAATTATGGTCGAGCAAAATAAGAAAATGGTTGTGGAAGAGAGCTGAGCACCCTCGCTGGATGTATTCTTGCGCTCGTGAGAAATTTAAAATTTAAATATTAAAATCTATTGCGCCAATTGCGCCAATTGCGCCAAGTTTCGTCATCTGTAGGTATGTACAGTTTACTCTGTTGAACTCTGTTGATAAGAGAATTCTCTATATAGTTGTTAGCGCATGCGCATTCATTTATATTTTTAATCTGTTTTTTTTTGTGTGGTACAGTGTTGCCAATGTCCGGGTAATTACCCATTTTTCGGGTAATTCGATGTTAAATGGGTAAATGACCAAGCAATGGGACTCAGACGGGTAAAGTCGGGTAATGGTTGTTTTATTAAAAGGAGATCCACGCGAAGCAGTCAAGTTTTTAAAATTTTCTGAAAATTTGTAAATTTCATCTACATAGCCTAATAATCAATAAAAAAAATTTAAATTATTTCAAATTAATTAACATAATTATAGATTAATAATAGATATTTCAAACGCAAGATATGAGCTCGAAGAGTTGGAGATTAATATTTCAATATTTCTGTGAACAGAACAGTTGGAGAATAATATTTCTGTGACATGTAGCTAATGTTTATTTATTTTAATTAAAAATAAGTGACTGATTCAGGGGGAACTACTTGTATGCAATATCACTGTGCTGAATTATTTATTTTTATTATTATATTCGCAGTACTTTTATCTCGGATAAAATTTTATCTTGGATTGAAAAACTGGCCCTTACAATTAAAAGTTGGAAATCATTTAATCGATGAGTAAGGAATATAATTTAATTAACAGGATTACATAAATAAAATTATATATTTCTTTATAAAATGTGTAGAAAATTTGCCAAAATGCGCTCGCAAATTATGCTGGTTTATCTGAGACATGTTTACAAACAAATAAATTTCAAGGTTAGGGAACTGTTACGGTGTTGTCAAGTGTTTACCGGTAATTCAGAGTGCTATATTTTTTTTAGTCAATTAAATAATTATTAAATGTTAGTAATAATTAAATGCGTAAATTTTTCGGAAATTTCCTCAAAAATGTTATTAATTAATTTGAAAATTAATTTTAAGATGCATAACAAAAGTATTTCTACGCATTATTTTTTTTTAGACATATTCTTTACACTAGCAGGGTACTTGGATTTCCTTAAATTACATTTTATGTTAAAGTATTGAATAAATATTTTTTATGTATAATTCAAACTCATATTTTTCCGCTTGTCCTCATAACTTGAACTTGCGCCTTACCGGAACATAATGAATGATTCACAAAATCAATTGACTAATAGAAACAATTTATCCACGGAAACCTTAAAATCTGTATCAGTAACTAAAAATTATTTATTTAAGGATAGCGAAATTATTAATTTTGAGCCAACAAACGAAATGATTGACACAAATGTTTAGGAAAAATAACGATAAATAATAAAAAATCTGAATTAATATTGTTATAATAACGATTATCATTACTAAGTACATCGTCTAATGTTTATTTTTTAATTTATATGGTTTATATATTTAACAAATACTTAACAATATTATGTTTTAAAAGTTTAAAAAAACGAAATAATTCAATAAATTTTATTAATAATTATTATTGTGTACTTTTTATTTTGAATGCTCACGTAAGATTTAATATTTAATTTTAAATTTACCGCGCTTTTAGTAGATGGCAACACTAACTTTCAGTGCCGGGTAAAAACGGGTAATTGGACTTAGTGGAGTGGGTATTTAATTCTAACTTAAGCCATCGGCAACACAGTGACACTGTGGTAGTCTATTTAACACCGTGGAGTAATATTGTTTACAAATTATTCAATAATTAAAAAATGTTGAAAACAGTATTAAGTTCATTAAAAATATCTATTTTGGATCAAAAGTCCTCGCAATTGTTAACCGGTATTTTACAACCTTCCAATAACTTAATATGCACTAGATTGTTACATATAACCTCTTCTCTATCCGGAATTGATCAAAGGAGAAAACGAGAAGGTGTTATGAAAAAAGATGATGGAAGTGAGGGAGAATTTACAATAGGTATTGATAACATAGCTAAGCGGTAAGTTTACTTAATTATTTTTATATGACACCGAAATTAAAAGACATCTTATAATTTTTTAGATTTTTATAACAATCAAATTATCATGAAAAAAATTAAGTCAAAAAGTTTCACATAAAGAAATTTATAAAAATTATAAGTGCGAATTTTAAAAAATATTTTTTTTGTTATCATAACTGAATTACTGTAGAAATTTCAAAAATTGTCCGTTATTTGTTGATCTTATTGTCAGTATCATTCTCTCTATAATTAAAAAATTAATTACAATATTTGAGGTTGTACAATATTCTACTATAATTTTTCAATGTAAAAGTAACTTATAAATACTTGATTGTTTAATAGACAACGATTGTTTCCTGACATGAATACACCTAACACACTTTTTAATGGCATACCTTATAAAGAGATTCCTATTGTTAACATCAAGTGCTCTCCGAACAACACTATGATGTGTTTAACAGATTATAAGGGTGCGTTCAATTATCTTTATTAATAATTAAAATATTATTTATTTATTCAGAGGATGTATAAGTAACATTTAAACTTAATAGGTTCACTAAAAATGTTTAAAAGTTGCGGGACTGAAGGTTTTAAACATGCTCGAAAAGCAACCAATATTGCTGCGCAGGCTACCGCTATTTCATTAAGTACCGTAAGTAATTTATTATTTTTTTAATAAAGATATAATAAAGACAATAATTTTTTTCACGTCTATGAATACTACACCATTTTTCTATATCTGTGGATAATTTGGAAGATCTATTTAAATAAATGTAAAATTAGCAGATAGGTAATAAAAAAAAATTTTTCAAGTTATTCAAAAATTAATGATAAAAGATCTCAAAAAATGTGTAGAAAGAATATTAAAAATCTGCATTTTTTTTAATTTATTATTACAATATGTATATAATTTATATATTTCAAAAAATTTTGGAGCTTCTGATATAATCATACTCATTCTTTTTAAGTCGAATTTCTTCTAATTATAAATATTCTTCTTTACAAAGGATGAAATTTTTGGAAATTCACTGGTTATATCATTTGTATTGCATGAAAATTATAATTAAAATAATCTTAATACTGTTAAATTGAAAATTTATGATTTATTAAGAAAAAAAAAAAAACACTAAAAGACGAAATATTGATATTTGTAGAAGAAAAATATGAATAAAACAAAATCTTAATAATATCACAATGTAATAAATGAAAATATTTTTATTTACAGAAAGCTTTAGATCAAGGATATAAAACGATTAGAGTGCGAGTGAGGGGTTTAGGACCAGGCCGAATGGTAAGTTTTTCTTGAATATCTAAAATAGATAACATATTTTTAATATTCTCACATTACAGTCTGCTATCAAAGGACTTCAAATGGGAGGGATGGACATAGTGTCAATTACTGATAACACTCGGGTTTCTTGGTGTCCTTTGAGACCGAGAAAAGCAAAGCGATTGTAGAAACTTTTTATATTGCTATCAAATGTTAATAAAAATTTATCTATTACTCAATTACAAAATCTCTCTTTGAAATACATTTGCTAATCCTAGGTTTGTTTTAGAGTTTTTTTTTTTTAAAATGTTTAATAGGAGCTTACATTTAATTTACTTAATTTGAAATAATTTCGATTTTTAAAAATTTTTTATTTTCATTAAAAAACTTAACAATTGATGACTAGATTACGTATTCTTTGGTAATATTAAAATATCTGGTTGAACAAGGTTTAAATTGAAATAAAATTTTTAATTTGTTTCTCGAATAATCCAAGGCATATATTCAGATATTCGAGTATATATGCCTGGAAGCCGCGGTCGAGCACAACCAACACCTGACGAAACAATCCCTACGACAATAGTCCCCTCTTTTTTTAAAAAATTTTTGACCATCAAAGGACCACCGCTGTCAGCCTGAAACAAAAGCCGACTAAATATAGAGATAAAGTTTAAATTTATTTAATGAATATTCTAGTTGAAAAAATATATTCTTCTGTACTATACCTTTTTTTAATTTTTCAATTAAATTACTTACCCAACAAGCGTCTCGACCACCCGACTCATATCCTGCACACATTTGTTGAGGTTCTACCCGTGTTTTTTTTCCCTCTACTTTGTACCAGTCTTTGCAGATTTCATTTTTTACAACGTTGACTGCTACTTTTTGTAAGACATCTGTTCGCTTATCTTGAATGAAATGAATTACTATTATTATCTGGTTTTTATTGTGTAAGATGATTAAATTGAAATGAAAATAGTATATTTACATTTTGATCGATCTTCACCGAGCCATCCCCACCCAGCAGCAATAGCCGGTTCATTTTCATACAATCTATAACCTGGTTCTCCTTGAACTGTCGGAAAACACGCCGGTTGTACACTTGCTGACCAAGTTATTGGTGACTCTAATTCAAGAATAGCGATATCATTCACATATTGCCCACACGTGTGTTCTGGATGTACTATTACTCTCTGTACATTTTCTATTATAGCAGCAGGAATCTCAGGTTCTCGTAAATTGTACTCTCCCAGTGTTACTCGAAATTGCCTTGCAGGAATAGAGTCAGTGCCACTGAAATATAAAATTGTTAAAATTTAATAAATAATTTGTTGATTGATTCAGTTAATATTTTTAGGGGCATTTTATAAAAATCTATTTATTGCATTCATTTCATGGGGAAAATTTCTTAAAATTTTGCTATATCATGTCTTATATAGCCGAATAAGTTTTAAAAATGCCATTGGTTTAGAATTATCTATATATATATTTATATTTATATGAGAATGATTCGTCTATTGATTTTTTTTGTAATTTTTTGAGCAAAAAGTTTCCAATTGAGGATAATTAAATTATTAGTAATAAAAAATGATATTCATAAAAAATAGGGTATCATTTTTTTTATTTTTAAATGTAATTTCAAGAACAAAATTTCAAAAAATGAATTAATTGGATTATTATCATTATCGTTTAAAAAGTAAAATCATCATTTTCAAAAAGTTCGACCTCTTTATTTTTTTTATTCTCTCAAAATTTTACTTTATAAGTAGTGTGCAATTTTTATGTAATATTATGAAATGTGATCAAAATTATTTTTACTTTTCATCGAGAGTTGTATATTATAATCAAATAACTTTCAATAATATTAAAAACAATTTTATTCAAAGTGATTCAATCATTAAAATGAAGTAGAAATATTTTATTTCGTTATATCATTTTACATATGTCAAATGTGTTTTTGTAAATTGAATTCTGAATAAAAAGATATAATATATTTGTCGGAGAGTTCTGCTTAAATTCACTTTTTTTAATTTTATTTTAAATATTTCTCTCATTAGTTTTATAGGAACCCTATTAGAAGAGGTATAAAGGGATTTGCGCAACTGGAAGCTAGTTGAAAATAATAATATTTTAATTATTTTTTTACTAATAGAAATAAATTGTGATTGTTTTAATTAAGTAACTTGTAAGGGGTCATCCATAAATTACGTCACACGAATTTCAGGACTTTTGAACCCCTCCCCCCGTCCTTGTCACAGGTTGTCACATTTTTCGAACCCCCTCCTCCTTGATGTGACGTCACACATTTTTCAATTTTATGCATGTATTTAAGAATAATTAAAAAGAAACAGTTATTTTCATTTTTTTAAAAAGCGAGTGAGCACTCGCCGACGATTTAAATCTACTCAGACCCTTACTATTCAGAACTTGTGAGAATTTTAGTATCTCACTTGCATTACAACGCCGCTTTAGAAGTTAGATGTTGTTGCGTGAGAGATAATCTTATAACGAGAGTGCTAACGTATTAATAAATATAATTTGAGTTCGTAAATATTCAAAGTTTTTTATTCACATAGGATTGAAGTAGCTTTTGTGGCCACTGTACCGTTTATGGCCATTTATTGTTCCAATAAACGATAGAAATGAATTCATATTAATAAACAATTACAAACTCAATTTATTTTAATATAAATTTTTTAAAACTCAACAAAAATATGGTTATAATATTATAATTTTTTATAAATTAATTCAAATGTTAACTGGCCAAAAACTGTGCTAAGGTGGCCAAAAACGGTCCTTCTACCCTATAAGTTTCGCGTTTGAGTAATTCAAATTTTAACATGTGATGTCACAAAGCTTTTGACACCCCCTGCCCCTTGTCACACAATGTCACATTCTGGTAATACCCCCCCCCCCCCTTTGAGGTGTGACGTAATTTATGAATGACCCCTAAGTACTGATACAGCACGAAGTAATATAAAGTTTTTAGAAAAATTCACGGCTTATTATATTTTCACTTTAATTCAAAAGTAATTTGTAAACAACAAAATCATAATTTTCAAAAGATATGTAAGAAAAATTAAGGCTTATTTCAATTAAACTTATATGTAATCATTAAATAGAAAAGAAAAATAAAATTTTCATTGATTTTATTAATTTATTAAAGTTTGTAGTTATTCCGATAATAACATCGCATAGGTATAAACAAAACATAACAAAAAAAGCGTTTGTTTCAACTCGTTAGTCGGCAATTAAAAACAAATGTTATGTTTACAAATTAATTATAAAAAATTACAAATAATATCTAAATCAAGTTGAAAAATAGATTTATCTAGACGTGTCAAGAAGATGAAGCCAGCTAACAAAGTCATATTTCTATAGGCATCGTAAAAACTCGTTGTCAGACGTTAAAACTGGATAAAACTGTCAAGTTATCGTTGACCCGGAAGAGAACAAAAACAAATTAATAGTTGGATCAAGATATAAGTTGAGAAAAAGTATAAGAAACAAAATAAAAAAGGCTGTTAAAGTTACCCGGGAAAGTGAGTAAACTGTAGATAGAGAGACAGACAGAGTGAAAGAGGGAGGAATTGGAATTTGGATGACCTTTTGATGTTATATCACGTTTTACCGCGGTCGTGGGTACAACTACCGAGTGGTCTGTAATCCACACGCAATCATGGTTCGCAGAGCCATAGCGGGAGTCGAATTCACGCGCTTCAGCTCGTTACCTACAACCCAGTAGGGGGTTGAAAGTTGACCTTTCGTTGTGTGCGTTTATCTCTAGACTTTTAATTGTCCAACTTCCCTTTCCTCACATAGCTTCCATGCAAACTAATCTTCCGATTAAATCCGTACATCTTTTCTTTGTCACTAACGTTCAATACAAATAATACAAATGTTGACGTATGCATTATGCAGAATAAATAATAATAAATTTTAATCTCTATAATTATGAGAATAAAGAAAATTTTGTCATTAATTAGTTAATTAATCATTACCATAAACTTTTCAGTGTGTACATTGTTAAATTATTTACAATAATATATAATATAATCGAGTTAAATAATCATGAAAATATTAAAATGTTCAACAAACTATTTAATATATAAATAATATTAATATAGTTATTAATTCAGGATAAAAATTAAGTTAAGTTAATTAAAAATGTTCAATGATCAGTTGTAGCTCATTAAACAAAAATATATCGAGTAACACGTAAAGGTGTAAAAAATAGTAGATTACATCGTGTTAAATTTGAACGGATGGAAAATTTTGATCAGGAAAATTTTACACCGTTACTTATTCACACTACACGGCAGTGTAAAGTCCTCCAGGTCCATTTTTACTCCGAAATTTTTTACAGTGTAATTGATCTTGTGATAGCCTTATTATTTTTCAAAATTTATTCAAAAAGTATCCAAACAATGTATAGTGTGATTATAAATATAAAAAAAAAATCATTAAGCCAAAGTTTTCTTATCCATAATTCGTAAATCTCGGCAGCCACATAGTGACTGCAGGTCACTAGTTTTTAATTAATAAGCTAAATTTGTTTGTTTTTATTTTTTTATAAATAATAAATTAACTTACGAGCATAAACAATGAGCAGCTGTAAGAATAAATTTTGAGTTTATGATAGATCCTCCACAGTAGTGCCCTCCTTTTCTTGTAATGCTCACCAGCCAAGGAAATTCACGTGGTAGTGCATTCTCACCTCCCACGACTTTCGGCATGCGTGAAATTGGCGATGCTACTCCACATGGTACGTCAGCCACTACAACGTGTGATGATAAATAATACATCATTATGAAAAAATAATTCACATGATGAAAAGTCAGGCTGTATAATTTTATTACATTGATTGAACAACTACATTGATTAAAGAGAGCTAAAGTTTAAAAATTTTGTGAAATTATGTTACTTTAAATGATAATTAGCAGGAATTTTTTTCTTTTACATAAAATTACGAAATTACTGAAATTAAAATTATTTTATTTTTCCTCTATTACAAAACTTTAAAACTTCAAAACGTCAAAACCTTGAAATAGATTTAGAAGTCGTTTACTTTTAGTAAAATTTTTAATTTTTAATAACAAAAAAATTTTTTTCCTTCAGCAATTCTTTGTATTATGATAAAAGAAAACTAAATTTTAATCAAATTTCGTTTAAATTGAAAGGAGTCGATTCCATAGTTATTAGTTATTTTGCAAAAAAAAGAGTACATAATAAATTTACTAATTAAATTGTTTTTTTTTTTTTTTTTTACAGAAATTATCTTTAAATGATATCAAACATACAGACAATAAGTTTGTGGTTTCTTCCGCGGATAATAAATGGTAGTGGGAGTAATAGCGGCCGTAGTTCCATTTATTATAAAATGGAATATGGTAGGGTGATTTTAATGGAGATTTCCAACAATTTATTTTCTGTATCTAAAAAGAGATGCAACAGCCTGAGCTTATCGTGTTAATATATATGATAATTATCATCATGTAAAAATTTCAGGTTCTGTTTCCGGAGTTATTTTTAAGAAATATTAATTTATATTTTGGACTTAATTTCACATATAACCGTATTTTTTTCACTTTGAAAGCTTGAAACTCAACAAAAACCGTTGGGAAACAGTTTGATGTTTCAAATTATTCGAAATTGTTGAAGCTTTTGTTTTCTTAGGGCTTTTAAATTTATACATCAATGATAATTTTACTGAGATTTCCAAAGCCAGAGGATTTTGTCTGTTGATAATTTGTCGGGAATAATATTATTTTATTTTTTATTTCATCATTAAAATTAATCCTTGTAAGCTGAAAGGGATGTAAAAGGCCATGCAGGTCATACATTATATGAAATAAACTACTACTACTACTACTAGTTTGTCGGGAATATTGTATTAATAACTCGTACCTCCACGTTAGTTAAAAAAGAATATACAACAACAACGATTTAATTTGTTGATAAAGTTTGAAATTCTTAAGAAAAAAAAAATATATTATCGATTAAAATTATGATTTTTTTAACAATAAAATTTGATGATCAACTGTACTTAATATTGAATGATAATTGAAGATGGTAAGACCCGAGATTTGAAGGTAGATAATTAATTGCTTGATCAAATCTGTCTTGCAAATGAAATTCTCGCATTAAAGCGAACAGATACGACGGATCTGTCACCACAATTTCGAGGTCTGGCGTTTCCCCTCTCTCTACCGTCTCGTTTCACGCCTCGACTGATTAATTGGAAAGCCGCGTTTCACCCCGTCCCGGTGGATCCGTTTGTCCATAGAATTCGAAGTCGCCGCTATTCGGAAACGCGTAATAGATATGTCAAAGCCAGGCGGAACATGGTCATGATAATACGCCGAAGCTTTGCCGGGCATGAATCGGAAACGCGCTAGCGTTATCTAAACCTTTGAAAAATATTCTCTTCAGAGCGCATGAATCTACTCTTTGACCTACAGCAATATTGTTGTTTGTTATTATTTCAATGCAATCAAATAGTCTTGATCACTAAATGACAAGCTTATACGAACAAAGGGTAACATTTCCATTAATTATCTATAATTATTTTATTTCATTTCATTTATAGTTGTAAATTATGTTGCATATTTATCTCTGAAATAAATTTCTACCAGAATTAATTTTATTTGCTGCTTAAAAATGGATTTAATTTATAATTTCAATAAAAAATAATATTCTGAGCAATTATATACAATTATTTAACAATCCGATACATTCCAAAGAAAAATAAATATTCACAGAAGTTATATTCAAATGTCATCATCATCAATAACATTTAACTTTACAATACGAAATATTTTCTGACCTATTTATCAACTGTTTTCAAATGAGAAATGTTTGATCTGACCATGAATTTTTTTTTCATCATATAAAATAACAAAACATGTATTGTGGCTGAATTTTGATCAATACATAGAAAACTGAATTTATATGAAAAAGTAACATTCCAATTTTGTTGAAAACTAAAAACATTTTCTGGTTTTTTATAATAACTTCATAGACGTTGTAAAATATCAAAGGTAATCCGTTCTCCCTTTAATCCAATTTTTATAACTTTACGTACTGTGATGTTTTTCAAAGAGATTTTTTAAATAGAATATTTATAGGTAACGTTTTTTGAACTGAGTTTATTCTGTTTTCTCTTTTTAGGAAATTTCGTTAATTTTTTTAATTATTCTTCTGCCTCAGAATATTTTAAAATGAGCTAAGAATAATCTTTGAATCTTTTCCATAAATTTTAGCGTTATTTTTAAGGTTTTAAAAATCGCAAAGAAAATTTTCTAGCAATTGTAAAATAAAATTCTATGGAAATAGCCAAACGTTTAATCAATTATTCAAAAATTCTTACTAGGTATTATGAACAGAGAAATTTTCCGTAAAAAATTATTTTTGTTCTTAAACGGCATTTTAAAAATTAAAAGTAAGTTTTTTGTTTAGAAACTTGTGGAAGGAAATCCTTTTATAATTTTCAGAAGATCGATTTTTATTTCACATTAAAAAAAATAACATACTGAGAGGATTTTGGGCCAAAGAAAATATTTAAGGAATTATCGTAGATATTTGAGAGCGCCATACTGTAGTGTAACTTTAAACGTGATTATTTCGAAAGTGTATTTTCAAGAACTGCTTGTGCTTTAAATCAAAAAGTTGCAGTTAAAATTAAAAAAAAAAATTTGAAAAATTTCAACACTTAATTGGGTAGCTTACTTAATTTTCAGTTAATATACTTATTTATTAATGTACTTTCTTAAATTAATCATTTTTTTGTCTGTGTTTGAAATTGATTAAAGTTTTTCATTATTGTTTCGGACCAATAGAAAAAATATGACAAGTGCAGCATTTTCGATGTCGCGTTCAAAATGCTCGAAAAAATATTTTACATAATTCATAAATAAAAAAATTCTTAATGAAATTATGTTTAAATTTTACAATGTGGCAATTATTTTTTCACTTCTAAAAACAGTTGTAAAAATAACTTGTTTTATGTCTAACGCGAAAAAAGGTGATTTTCTTTTTTATCAGGGTGATGCGAAGCAGATATTTTTGACTCAGTGGTATCGTAAGTGCTGTACCTTAATAAATTCAACGGCTTGCACTTTATGAGAATTATTTAGCAGCTCTTGATATTTAGTTTTTCAAATAAAACAGCATGAACTTATTAATGTAATTCAAGGATAATTGATTGATTTTTTAGTATATGAGAACAATTGACAGTTAGATGTAGTATATCCAAGTGTCAGAAAGCGGAAGTGATATGTTTTTTTTTTTTTTTAATCCGCTCGATGTGTTTTACATACACAACAGACTACTGATGCACTTGGCGATTGGCACCCCACAATAATTGTATTTATCGCTCGAGAGACACCCATCGACCTGCCATACATACCGAATACTAGTGTACTGCATTTTCCGCTGACGCTGTCAGAGTTAAATAAAATTATAGCCAATGCATGCGGTTAGTTTGAATTGTAAATTCTGTCATAGACGGATGGTCGTTGTACTGGCGTGTCCACAAATTTTCTATCTTCATCAGTAAATAACTTATTTGCATTTATAAAAGTTTATATTATTTAATAACTGGAGATAAAATACTTGGAAAACTTTCCGCTAAGAAATTTATTGCGAATAATTTTTGTTTGTAAAGTATACATTACAGTAAAAACTGATCGTTGAATTAATATATAAATGGATACTGTAAATATTGTTTTTATATTATAGGAATAAATATTTGTATTATGAATTGAAATATAATTTTTACGATTGAAATAAAATTTTTTATTATTCACCATCAAAATTGTGGTCGTTTAGTTACCTCATCTACTCCTGGATGTTTTTTAGGTACTGTTAAGGTTAAAACATATTTAGTTGAATTTTAATAGTATTTTTATTTCTGTTCATATATGTTTTTTATGCTTATCAATGATTTAACACGGAAGAAGTGTTGGACTTGAATACAACTCATAATACAGTCACCGGCAAAATTCGAGCAGCTTCATAGAAAATTTTCATATGCTGTTATTGATTCTATTGTTTACTTTGTATACTAGTGAATCAATTAATTATGTTATTGAATTTTATTTTAGTGAATTTTAAAGAACCATTGTCTAAAATTTCTATACAACTATTTAAACAATTGTTTCTTTATCCCTATAAAATTAATATTCAGAGTTATTATTGTCATGTGAAATATTTCTTTTTACTTGATTATAATTTTAAATGTTTCACTAATTGTCATCATTAAACGTTTTTGTGATTATAATATTAACCGTGCAATGTAATGAGACAATTTAATAATTTTCATAGCGTGTCGAGATTGTTATATTCCTTCTTTTATAATACAAAAAAAAAAAAAAAAAAAAAAAAAAAAAACAAATTGATCCAAAAAAACATTTTCTGCAAAATTAAGTTTTTATTTGAAAACGTACAGTCTTTTTTAATTTTCGATTTAAGAATTTTACTTTCTACCGAAGCACTTTATTGATTTTAACAAAAGTATGAATTCAATTTTTTTAGTTTTTTCGCAAAAAAAATTGATCATCAATAAAAAATGTATAAAGTTAGAAGGTGGCACAAATTCAGATTGACACCATCCTGATGATACAAAGTCAATTATAAAAATTTCTTTTAAAATATAATTATGTCCGTCACAAAATTTCTCTTACACTCAGTTATTTAGATGTTAAATTTACCATAGATGAAACAACATTAAACCGTGAAAAGACACGAATTCAGGTTACTCCTTACCTATAGTGTTACCAAATTTTACTATAGAAACCCATTTTACATTTGTTACAATAAGATATTTTTCATATCACAAATTTTTCCTTATTCTCTTAATTAAGTATATGGATTAATATTTAACGTGTAACTACATTCATATGTACAAAATACGATAAATAAATAAACAAATAAGCAAAATTAAAAACTAATCCGAAAACTTATCACAAAAAAATTAACTTTTGCTGAAAACTATATGGAATCTATGAAAAGTACAAATTCAGCTCAAGATATTTCCAATGATACTAAATTTAACTAAAAAAAATTTATTTCATCATAGAAATATACAGAAAATTTTTTCTAATATATAGATTATAATAATAAAGTTTAATTTTTAACTTATGGTCTTAAATCAATTTTAATTACTTTTTTTTTCAAAATTGTTGATAAAACAAGTTAAATTTCTTATAAGGGTACTCGTTTAAATTGCAGAATAAATATGGTTTGATAGTAAAGTACTCACTATTATCTAGCGTAGACGCGAGTGACGTGCAATTTTTTTCATGGTAACGTATTAAACTGTTAACCCTTCAACACTTGCGCTATGAGAATTTTTCTCACCCAACAACATTAAGCTTACAGGACATCGCTATAGTGCAAGTGAAAGACTTAAAAACAGCGAGTGCTGACGGTTTAGTGTGGAAATAGAAAATTTTGTTTAAGGTATATGAAAAAAAATTGTATAATAAGTATACTTACAGTTATTATATTCTACTGCGAAAATAGGTGTTAAAACTCCGATAAAAACGAATATCACGCAAGCCATTGTTCCCTTGGCTGGATCTAGGCACTTGTCGGTTGACAGAAAAGTTATCACAGTTTCTTAACATTGACGGGTTCTTTATAAATCGCAAACATTATTCTCTCCCACTTATATTTTCAAATTATGAACAAAAGAGGGGCGGAGATGCTCTTGAATTAGTTGACTCATTGTATTTGTATTTATAATATAACTCTTGTCATCAGGGCTTTAGATGAATGATAAGTTCGTATATTTTGTAAAAAACTAAGGTTTCGTATGTAATTATTACAATTACCTTGACAATGTCATGAGTATAATACCCACAGAAGCCAACGTACTAACTTTAATTTATTTCTAAAAAATTAGTTTTCACGTTCATAGACCTCAAGGTCTTTTTTATATTCTACTGATGTAAAAAGAATTTAAAATATATTAAATGCGTTGAGAGAATTTTTAATAAAACTATTTTTGAAACAAAAGCCAATATCAATCTATAGTTATATATTTTTTATCGTTATCTTCAACAACAATTAAAGAATAATTATAGTGATAAAATCGTCACATGTCTCATCATTTCCGTATTCTGAGTTAATGATTTTAGGTCATGCGGGTTTCACGGTGAATTTTCACCACGGTCAGTTGAAATTTCTCAAACAAAATGCAAATTGATTTTAGTAAAGGTCAAATTGCTTCGCGTTTTATTCGATAAAAAATTGATATTAAAAATCATAAATTCTTTTTTTTTTTTTAAGGGGTTACATGGGTTTAATCTGGGAAAAAAAAAAAAAACATATTTTTGACATTTTTTCAAGTAGATTTCATAGAAATCCAACTATTGCATTGGTCCTCATGACGGAACTTTTGAAAAATTTTGCTATATTTCGACTTCGCTCGTCAAGTGAATTCAGAAAATGCATATGATTCAAAAGTTTATACATGTATGTAGCAATTCAAAAATAGCAAAAATCTTCATTTATACTGTTTTTCCGCGCGATAGCAATTGAACGCGATATCTCATCATATTTTTGTAAATTGCATCTGAAAGCTTGATAAATAAGCTTTAATTTGCATGTCAATTTTTTTTTCTAAATTAAATAGTTTAGGATAACAAAAATTTGAACTCTTCAAAATTCTCAAAAATTGGTACTTGTTTCTTTTGGTTATTTTTTCTTTATAAAATAACTATTGAATGGAATAAATTTAAAAATTTTTGTAAATTACATCTGAAAGCTCAATAAATGAGCTTTAATTTGCATACATGGAAAAAAAATCGCTCTCTTATTTCATAGAATTTTTCTCTTGCATTCGTTTTAGAAATGATTATTTTAGTCATATTGAAATGTACAGCGAACACAATTGTGGTCTTCATTGATTACTTTAAATGTAGAAAAAGGGAGGGGGGGGGCAAAATGGGCCCCCTAAAATTTTCAATATTCAAAAATATTCGGGGGCAAAATGGGCCCTCAACATTTTTTACTCTCAAAGTGTTTGGGAGGTAAAATGGGCTGATTAGACTTTGAAAACCAATGAATATTTTTCATTTAAATGCGTGCTACAATTTTTGTATTGTAGAAAAAATCATCAAAAAATTACATAAAGAACGAACTCGGTTACGAGTTAATAAATAACAGCATTATTAACAATATTTTTTGATAAAAAACTATTTATTTTACAGAAGCTCCCCTGACTATTTTTACGATGGTGTGTGTGTGTGTGTGTGTGTTTTTGCATGCATGTGTGTAACCCTCTTACCTTAATTTGTTTTAATTATAATTTTAACGATCGATGATGACGGGAAAAATTTATTTATCTGTTTCATTATAAAAGTTATAAACTATTCCGTGTAATATTATTTACAATAGCTAAAGGTAATATTTTTGTTATACTTTTGTTGATTGAGTATCTTTTTTTAAAACAATATTTTTCCTTAATTTTCTTAGTTAATTACTTTGACAAATTAAATTAGAAGCCTGACTATATCGTTGAAATAATTTATAAATAGTGTCCTAAATTAGATTAAATCTTATTACTCCAACATCTTTATTTTTAAGTTAGCACAAAGTACTCGAGCGAACTTTATTTCTGCATTTTTTTTTGAGATGGTAGATTTTATTAATGAGCTCTTCGGTTGATAAAATTGTGGCAAATAACTAACATGTTATTTTGCTAACAAATTAAAAAAAAACTCGAGAATATGCTCACCAACCTTGTCAGTAAAAAATTTCCGAGTGAATATAACAGGGTGAGAACTTTTTACCAGGTGAGTACAAATGTGTGCAGTTGTTTTATAGCTCTTAAACGAATTAACTAATTTTGAAAACTCAGCTGTAAATAAAAAGAAAAGAAGAAATATCACATTTTAAATGAAGTTAAGCTTTAGTATTGATAGACCAATTTTATACTGATTTTTATTCTTAAAATTAGTTTTTTTTTAACTTAAAAAATTGATGTCTGCGAAATTTGTTATTTGATTTCTGATCATAATTTCCATTTTTAATTTTATAAGTAGGTATTAAAACAACAAAATTCTATATAATTACCGAAAGTTCGAGTAGATTTTATTTTTAATATGATCAAATTGTAAAATGTATATCTCGTAAGCTTATTTGTCATTGTACATAATTAATAAGCTTCGAAAGTATGGAATTAAAGACTCACTCCACATATATTCTACATTTTGGTATAATTCGAGAACTGACAGCACATATTAAACTGAGGGAATCATTATCGTTATTACATAATTAATGTTACGTTCACGTAACTTATTGTAATATACTGTTATTATTTATCATTTGTGAGTCTCTTCCTACTGTTATATACTTTTATGTCTGGATTATAAAAATTTTTGTAGAATTAATTGTTCAACTTTTGATCATTTGAGACAGCTAATGGATAATCTAATCTAAAATAAATGAAAATTTCATGCGGCTTGTCTTTTTTACCAACTAGTAATATTGTAAACAAAATAAAAATGTGGCATGAATATCAATTTTTATTGCATTCATTTACAAAGATTAATGTTTTATCTTGCTATTTATTTTTTAACTTCCCGCTAAGAAAATTGAAAATTAAAAAAAATCGGGAAGTTATTGGTTTTACCCCGTTTTTCGAAAATCGAGTTCTCATCAGATCTCGACGTTTTGAGGTCCTAGGAAACTTCCCTGAATGTTTTCGCGATGATGCCCGTGTGTGTGTGTGTGTGTTTGTTTTTTTTTTTTTTTTTTTCCCTTAGGGGGGGGGGGGGAATCCTTTTTACGGATTCTAGGCGTAGTTGTTTGGCCTGGATATGTGGCGACTTGACGCAGCGTCATACTAAAACTCGACGCTAACGCCCCTATTACCCACCCACTAAACCCTAAACCCCTTTCCTCTTTCCTCTAATCCCTCATGGAAACCGCCGTTAGGCATTACTTTGTGGGGGGAGGATATAGCGACTGCTCTTCCTTCTGGTAACTAAGGTATTATTTTACCTTTCTTCTAGTTGTTGTCATTTGCTCTTCTTCTTTCGATGGAACGCAAGTCTGTAAGGACTTCTGTTGCAAACGTGTTTGCGGCGTTCCAGGCAGCCTCTGATGACAGCATTGCTTCTACTATTGTCTCTGGTTGAATTTTCTTCTTCAGGATCATCTCCAGCTCATCTCGCTGTGGGTAAAATCGTGGGCACTCAAAGAAAACGTGCTCCGCGTCTTCATTGATTCCTGGGCAGGACGGGCACTCCGGTGAATCATCATGCTTGAAGCGGTGAAGATACGTCCGAAAGATACGTGTGTGTGTGTGTGTGTGTGTGTGTGTATGTATGTAAACCTCTTATAACTTTTGAAAGGTTGAACCGATTTCATCGCGGTTGGTCCCATTCGAAAGCGCTTGGTCAAACTTAGATTTCCTATTGATTTGAACCGATTCGGACCGATAGACTTTGAGAAATCTCAAAAAAAATGAGAAAAAAATTTTTTTCAACAGTGGTTTTTTTTGAATAATTTTTAAACGGCTTTACCGATCGATTCCAAAAACTAATCAGCTCTCAACCTTAAAAAACCACGTCAATCGCCACCAATCCGGTCAAAATCGGTTGATCCGTTCGTGAGTTATCGTTGTCGAAAAAAAACCGAAAAAAGTGTTTTTTCGAAATTACTTCGAAATTCCTGGCTTGATCGATTTAAACTTGAAGATTCTTTATAGGGCTTCAAAAACTGCGTCGAGTCCCACCAACCGCGTAAAAATCGGTTCATTCATTCAAAAGTTATTGCGGTTTGAAAATTAAAAAAATAGTGTTCTATGAAACTTCTATCAGACTTTTGAGCTCGGAGAGCTCAAAACAACACATAGATTGTATTTTTGAGCTCGACGACTTCGTAGGTGCAATTTTAAGTGCCCAGGTATTAACGAAATTAGCGGGAAGTTGCAGGGATGGTCTTTAGGGTCAACCGTTTTCCAAATTTTTTGATTTTGAAACGTTAATGGGACAAAAAACTTCAGATTCGAATTCAGTGGAACAAAATACATAAAAATCATACTTAGTTTTAATACAAAAAAATTTTTTCATCGCTGTGATTGCCGTTTTTCGCAATTTTTTGCCTTTTTTTTTGGGTTTTTTGCATTTTACTGAAATCAGGAAGGTGACCGGGCGAAACGGATTTTAAATTCGGATTCAGCGGGTTGTAACACATGTCCGTAGGTGGGTCCGGTTAAATGCACAAACAACTTTTTTTTATGTGTGCCGGTGCAGTATTTTTGAATCAGAAAAATGTACTTTTAGTACATTTTTAGATTTCTGTATCTTTATTTCCTCTATGGTGTAAAATGTTCCAAAAATATTTTTTAGCCCAAATTAATGGTTAACACACCATTATTTTAACCTTTGACATAAATCAAATGACTGTTGTCACTTAGTTGTTGACATTAGCAAAAATATTTATTCCTAATTAATCTGACTCGTTGGTAGAAAAAACAAAAAAAAATATCATTCAGTAGAATATCCAGTATTTCATCATATTCTTAAGTTTATGATCTTATTCTACAGTTTCTTGAAAAATCTCGATTAAATTATGGAATAATGTGTGTTCATCGGTACGGAGAGAGGCGACTTACCGAGATTAAATTGTAAAACTTGAAGAAGCACTAGGGTTTTCATTTGGTCTTCATTTTTTTTTTCTTATTTCATTAACGTTGAATGATATCAATGAAAAGTTCTTGAAAACTATTAACTAACAAAAAAAGTCATCTTAAAAAAAACTTAAAGCTACTTTTATAATACTTTCATGAAATTCAATTTCAGTTCGTTAAAACGACTTTAGTATATCTTGTATATATGGAACTTGCACTTAATAAAATAGGCGCTATAAATGTTATTTAACTATACTATAGTATATTTCAAAATTTATTACTCGAGGGTTTTAGCAAATTATCAATCAATTATGAATTAGTTCCTACATAATTTTTATGCATGGAAAATTTTTTGTGAAAAGAATAGAATTTTGGTGTTTACAAAAATTTCGCGATCGCGATTTATTTGTGTCAATAAAAAACTCTGAAAATAGTCATTTTTGCATTCTTTTCATCGGCGATATTTTATTAGATGCTCAGTTTATTTAAATTATACAATTTGTTATAGAATTCATTCTAGAATAAGTGATACTTAAAATGATTTACGAATTAGTTAAAGACTATGTATAATATATGTTCAGGAAAAATAAAAAAATTTGAAAAAAAAGTTGACCCTGCAGATCGCCCCTGGAACTTCCCGCTATTTTCAAACTCAGAACGCTCAAACCACTTCTGACTACAAGGCTTAGAGCTCTTTGAGGTTACAAATACAAATTTGATACATTTTCGAGTTCTTTGAGGTCGGAAATCTAGTGATTGAATTAGTAGAAAAATATTTTGACAATTTTGAATTGCTATATCTTCTGAACAAATTAACTAATTTCGATAGGTTTTGTGGCATTTAACGCAGTTTTGTAAGCACAAGCTGAAAAATTTTTTTCAAAAACTACCCGATCAGGAATCTCAGAGTTATGTAAAATAAAAAACTCTCAAATTTTTTGACAACCATATCTCCTTGAATGAATTGAATAGTTTTGATGAAATTTGCAGCAATCGACGGTGTTTTTTAAGGATGAGAGGTGATTAGGTATTTCTCAAAATTTACCTGGCTAAATTGATTGAATTTTACGCGAAATCTAAATGAACTATTATACATATATAGTGACATCACCGTAAAACATTCAGAATAGCTTCCTAAGACCTCAAAACGTGGAGATCTGATGAGAACTCGTTTTTCAAAAACCGGGATGAAATCAATAACTTCCCGATTTTTTCAAAATCATTGATTTTCATAGCGGAAAGTTAAAATTTTTTTTTCCTAATTCTGCTCAAAATGATTTTTAAGTAGATCAATCTATTTTGATGAAGATAAAAGTATGGAAAGTAATTTCTACGCATTATAAAATGTATTTGTGCTTATGCATTAACTTAAATTAGTTGTATTATTTGAATTAAAACTATTACTAATAAAACAATTCACACATATAAATAGCAAATTAGAAATAAGGCGGCTACCTTGAAAGATTTTATAAGAATTTTTTCTCAATAATCAGCAACCTTTTTCATTATTATGGACGCTAATGTATAAAAAAAGCGTGCAATTATAAATAATTTTACGGTTGAGAAACAGTTTTTATTAATGAACTGTCCATAGTTGAATTTTAAATGATGGGATTTGAATGTCAAAGTGATAAGCTGCAAAACAGTTACGACGTTGACCTAGTCCCACTAGCCTAAAAAAAAAAAGTTCTGGGTAATCGGTCTTGTTCAATAGTCGATCGACCGTAGGTTCATTTTCTATACGTTCACTTTTTTATACTTTAATCGGAAGAAAAAGGAGATTATCAGTAATTGATTATATTCTTTAGTTACTTTTTTTTTTGTATTTTCCAATTTAAATTCTTTCAATCCTAGCTATTTGCTTTCAATAAAGGACTGAAATTCAGTAGATTCGATAATATTAATTTAATCTCGAAGGTTTATTTAAATTTGTGAAAAATAATCTGTTTTATATAGTACTGAATAATGAAACAATTACTTTCAATAACAAAGACGTATTTTATTATCTTCATTTCACCTTGGACGTGGCATACAATAAGTGCATATTTTACATGTAATCGGCATAAATTGTTTGGCATTGAGAAATGCACAGACGACATTCACATCGGCGGCTTTTAAATGATTCGCAATGCAATAATTATAACCATTTGTACCGTATGAGGTAGATATGTATATCACTATGTGTAGGTGAATATGTATTTATTTTGCAGATTGAGTCAGACTCTGTGTATTGATACACATCCCAATGTTAGATGTTGGAATGTCAGGTATATAAAGTTACGTCATGCTAAAAATAAATTGCTTTTGCCAAATATCGTCTGTGAGATCTAAAAAAAATATATATGATGAAAAGAAATAAAAATTGTAAAATAAAGTACAAAGTATCGATTTAATGGTGATTCCTCTTGGCGAGAGAAGCATAAAAATAAATCAAACCTACGGCACCGCTTTGGGATTAGGTTTTGTAGCGGATGGATGCCTGGATAGAGAGATATCCATCAAAGTCTTTTGGAGAAGTATATGAACCATTATATCTACTCGTTGGAGCGGTGATCCGCAATTCTACCTCGTTCCCCCATAAATCTATTTCACAATCAGTGTATATGATCCCATCGGGGTTTATTTTTCTTTTTAAAAATATGTATGTGGCTGAATGTGATGAAAAATAATATGTTTGGCTACAAACTATATCGTTTTTTAATTTTTTATTACTATAGGCGCGTAAGAATAATTAAAACTATAAATTCCAGTGTGTTAAAAGAATCGAAAAAAAAAAAAAATTGTTTTTCTTTTTAATATATAGAAGAAATTGTTGAAAATGACCGAAAGAAGATTCGGTAAAAATTCAAATTTTTAATATCAATATTGGATAGAGTCGAATTACAAATTATAACTTCCCATTCAGTTAATATGGGAAATTGTTTTTTTCAAATCTTGGAATTTTGTAATGAATGAATGAATTGCTATACTGGTAAGACTAGAACATAATCTAGAGAATAGCATACTTTACGAAAAGATCTTTAGTAACTTTTTCATGTGCCTACTTCGTCAAGTTATTCGTGATTGAATTCGAACAAGAAATTTCAAGGTTTTTTTTACTTCTTTGACAAATATAGCAAACTGATTGATAAATTTCACTTCAAGCTGTCTCTTTTGAAATTTCAGAAGTTTCTTAACTACATTATAACAAAAGTCTTTATCAAAAAATCATGTTTCAGACACTGATTACTGATACAGAAAAATAAACATTAATTTTTATAAAAATATATTATTGAACCTTGTGTATCTCAACTATAATTTTTCTTTCTACAAATATATAATTTTTATATGTTTTTAAATAATTTTTGTGACAGTGAGATTTTTTAGGCCTTCAAAATAATATCGAATGTTGCGAGCCAGATTAAACAAATGTACAACTATGAGCTTGGTGAACTAAAAAAGTTCAAAAAACTTTATTTAAAGCTCGAAGAGTTAAATAATTTTATGAAATTTTTTTAGCAATAAAAAGTATCTAAAGCAAGGTTTATTGAGAAAACTACTCTTATAATGTCATATCGAGATACTCTCAGAATTCTAATAAAACTTTAAAACAAATAACTTAGAATAAAAAATTCTCAAAATTTTTTGTAAGTTCAACTTAGATTTTAAATAACATTTGACGAGGTAGATTGATCGAAAAATTACTGGTGACCTTTTTTAACCCTTCAGGACATGGGCTATGAGATTTTTTCTCATGCAACAACATTTAACATAATGAATGTCGCTGCAGTACAAGTGAGAAACTAAAAAACACCCATGTCCTGACGGGTTAATATTGCGCTATGAAAATTAGGGATTTTCAAAAAATCGGGAAGTTATTGGTTTCACCTCGGTTTTCAAAAATCGAGTTCTCACCAGATCTCTACGTTTTAAGGTCCTAAGAAGCAGTTCTGACTACTCCTATGAGGATGTCGCTGTGTCCACACACACACACACACACACACACACACACACACACACACACACACACACACACACACACACACACAC
>CAJNRD030001120.1:9942559-9956912 GCA_905319865.3 Cotesia congregata
TATATATATATATATATATATATATATATATATATATATATATATATATAAAATTTGTTTGAATAAAGTTTTTTATCTTTTTAATCCTTTCTGACTGACATCGAGGCTTGGTAAACTTACGACCACTTACCCACGAGCGTACGTATCTCGGGAAGTTGTTTGCTCTTGTCGGAGTAACATTCTACTCGGTTCGCAGTTAAATTGGTAAAGTTTTAAGTTTTAACGCTTATATCACCGCCTGTACAATTTTCCCACCATCATCCAAGACGCCAAAACCCCTAGCACCAGCAGAGTACACACATAGTGGATTGTAGCTAGCTCTATAGATGCCACATAGTACACAGACATTTCCTTTTACCTCTTGTTCTCTTTAACTTGTAATCGTTGAGACTGCAGCACGTCGAGAGAGCCGAGAGCTGAGAGTCGAGAAAATTCCTAGAGAGAAAGAGCACCATGGTGTCATCCTAACTCAAATTAAGCCCAACTTTTGACGAATTCATTACGTTAGAAGTAAGCAAGGAATGAGAGTTAGTTATTATGTAGAATCCTCGTGATAAAAATGGAAGAAGGTCGGGGTAGGAGGAGAGGAAAGGATCGACTTGTGTGGTGTGCAGGGGATTCAAATAATCGCGGTGGTTCGATTCACTGGGGAAATGAAACTCTTCTCATTTTATCTACCTTTCATTTCTTTTGGGCTTTTCCGCGTATCTGACTACGATAAAAAGGATTTTCAAAGCTTTTTTCCTGACGAATATATTTTTTTCGTTGGCTGAGAGACAGTAACTGTACCACAGTACCGCAGCCTCCTTCGCCAAGCCTTTAAAATCTCCGGCTTCTTTTCATAGTCTGAAAATGAGAGCATTAGCATTTAGAGCGTAATTTTCTCATTAGTTGTACAAGTGCCACTTTCGTAAAATAAAGTCACGCCTTGGCAATCGTCATCCCAAGAGTCCCGAGAGCTTTAAAATATACATTAGAAAACTTTAAAATAAAAAAAAAAAATAGAGTTTCAATAATAAAAAATGCGAGGCATTATATTTTTTAATTTACAATTATATCACGTCTTAATAGAAGAAAGAAATAAATAAGTGAAACACGATTTTCGTAGACTAAAACTCCTGGCAAGACTTACTCGGGAAAGATACTACAAGAATTATGGAAGGATTTAATTTCGATCTTTACCTTACAAGCACGTAATTTTTAGCCTGAAAAAAGTTAAGAATTATTTACTGGCGTTAGTCTAGACTTTTGGAAGCTTCGTTGTACTATTGCTAATTGCCCTCGATTCAACTTGATTTGTATCATGGAATTAAATAACTGAAGAAAGATATTACTCTTCTTTGAATCTAGAGGGCGGTGTTACGATAAATAATTGGTAGTGTAAAAATCAACTGACGTTTATTGTTTCCAGTACAACTTTAATTTATGGCTTTAAGTACAGCCAATGTCAAATAACACAACTTTTTGTGCAGCAGACACCAGACCGAGTTGTTACTTTTACTACAAATAAAATTAGTCGGTGATACTTTAGTTAGAGGAATAAGGATTATCCTTTCAGGTAAAGTAAATAAACTCAATTTGTCGTTATTTTCTTGAATTTGGACGTATACACTTTACTCTCAAATTTTACTTCTTAGTCGTAAGACTATTATGTTGACATATGGGTACAACATCGACTGTTTATGCTCTTGTTATTTATAATACACATTTAATTGATAATTTATTTTCATTTAATTTAATTGTATGTTCTAAAATTATATTAGTACACTCCGTTTGTACCTATTTAATTAGGTTTTATTTTATATATGCTTATTAGCATTTTCGACCAAAAAACGATCATTATTTCGAAGTAGGCTCCACAAGATTTCAACTCATAATAATAATAATATTTAAAATTTTTTTAATTATCACACATTAGTAGATTCCATAGAAATATCTCATCAGCTCGTCAAGCCGATTCACAAAATACATGTGATTAAAAAATTTCTATATGTATGAAGCGGCTTGTAACAGCGATATTGTCATAAATTGCTATCGACTTTTAATTAAACTCATAATCGCGGTCTATTAGATTTGAATGATACTAATTAAAAATTTTCAAAAATTTCAAAATATCAACTATCTGTAGTTTATTCTTGAAAAAATATTCAAGCTTAAATTTTCATCATTCCATTCTCTTAGACTGAAAATCACATACTCATCTATTAGTATTTGATAAAATTTTATTATTGCATTCGCTCTAACAATCCTGTTATTTTTTTGTAAATTTGAGAAATCTCCCTCCATTTCGGCTGCTAAATAGCTTGTTTTAATTTCACGCTATAAAAATCAATGATTTTCAAAAAATCGGAAAGTTATTGTTTTTACTCCGTTTTTCAAAAGTCGAGTTTTCATGAAATCTCGATGTTTTAAGGTCCTAGAAGCTTCCCTGACTATTTATAAGATTGTGTGTGTGTGTGTGTGTGTGTGTGTGTGTGTGTGTGTGTGTGTGTGTGTGTGTGTGTTATGGCACTAACCGCGATCAAATTGGCCAAGCTTTTCAAAAGTTATGAGAGGTTTACATACATATAGACGTATAGTGATTAAAAATATTTACAATAGTTTTTTAGGACTTCAAGTCGTAGATATCTTATGGAAATTCAATTTTCGAAAATCGGAGTGAGATCAATAATTCCATAATTTTTGAAAATTATTGATTTTTATAGTGAGTAGTTAACAATAAAAAAAACCATTGATTTTTATAGCAAGGAGTTGAAAATATAAAATAAAAATAGCCAATTATAGAGTGGACCCTACTTTCGAATAATTACGAAAATAACAAGTAATTTTTGCGAGTATTAAAAATTTGTTCAACTGCTACCTAAAAATATGAATTTGCTTGCGTTTTTTATTATTATATTTTTCATTAATCTGTAATTTCAAATTATTACTGCGCTGATTAGTAACAAGTAAAATATACTACAGAAAAAAATTGTATTCGCTTTTGCAGTCAGATAAATAATCATAATTTACACTCATGTTTTGAATTAGCGATTCAAAATATTTACAATAATATATTATAACTAATATTCATTTAACTATCTCGTCTTAAAAACTCTCGATCAAATTTACTTTACGTTTATTTTTTGAGTGTTAATTCATAATATGATGAGATATACATGTACATATGATGAAAACATTACCAGTGAATCGGGAAATCGAATTTTAATTTTTTATTACTAAATTAATTTTTGTTTTGACAAGTTGTTAAAGAAGTCAAATCTCCAAAGTTACTTTGTACACAAAAGAGTTCATTAATCGGACAGATTTGTGTTATCGAGCTTTATCGGATGAACCAAACAATCAGATTAAAATAGTATAAACCATAATTTCAAATTGAATTTTTTTTTTTTTAATAATCGCATTAACACAATAAATTTAACTCTTGAAAAATAAATCGTTGCCAATTATAAGCTCGACTACTCCCGGTAATTATTATATAATGTATTTATCTATATGAATATTATTATCGCCAACACTAATGTGTGTTTTGTTCTTAATTTTAGTAATTATATTTCATTATAATAATTAGTATTTCTCTATAAACGTCAGAGTCAAATTTACAATTTTTAATTGTCTATCCAATATAATAATGAAATTTTAATTACAGATTTTCTTCGTGAGTCACTAGATTATACTTATTAATATATATTATTGTTGTTATTGGTTATTATTATATCATTAATCTTATTTTAATAATACATGTATATTATAGTTAAATATTAATCCTTTTATCGTATCTTTTTACTTGCAAATTGACTTTCTTCTTCTGTTTCTTAACGTAATAAGGACTTTTTCTTAAATACATGATTTTTTTTTATCGAGTATCATAAAATTCACATCACATCACATTATTTTATTATTATTATTATTATTATTATTATTATTATTATTATTATTATTATTATTATTATCATTATTATTATCAATCAGTTGTAAAAAATTGTTACGTTCAATATATATATATATATATATATATATATATATATATATAATTTATCGATATAAATAATGAGGAATGTGAAAAAGTGAATAGTAAATTATTTTTTGTCAATGAACGTTTTTTGTTTATAAATGAAAATAAAAACTATTCAATTAGAGAAAAAGAGACTCACGAAGAGTGATTATTAAATTTGGCAACGAAGAAATATTTATCAAAGTATACAATTTGCTAAATAGAAAATAATTTTATAAAAATATATCAACAAATCATGAATATATATTCTATCAGTTTTATACTGTATATTTTTATATTTTATCGCGACTGTAACATTATACGTTGCTTCTTTACTTGAATATACATTTACTATATACATATTACAAATTCATTTGATCAAATAAATGTACAACAATATATATTTTAAATCTAACCTTCAGCATCTATGTAAACGAAAGCTATTTGTATCAACTTATCAAACATTATATTTAAATATATTTAATTATAATTATTCATGATAATATTTATTATATCCACTGTTTCTCACGACTCATGAATAATAATTTTACTGTTCATTTATTTTTACTACACAATTATAATCGATTTAATGATACAAATGCAATCGCTTGAGTAAAAATTATCTATACAAATATTTACACCAGTGATAAATAAATTTTTATTAATATATTCCACCGATCTCAAACGATCAACAATGTTAGTGTTTTTTTTTTATTTTTTAATTATTTATTTTCTTTGTCAATAATTGGAATAACTTAAACTAACTACGATATAGTTATTTACCGAAAGATCATCTAATTTCCTTTCGGGTTTGTAGCCATAATCGTATCATTTCCTATAAAATCAATTTGATTTTTGCGAAATTGAATTAAACGGTTGAATAAAATAAAGAGCGTTGAATCCCCGAGGCCAAGAGTAGCAAGACTTGTGGTTACATGAACAAAGAGGTGTTGAATTAACGTTGTTGAGGATAGAGTGTGATGAATACCAGACAAAGGAACAGTGTTGCAATGTTACTGTTAGAGATGCAGTCACCACTAAAACTAGATGTACGTGTGACGCTTACTGACACAGATGCGTCAGCGACGCCAGCAGGTGAACGAACAATCAGCATCCACTCGCCTGAATGTGACAATTGGACGGCGTCAATTTGTAATGTTGTTTTGAAACAAGCATTTATTTCACCATTCTGCAAATGAAACGGAAAAAAAATACAGATAATTCAAATACAGAAACAAAACAAATCCAATGGTCGAGATTGAAAATAAAAATACGCGGCCTTTTTTTATACTTTTTTTTTTACATTTTATAAGATGTAGGATAAAAAATAGTATCAAGTATTTAGCTAAGGTGATCACGTCGTTCTATCATTCATATATCTCACCCGTTGGTCTTAGACACGCCACAACGATAAATACCACCTAAAAGACTATATGAGAAGGAAGGAGAAAGGCATAAAAGAAAATAAATGCATCGGACGAGATTTTCATTTTATCACGTACAGGAATTTCACTAAAGAAGATAAGGATTTTTTATCACCGTTTTAACTAGAAGGATTAACGATTTGTATTTGAAGGTGTTATTTTGAAACAAGCATCAACTTTATGTGATGAAGGAATTTTAGTGAGATAATAGAAAGGAGAAGATACAATTAAACGTGTGAATTTTAGTCGATTTTAATAAATTTTTTTTCTAAAGTATGAATCAGTCGATATTTTTAAAATTTAATAAATAGTTTATTATATTTTAAATAACAAGAAAAACTTTTTTTTTTTTTTAATTTTAAAATGGTCAATTTAACGTCCAGTCTTCTCGGAAGATTGCAGTAAAAGTTATTGATTTACAGGACTTCTAGCCTCTGCTGTACCAGTCTCAAATAAATAAATTTTTTTTTGTGTTTATTAATGTTATACTATAATTTTAAATTGCGTTTGTGTATTTAGAATTCAACCAATACGGGATCGGGGATCATATTTTTGATACTTCAATACTGAGTTAATTTCATATTTTTTCATTCATTATAAGTTAATAAGTTATAGAATTGCGTAGTTGAATCTAAAAAAACTTGAAAAAAATTGCAAACTGAAACACTTTATATTTTGCTTTTGGAGAAAAAGAATAAGTTTTCAACAAATTTTTCAAGACAAATAGGTTTATGTGGGTCATTTTATAAAAATCGGTTGACTCCGTGTAACTGGTAATTATTCAGTGACTACCCATTATATTCAATTCTTATAATTATTCAGAATTTATTTTTATTATTTTAATAATCTAAGATACTTTATTTAGTGTTATCAATTCATTAATTTCAATTTTGAACAAATTTATATTATTTTTCTCCCCTCCGTGCGGAAAGCGTCAATTTTCCGCCCGCTGCGCTAAACGAAAATGCCGCTTTCCGCCTCCGTTGAGGAGAAAAATAGTATTCTCACCACGGGCAGGAAATAAGAAAGCCTCAGATCACATGTTTGTTGACCTCGGCTTCGCCTCGGTCAACAATTACATGTAATCTGAGACATTTCTTATTTTCCTGCCCTAGATAAGAAAAATACTATTTTCTTAGTCCAAAATACTACTTTAATCGTATAGGTAAGTCTAGAATGTTTTACATAAAATCTTATAGATATGATTTCTATAATTTCGTTTATGTTTTAAATAAACTTTTGAAAAATCGAGGTTTACGGATCCAGTTTCTGACTCTCGTCAATTATGAAGTTGCAGTTTTTAGTCTTCAATATGGTCCAGTTTCTGACTCTAGAATTGAAAATAACTCATCAGTGATAAGTTATTTCATCACTTTTGACGTTATTTATAAAAATTTACAAATAATTAAACTTCATGAATATTGAATTTTAATTAAAAAAAGAAAAAAATTTCTTTTTTCACTTTTAGCAATTTTTTCAATGTAAATTTTTATTGAACTTGTTAATAAAAATAAATAAAATGTGATACATTAAAAAATTCAGTAAAGTATATTAATTATTACTCCAATAATTATAAAGTGGCAGAGATAGCCGGACGGCACACGTCTAACTTGGGCGATCACCCAGCTAAACAGCATTGAGCGTGGTTAGTACTTGGATGGGTGACCACTCTAGTCGACGTTGGCTAGCGTGAGAGATCTCTGCACACTAGGAGAGGGGCCTAATGCTCCAGTGGTCGATAAAGAAGAGTTTCTTATCGATCACTGTAGACTTAGCCCAGCTCCGACTGTACTAGCATGGGTTTTCTCTATGGTTTTCCCATGTTACTGTTCTAACAGCCTAGGAGGTAAGGTTCAGGGCAAATGCGGTACAGAAAGCACAAGTTGGTCCACGTTGCAAATATAGAGTGAAGGAAAGTGTCGAGTGGGACTTGCTGAGGTCCAATATGAAGAAGAGCAAGTAAAGCGTAAAAGCTAGGAGAAAAGAGGGAGATCGGCCTTGTAAAAACCGAGAAGGTGTACAAGTAAAAATCAATAAATAAAATACTCCAATAATTATTTAAATTCTAACAAAATTTAAATTGTTGGAACAACAATTATCTCAATACTCAAAATAATTTTTCTTGAATCACAAATATAAAATTTGTCCATTATACTAATATACTTTAGGTTTTACTTATATTACTTTTGTGTTTCACAAGGACCTATAAGGTTATGATCTTTTTCTGAACTTTACTATTCTCTCCACTTAGTCATCTCTCTCCGATTATCTCTTTTACTTCCCTCCACGTGGTTATTTCATTTCATTATTTAGTCACACGCAGTAGATAGTTTGACGGCTGTAGCCGACTTACATTTTACTGTATACTCACATTCACCTGTGCTTCACCCTAGCACAGTGACTAGGAAAACCACACTATCTTAAAATGAATCGGTGGAATTTAGCTTAGAATATAAATAAATTATAGAAAAATTCAGAGTCTCGTACACGGAAAAAAAAAAAACTGTAGCTGCTACAGGTCTTAGGCCTGTAGCGTGTTCCTGTAGCAGCAACAGGTTAGGCCTGTAGCAGCAACAGAAAAAGCCTGTAGCAGCTATAGGCCTAGTTTTGTAGCTGCAAAAGGATAAGCTCCATTACAAGTTTTAAATTTAATTTTTTTGAATTTTATTTTTAAGGTTTTTCATAGTAGGACATTGATCATTTTTAATGTGTTTACGTTAAATAATTTTATTCTTATTTGTTATTCCTTGAAAATTTTTTAAGCCTAGACTGACAAGCGCGACCTAACAACTTTGGTCAAGTGATGAGGGATTTACCGTAATGCTTTTACAGCGTACAGTTTTGCCAGTTCATACACGTTTGACAGGCAGAGACTAAAGGTGTTTTTGGCAACGCCGTGGACAAAAAACTACTTACGACTCTGGTCAAGCAACGAGGAAAGCCCCGCGAATTTTTTTAAGAAATTTTTTTCAGCAATTTAACGTTTTCGAAGATGTTTGAAAAAATTATTAATATATCCTAAAATGATCAAGGAACAAAGTCAAATTTTTTTAAATAATTTTAGTTATTATTGAAAATGTAATAAAAAAAAAAAAATTGTTTTCATTTTATTTTTAGTTCAGCCGTTGACACTGTGTCTAATCAAAAAGTAGCTATCAAAAAATTGGCCCGACCCTTTCAATCGGCAGTACATGCGAAAAGAACCTACAGAGAATTACGAATGCTCAAACACATGAATCACGAGAATGTAAAAAAATTTTTTTTTATCATACATAAATTTTATTTTGTCACTTTAACTGATAATGATAAATAAGATCAATATTTATTTACAATTGTTATTTATTTTAGGTGATCGGACTGTTAGATGTTTTTCATCCATCAACTTCTTTAGAAGACTTTCAACAATTGTTAGTACAAAAATACGTATTGTAAACACAAGTTATCCAAGTATATTAATAATGGCTTTAATAATTCATTTTTAACAGGTACCTGGTAACCCATTTAATGGGAGCTGATCTCAATAATATTGTAAGAACCCAAAAACTCTCGGATGATCACGTCCAATTTCTCGTTTATCAAATCCTGAGAGGATTGAAGTATATTCACTCAGCAGGAATTATTCACAGGGTAATACTTTATTCTCACTATTTATTTTTTTTTTCATGGTTAAGGAAGTCCTTTCGCTTCAATTGAGTCACAATAACTGTAGTAGTCAATATTCGATAAATTAAAATAAAGAATGAAAATAAATCTAGCAGATATTTAATAAATTTTAGAATTTTTTTTTTTTTAAATAAATTATGGCAAAAAAAAAATTAGAAAAAAAATTGACATGTAGAAATTTTAAAAAACAAAAAATGCAATTTTTTAAAAGTAATTTTTTTGAACAAATTTGTTTGTTAAAAAAAATTTTTTAAATTCTCTAGTGACTGCTAACTTTAATGTCATAAATAAAGAACCCATAAAAATTCCTAAAATAAAAAAATAAATAGTTCATGAGGCGTTGATCGTTGAAATTTTGAAAATTAAAAAAAAAATTAATTTGACTCTTGTAAATCAGCTGTTAGTAACCTGTCCGTGATTTGGCAACGCTATATTTTGGTTTACATTTTCATTTGCACAATATAATCTTAACTATGTTTAAGTTTTTGCAGTCAATGTAAATAAATAAATTAATTAAAAATGTTTAATCGCAAAACCATAACATTCTAATGTTTCATGGCTGGAATGCTAGTATTTTTTAATTATTGTTTTATTCTTCAATTATGAAATATGAAAATTTGTTAACAATAAATTAACTAATAAGTATTGTATGAAAAACATAAGTGCGTTAAAGTTTAGTTTGAATGTATTGAATTGTCTGAAGCTCGCGCGCTACGCAACGTTGCCAAATGTTCTAACGCTATTTAAATGTAGATTACTTAAAAATCCGTGATTTTATAATTTTAATTTCTCTATAAATTCCACGGCAACCTATATATTTTATTGCAAGAAATGAAACCTGAATATTTTGAAAACCTTTTAAGTTTTTTTTTACCCCATCTAATCGGTGGTTAATGCCATAATTCGAGAAAGTTGTTAAGGTAGTTGTAGCGTGAAAGGCATTTCAACAGAAAGTTATGAAATTTTTTTTTATCGAAAGATAAATATATTAATAATTCACTACCAAAATTTCTGATTAATTGACCGCACCGTTTTTGAGTAATTAATTTTCGAAATTGCATCTTTTACACGTAGAGGTATAGAGAGATGGTAAAGTTAGTATGAAATCTTTGGCCCACTCGAGTGGTACGGAAGATTTCATATACTAACTTTACCATCTCTCTATACCTCTACGTGTAAAAAATGCGATTTCAAAAATTAATTACTCAAAAACAGTGCGGTAAATTGATCTGAAATTTTGGTAGTGAATTATTCATATATTAATCTTTCAATAAAAAAAATTTCATAATTTTCTGTTGAAATGGCTTTCACGCTACAACTACCTTAATAGTATATTACTTACCTATAAGCTAGTAAAATAAGAAAAGTCTCAGATTACATGTAGTTGTCCTAAGCGAAGCTGAGGTCTACAAACATGTGATCTGAGGCTTTCTTATTTACTGGCCAAGGTCAGTATACTATTTTTCTGCCCTCCGGCCAGAAAGTGGCAACTTTTTAAACTTAAATAATAACCTATCATTATAAGAAAAAAAAACTTAATTAGTATTAGCAAAAATTAATTCACATATTTAAATGTTAATGAGCCGAGGTTCATTACGCTGGAGCATAATTTTATAAAATGCTTAATTTTTCGAAAATTTATTATAATTTAAGTATTCTTATAAGGTAAAAGCCCCAATAGATGATTATGTACCAGTATATGATTACTCCATGTATTTGTATGTCTATATTCACAAATATAGATATACAAAGACATGGATATACCAGTATATGATCACTTAATGTATTTGTATATCTATATTTGTGAATATAGATATACAAATACGTGGAGTGATCATATACTGGTACATGAGCATCTATGGGGGCTTTTACCTTAATACTATAATTTATTGATCGAAATCAATCAATAAAGTGTAATGGAAAAAAAAAATAAGTTCTCTATTTACTTATTTGTTATTTAATCGATTTTTGTAGCGAAATTTCAGTGCAATTGATAAAATTCATTATGAATGTTCACATCCACCGATTCGAAAAATTTAGTTTTGAAAAAAAACGCATGTTACGCTTACGACGGTGCTTGATTGCAATGTATAGCAAGGAAGCGCTCACAAGTTATACGACAAGAAGTAATTTTATATTAAACTAGCATTTTATAGAAGAACAACCGATTTTCTGAAAATTATTATTTGTATCTTCTCCTTGATTTTTTTTTTTTATCAGCGATTATTGTGATGTCCGCTAAGTAATTAAGACTTGAAAAGAGAATTATAGAGATTAACGAAAGTTAGAATAAAGTTTAAAGGAGATCTTAAAGGTTTGTAATGTTGAAAAGCGTGGCCTGCAGGCAATGAAACGAAGTGAGTGGAGAGACATTGGAGGATAATTTACCTCGACTTCTAAGACTCGAACATCATCTCGGGCGTTGCCTCCGGGTACGTAGACACTCTCAGAAGACAGCCAGAGGAGCTTGGTATAAGATGGTTCTGCACAAAATTCGACAGCGACTTCTAAAGCGTCTCCTTCCTTTGCAGACACCGACTGCATCGTTGGATTTACCATTGGTCGACCTGAAATATAAATTGAAATCTACATATTTTTTTATAAGTACACATGAATAAAATAAAATATATTTACATTAAATCCATGTACCGATATTGCTTTCGGTATGTCACTATCAATCTGGTTACTCTTGTCCTATAAACTTAAATAAATCCGCCACATGCATCGAACCTCGTAAATAGAATTGAGTTGTGTCGTATTTGCGTTTCATGAGTAATTGAATAAAATCGGTCGATCGAGGATAAAAGTCCGTGTAGAAAAGCAAATACATTTTCAACGTTAAATTGAAACTCGGGAATATAAAAACAAAATATATATATAAAAAAATGAGAAAATATCAAGTCTAGTTTTTATAAATAAGTGTAAAATGATATTTACATGGCAACTAGTTGGAAAAGAGTTCAGATGATATAATTAAAAGTAGTTGAGTATGCACTTTGGTTAATTGAAGTGTAGGATATAATAATAAATTTTTTATTTTTAAACTCTATGCTATGAAGACTCGTAATCTGCATGGATTTGCCGCTTCGTAAAATCAGCTTTCTGACCTCCACCGATTCATTTGCACTCTCATCTCAAAGTAAAGTGTATATAGTACAGAGTAAAGAGAACACATACAAGTTCGGTGAGAGTAGAGTAATTCATGAATATTCCTGCGTAAAATTACACTTGAATATATCTTGAATAACGTTTTGAGAATATGCTAAGAGAAACATGTATGTGAACAAATTTATAAAAGCATTTATCAAGAACTGAATTTCATTAAGTTATATAATATAATTGTCTACGATTTAAATAAAATGTTTATATTTTCAGTAAACACTATAACCAAAAAAATTCTATCGATTTATTTTTTAAGTTTATTGTGTTCCATTGATTTTTGAATTAATTCAATCAAGAATTTCACATTTTTTATATAATGCCTTTATTTATTCAATCTACGCTTAGTTACACGTTATCAATTTATGCGTGAAATCATCAAAGGAAGTGAAATCAAATGCTATTATTTCCAGATCCACGGTTATCGAGAATGTTCATAATCAATTGAACTTTGATTTTGCTTAACGTGTGCTACATGTCATGATAAAATATCATTTCTAATTATTTTTATTTCTTTTTTAATTGCCCGCTAAGAAAATTGAAAATTTTCAAAAATCGGGGTTAATGGTTTCACCCCGTTTTGCGAAAATCGAGTTTTCATCAGATCTCGATGCTTTAAGGTCACAGGAAGCTTCCCTGACTAGTCCGCGATGGTGTCCATGCGGCTGTGTGTGTGTGTGTGTGTGTGTGTATATATATATATATATGTATGTAAACCTCTTATAACTTTTGAACGGCTCGACCGATCGGATCGAAATAGGTGGCGAACCAAAGAGTATCATTGCCATTAAATTTTGTGAAAATTTGAATCGAGTCGGCTTGCTAGATTTTAAGAAATCTCAAAAATAGAATTTTCAAAAAATCGTTTATTTAGAATAACTTCTAAATGACTCGACCGATCAATTCCAAAAACTAATCCACTCTTAAGTTTGAAAAACCACGTCGATTGTCACCAGTCCCGTCAAAATCGGTTGATTCGTTCGAGAGTTGTCGAAAACGAGAAATTTCGAAGAATGTTTTTTTCACATAACTTCGACTTTTTTTTTTGGATCGTTTTTGATGAAATAAAATAATAAAATAAAATAATACGTCGATCGCCACCAAGAACGTGAAAATCGGTTGATTGGTTCGTGAGTTATCGTTGTCGAAAAATTTCGGAAAAAGTGAATTTTTTTACACGGAAAAAAGAAAACAGGAATAATTGACTATTCGTTCAGCATTTTTTAGATTTTCAAATAGTAACCCAGCGCTTCGTTAACGAAAATGTAAAAGTTACAGCTTGGCGCTACGCAGTAAGTTTTACATTTTGAGTAAGAAATATTAGAGTTTCACGATGTATAAAAGTTACTATCTCACACTGTAAGTTTTTGTACAAGTCATTGAAATAATACTCGATAAGCGTTAAAATTTAGATTTTTATTTAACAAGTTTGAATCTGATTTTTTACACGTAAATAAAAAAAAAATATCAATATATATAAAATATTTTTTTTCTCCCATTAATAATATTCACTACCTCAATATTTATATCCTAATATTACAATAAGTAACAATCTGTCATATATTGAATTTTAGTGTGGCAAATATGGAAAACGGCAATTCTAAAGTCTATATGTGAAACAAAAAAAAATTTTTTTTGAATGAAATTTAATTTTTGGTATTGGTTATTCATATATTCATGGGACATATTTCTTATCATATTTATTTTGGAAGTTTTTAATTTGAGGAAAGGGAGAGGGAATTAGTATTAGGAAATTAGTTGATCATATCACACACATACTCGCGTTCCTTATATAAATAAACTTATAATAATATTAAACGCAAATTACCCTAGCCAGGATTCGATCCCAGCATCTACGCATGAAAGACCGACGTTTTATTCTGACGCTATTCGAACGACATAGCATTCTGTATAGTAGAGTGTAGTTATAGGCTACAAGCGTAAATAGTATGCGTCAACAATAGTGACTGAAAAAAACTAAGTCCAATTTATACGGGAAAGGGGATAGAATTCTCTACCGCTATTCAAACATTGCTGAGCCAAACTTTAAATTTTGGATTTTAAGCAGTAAGTTCCTGGCTGCTAGAGTATTGACTGTACTTAATATAAAAAA
>CAJNRD030001120.1:9957013-9977424 GCA_905319865.3 Cotesia congregata
AATGTGTCATATATTGAATTTTAGTGTGGCAAATATGGAAAACGGCAATTCTAAAGTCTATGTGTGAAACAAAAAAAAATTTTTTTTTGAATGAAATTTAATTTTTGGTATTGGTTATTCATATGTTCATGGGACATATTTCTTATCATATTTATTTTCGAAGTTTTTAATTTGAGGAAGGGGAGAGGGGATTAGTATTAGGAAATTAGTTGATCATATCACACACATATTCGCGTTCCTTATATAAATAAACTTATAATAATATTAATCGCAAATTACCCTAGCCAGGATTCGATCCCAGCGTCTACTAGAAAAAAACTAAGTCCAATTTATACGGGAGAGGGGATAGAATTCTTTACCGCTATTCAAACATTGCTGAGCCAAACGTTAAATTTTGGATTTTAAGCAGTAAGTTCCTGGCTGCTAGAGTA
Organism: Cotesia congregata; assembly: GCA_905319865.3. Classification (NCBI taxonomy): domain Eukaryota; kingdom Metazoa; phylum Arthropoda; class Insecta; order Hymenoptera; family Braconidae; genus Cotesia; species Cotesia congregata. The sequence goes on from CAJNRD030001120.1 coordinate 9,957,445, forward strand.
TTGGCTGTACTTAATATAGAAAATCTAAAAATTACAGGGTGAGATGCAATAGTTACTTTTTGTATACTAACGTTCATAATTCGTATCTCACACTTTAAATTTTAGTGAACCTGTAAATAAACTTTATTATTTGGCATTTTAATTTGTACATTGCTGAAAAATGATAATTTTTACAGTTTTAAATAGAAATTAATGACTTTTAAAGAGATAAAATTTCCTGCATAAAAAGCAATAATATTTTTACCTTTTATGATGTTAGATTTACATTTCCAAACTGTAAAATTAGCTTCTTGCATGACAACAATTTTGTTACTATATAAAATACAAAAATTACAGTTCGAACTTTAATTTTTCCTATTTTGATAACGACGGGCTTGATTTTACATTTTATACTGTAATTATTCTTGTTTCCTTTTTTCCGTGTAATTTCTCCAAAATTTTCAGTCTGATCAATTTGTGTTTAATAGTAAATCATAGGATTCGAAAAACTGCGTCGAATGCTACCAAACGCGTGAAAATCGGTTCATTCATTCAAAAGTTATTACCGCTTGAAAATTCAAAAAAATTCAAAAAATAGTGTTTTATTAAACTTCCAGCAGACTTTTGAGTTCGGAGAGCTCAAAATGACACGAAAATTATATTTTTAAGCTCGAAGAGCGCAAAAAAGTAATAAGTGCAATTATAAGCGCTTAGATATGGAATTAACGGAAAGTTGCAGAGATGGCCTTTAGGGTCAACCGTTTTCCTAATTTTTTTGTATTCTACTTTAATACTGAATAACTTTTGAAAAAGTCAATTTATTGAGAAATGTTAGGAGATCTTTTTTGAAGCCCTTTCTAATGATTTTGTTTTTAATGAGTAACAGAATTTCGGTTTTTAAATAAAACGTCAAAATAGTTCAATATTCGAAGCCTCTTTACATGGAAACGGCTTATCTGACGAAAGTTTTCAATCAGACCCTCTTTATAGAGCATTCAATTTTCTTTAAAAATGTAAGTTGTTTGAATTTTTTTTTCCACAATAAATTTTTTGTTGTCACCCCGAATAACTTTTTATTGTTATATCTTTCGGAAAAAAGTTAATTTTTTTGGCTGTCTATTGTATATATGAGCGTTAACGTAAATAATTTGGCTGTAACATTAGCGCTTAAGGCATGCACATTTGTATTTACCAAACTTTTTTGCGAACCCCTCTAAAACATATATTTTCATTGTGCTAAAAAATAGTGTTTTTAATATATTTTTGAGTTTTTGTGCTCTTATAAACACACATACACATCAGTGGGGTATTGTATAAATAGTCCGAATAGCTTTTCAGAAGCTCACAACAACAATCTTAAGATTTAATAAAAAATTGATTTTCGAAAATCGAATTGAAATCAATGCTTCCTCAATTTTTATCTGATTTTTATTTGTTTTTTAGCAAGAGCTTGAAAAATTTTCAATCACCTTTTATTCTCAATCGAAAATTATCAATAAAAAACTTTAGGGGTATCTATATGATTGATACAATTATTTTAGATGAAGATGAGATAAATTTTTGGAGGGGCAAGATCAGTGTAATGAATAAAAAAAACTCAAAACTAAGCAGCAAGCAGAAATGAAGTATGTTAGCATCCAGGAGGACAGATGCTTCCATTCCAGTAACTCACATTTTTTCGCACTGATTGGAGATTGTTTTGTTTCGACAGGTTAAACAAACATTGCAACTTGATTTGTGATTGCGAATAGTAGATAAAAGTATTTTTCATATTGAAAATAATTTAAAAATATTACATTACCCGTATGTTTTACAAAAGCATTTGTTTTTGAAAATCGACAAATTGCTGAATTTTGTTTTCACACTGTAATAGCTCTTGGCGATTTTAAGAGTCATAAGAGCATTTAATTTTTTGTTTTATAATAAATTTCATTAATTTGAAATTCGCTGATTGATAAATTTGATTATGTTTTAGTACTAACGGTCATATGGATAGTTATTAATAAATCCTTTGATAAATTGATAGAAGCGAAAATTTTTTCAGAGTCCAAATACTATACACTGTAAAAAAAAAAACCGGTGTAAGTCCGGTGTTAAAATTACCGGTGTTGAATTTAACACCGAAATCGGTGTTATAATAACACCGATGTAACACCGTTTGCGGTGTAAATATTTTTTTCGGTGTTAAAACGGTGTTATAAATTTTCCGGCGGTATAAATTTGTTTTAATTAACACAATATTTATAATCGAACCGTACATCTTTAATAATTGGAAATAAATAATAAAAAAAATAATAAAAGAGGAAGATATTGATATTTAAAATTTTTTTCACGTAAAAAGCAATTTGAAGCTAAGCATAATTACTTCAAAAACTTAATTTCTCTATACAAAAATTATATCAATGTTCCAAAAATGTTGGCCACTCAGCACCCGAAATTCATTTACTACAAATGGAATGAATTGAACGAAAATGACAATATTTTAAAGCTCGGAAAAGGAAAATTTGAGAAGCTTGGAAATTTATTTGACAATATTCCATATCATGAAGTAAACTCTGATGAAGCTTTAACTCTGAGCTATAGTTTATGCTTCTAAACTATAGTTTATGAAGTATCAGAGTTTGAATTTCACTTTACCTACAAGAAAAATTATTTTATTGCTTCATGTATCGATGACTTAACAGATTTACCAATTTACAGTGAAATCAAAAATATTTTCGTTAATGATAATAATTTAATGTTTTACTGTAAATTATGGGAGACTGTTTGTTATGATGCGAGCTTATGTGCAAATGAAATAATTGAAGAAATGGAAGAAAAATATCAAATAGTCAATATTAGTTTTTCGGATTTGAAATTTCCACTACCTTATGATTATGAAAAACATCAATGTTATGATAAATGTACACAGTAAAAAATTTCGGTGTAAAAGTTGGACTCAGAGACTTTTACACCGTCGAGTAAGTGTGAAAAGTCGGTGTAAAATTTCCTTCGTGTGAAATTTTCACTCGTGTAAATTTAACACGGTGTAATTTACTGTTTTACACTATTCCGTGTTATTATTTATAACTTTGCAAACTTAATATGTGACTGCCGTGACTTGTGAACTATAAATAAATAAAATTTTGCTTTATTAAATAATGACTTTTGTTAAATTGCACTGTACTTTTTTAACTATTGACTTTTTTAAAGATATAAGCTCATCCCGATGTTACACTCATCAAGAGCTTTCATTTGAGTACCCACATGCATTTTTGACATATTTTTCATATATACATATATGTAATATATATATAAATATATAAAATATATGAAAAATTGATGTGGGTACTCAAATGAAAGGTCTCGATAAGTGTAACATCAGGATGAGCTTATATCTTTAAAAATGTCTATAGTTCTCAAGATAAAAGGTAATTTCTTAATTATTGAAATTTTTAAGGATATAAGCTCATCTCGATGTTACACTCATCAAGAGCTTTCATTTAAGAACCCACATGCATTTTGATATATTTTTCATATATTCATATATATAATATATATAAATATATGAAAAAATGATGTGGGTACTTAAATGAAAGGTCTTGATGAGTGTAACAACGGGATGAGCTTTTATATTTAAAAATGTCAATAGTTCACAAGATACAAGGTCATTTCTTAATTATGTATTTAGAAATAGAGCATTTTCGAATACAGCCTAAATACTTATCATCATAAATTGACTATTGGGGAGAATGATATGAAACCATGAAAAAACACAACTCCAGGTCAAAACTTTTTCAACGATACCAAATTTAACCATAAAACTTTTACTTTACTCCGTAAAATAGCATAATATAAAAAAAAATATACTTTAAAATATTTATTTCTACGTGTTTATATTTAAAATCTAATATCGCACAAGCCTGAAACTAAACAATCAAATTATATTAATTAATGAGAAATTTCAGGAAATACATTTACACGTTTGATGGTGTAAAATTTAGAATTCACACCGTTCAAATTTAACATTACACTTACTGTGATTTTCACACCGTCCGTGTTAAAAATTTTCACACCGAATCATTTACACCACACCGAGTCCAAAAAATTTTTTACAGTGTAACTACTATATAGTTTCTAAACATTTATTACTGTAAATATTTAATAACTTGTTGTATTTATTATATTAAGTTAATTTATGTTTTATTTGATTTCAGTCTAATTGTAAAATAAACATTAATTTGTTCAATTTTAATTAATATCTAATATTATTTAGTGTTTCATAAATTCTTTACTGATAATACACCGATACGGAGTTACTGTACACCGCTGTAACACCGATTTAACACCGGTAACACCGATTTAATACCGAATTTTTAACACCGGTGTTAATTGACCGGTGTTGCACAGCGGTATTAAAATGAGTCCATTTTAACACCGCTTTTTTTACAGTGTACTGCTTCGCAAAAAAAAAAAAATAAAACAACGAGTAATAATTTTAACCACATAAATTCATGTATATGAAAACTCCTCGAATAGTGTATTGAAGCCAATGAAAAATAAAAATAACCGATGAAATAGCTTCTGCCTTGGCTTATAGAGGAAAATAGATAGCCATTTGCTAAAAACTTTCCAACAGTTTGTAACTTTTCTATGACGTTATTTTAGAAATTTGAGAAGCCGCCAAATACATAAGTTTTGAGTTAGATTTTATATTAACAATTTATATAAATATCAACAGATGAAAATAATAGTAATTATAGGAAATTTTGTATAAAACTTTGTTGAAGCTTGCTATTTGTTTGAATGTCCACTCGAACACGTAGTGATAGTATCAATGTTCATTTGGAGTTAGAGATAATACACAACTATTGTCTACTTGGATATAAATGCTACCCCGAATGCAGCACGATTTCTGGTTATCTTTCTATTGTTCTCCATATTCATTAAAACGTTTTAAGCAGGTTTACTTTAGATTTTCGACAATATTCTCCTACGAATACGAGTTGGCGAGCGAGTACAAGCGAAATTGTAAGCATCTAAACGATGTCTTTGAAAGAAAAAAAAAAAAAAAATAAAAAAAAAAAAAAAAAAAGGTTTTTCTTGGTTGTGGCGATCTTTAAACTCTGAACGCAGTTGATATCATTACGATAACTTTTGTGGTATCTTTAAATCTCTAGTAGGAATAATGTTAGTTAAAGGTAAAAAAAGTTTTAATACAACGAAATTGGCATCGAATATAATATAAGTAGTTTATGTAAGCTCATTTGTGATGATTTATCTAGCAGTCTAGTGGAGAAGTAAATAAAAGAACCATTGAGTCGATGGCTCTCGATACGTCAAGAGAAACAAGAGGCCCAACATTTGCGTACATTGTATACTTTTCAGGTCGACGCTTCAATTGAAAGCCTTTTGCAGAACTGGGTCACGTCGCTCTCTATTTTCCTTTGTTCTATGTGTCAAGAAAAGACGTAACTAATTTTCATGCTCGTGTGACAACTAGAGGATTGGTGGTTTGGTTACGTCGCGGAGAGGTAAATAGAATAGTCTTTATCCCAAAATAGAATTCGTCAAAGTCACGAAAATTTTACTTTATGATGATGCACTGTGCACTATGACGAATTATACGGATATAATCTATTTGTCTTTTCATCTTCTTTAGTTTAGTTTCATCCTGACGACGTCATGCTTTCAATTTGTCTTGAAGTTAACACATACCAAGGCAAATAGGTTATTTTCTTAGTAAATTTTCTCTCACCAGAGTGTAGAATATGTATTGTTGAGACAAGGACTGCAGAGGGAGAAGAATAAAACTGAGAAGAGTAGAGCAAGGGGTAGATGCACAAGAGGTTACGTTGGGTTATCTCTGTAATTGTGCCAGAAACTCGAGGTGACTCGGCTCTCCACCCTAGCTTTTCCACTTTCAAACCGTATCCGAATGTATATTTCGTTCTCATACTACTTTAGAGAAATCCTCGACCACTTGAAACCGCTTTCGTCCATCCCTATACCTTATACATAGAGTTGAGCGTAAGATAAGGACAATAGCTGCCAAGTGGTGTATTCTCGACAACTATAATTTAACTCTCTACCTAGCACCCTTACAATGAATATACATTCACCTAAGCTTTTCTCTTAATCCGTTTATTTTATCTATCAACTTTTTATTTAATAATTTTATATACAACTGTATTACTTAGTCTTGATAATATATCTCAGTCTAAATCTCACTGGTGCTAAATGCTGAGAAAAAACACCGACAAAGCAAGGTAGGAAGAACTTGAATTGTAAGCTTCAGGCAACGACAGTGCTTGGAAACAAGAGTATCTTATGGTCTTGTCACGTGGGAATTCCTTAGTATGTATAAGCTTCAAGAGAAACATGCAATTAAGAGATTACTTTACTCAATTATTAACAGGATGAAATTTTCGTTAAATTAATTTGAATTAACTTAATTTTAATCATTTCAACTGCAAAACAGTAATAAGTAAATAAATTGTTATAATAAAATATATATTTTTATAAATTTATCAATGAATAATTTTTTTTTTTTTTCGGTTATATATATAGAGCTATGAACCTACGTGCGAAAATCCATTCAAATGAATGGCATTGGTGTTCTGAGTGTTTATGGCGTCAGCCGTTCAGTGATTTGCAAAAGCAATCGACGTCCAATGCGTCGGATCATGCAAATATGCATTCGGCCGAGTTACTTGTCATTGTTCTACGTATATCCGATCGTCACAATCGATATTCTACGTCTGCCAATGCGATTTCATTCTGGATATTCCCACGGAGATTACGCTAATCCAGTTCTATACTCGGGTCTGTCCGGCGTCCTTTTCAAGCAACCTATTTATCGGTTTTACACTTGTATATGCATGTACATCTATATGCATGTGTTCATTTATATATAGTGTCTTTATTTTAATTATTTTTCATTAATTAATACAGTTTTTATCTTAAAATTAATTCTATCTACCTAAAAATAAGACCCCTTGAAACAAATCTTTTGTTTCATTTTAAATCTTTTAAGTGTTTGCCTTGTTCCTTTCTTTAGTTTGTAAATAAAAATGACAGATAATTAAAGGTACAAAATATTTCGCGAATCTTATTATTTAAATAAGAAATGTGATGATGAAAGACTTTGTCAGTATGGTATCAACGTCCGATGAAAAGCTTATATAGAAAGGATGATCCCGGTTAGTTCACGGTAAGTATACGTTCGTATGTGTTGGATAAAAAAGTCTCCTATAATTGTGTTTCCGTTGAGCTAGCAAAAAAGATAAAGTAAAGCCACATCGAGGATGTGAATAACGTCAATATTTCTTTTACTTGGTTCTCCTATTTCATTCAAAAAAGACTTATAAAAGTGGGACTTACAACTGCTCATCCCTTTTCACATTCAATTACATCAGTCAGGTATGAATATATACATATATATTGAGCTGTAGATTTCTCTTACTGATGATTCAATTTACCGTTTATAGAAATAAGATGTTCTAGTGCTTAAAGCCTATTTTTTAGTGATTAAAGTTCCTATTTCTTCCTTGACTGTCAGTTACTTCATTCATACGATGGAAATAAAAAAAAATCTAGCACTGAAACAATAATTTTTAGTGGTTAAAGAAGCAAAAAAAATGAGGAAAAGTTAGGTGTCAAAATTTTAGTTTCTACTACCGTCATCTTGTAGTTTTGCTTTACAAGTTTTATACACTCTCTTCTGCGTCTTGACTCTCCTGTAGAGCAGTGTTGGAACAGCACGTTTCCGAGCTCATCAATGTCACCAGCATGGACTGTTTTATTATAGTTGAACGGGTTCTTCAGATCCCAACAGTCTACTGGAACAGCTTATAAGCTATAGGTTAAAACCATTTTCACACAGCAAATATTTCGCCATTCACGTCGAGTCCAGGCTTACACTCAATCAATCATATTCAAATTTTAACGAGACAGTTCCTTGTTTCCACTTAAACCTGTATCCTTCTAAACTGATACATATCTTTTCAATCCATCTTATACTTAAATTGTTACTTACATAAATAATTTTGTCATTTCACACCATTCAACACACTTGTACATAATAAATGCTTAGCATATCGTATTCGATATTCGAATTTGTTTCATGTATTCCAGAAATAATAAAATCTACAAAAAATTCCTTCTAAAACTCGACAAAATAGACAGTTTTTACGATAATAATAGCAAAATATCTCATCACAAATAACTGATAGATTCATGTACATAAATTCATACCTGTCATGGTATTCGTTGATGAGGGTTCAAACGATAATCAAGTATTCCCGTCGAGATTGGAATTAATAATTACTAGTTATCGTTCCTATCGTATGATGATTTTTCACTTGTCATAATGGAAATCATAAATCTTTAATTATTCAAACAGTTTTTGAAACTCAAATTTTCTAAAATTCAGATTGAATTTCGACGAGGTACACAATTTTTGTGCTAAAAAACTGCATCGAATACTTCAAGCTGCGTCAAAATTAAACAACACGTTTAAAAGATATCGTAATTCAGAAATTTTCAAAAGAGTATTTTCTCTAAATAACTTTCAGATTTTTTTACTCTAAAAACTAAATAACTTGTCGAGAAGTTGATTTGAAGTACTTTGAGGTCGAAGACAATGTGAAGTATTTTCAACTTCCCGCTACGAAAATTAAAAATTTTCGAAAATCGGGAAGGTATTGTTTTTATCCCGTTTTTTGAAAATCGAGTTTTCATTAGATCTCGACGTTTTGAGGTCCTAGAAAGCTTCCCTGACTATTCCCGCGATGGTGTCCGTGCGGCTGTATGTATGTGTGTGTGTATGTATGTAAACCTCTTATAACATTTGAACGGCTCGGCCGATCGGATCGAAATAGGTGGCGTTCTAAAGAGTATCATTGCCATTATATTTCGTGAAATTGTGAATCGATACGGTTCGTTATAGATTTTGAGAAATCTCAAAAATAAAGATTTCAAAAAATGGTTTTTTTGGAATAACTTCTAACCGGCTTTACCGATCGATTCCAAAAACTTATCAGCTCTTAACCTTGAAAAACTACGTCGATTGCCACCGGTTCGATCAAAATCGGTTGATCCGATCGTGAGATATCGTCGAAAAAAATTTTTTTTTCAGAATTTCTATGAAATTTTCAGTCTGACGAGTTCTCGCTCTAAAATTCTTTAAAGAGCTCAAAAAATGCGTTGATTGCCGTAAGCCGCGAGACAATCGGTTGATTCATTCAACAGTTATTGTGGTTTAAAAATTCAAAAAATTGTGTTCTATGAAACTTCTATCAGACTATTGAGCTTGAAGAGCTCAAGGCATAGAACAGCTATCTCTTTGAGCTGGAAGAGCTCAAAAACAACACAAGTGAAATGTTGATCGCTTAGGTATGGAGTTAGCGGGAAGTTGCAGGGATGGCGATTAAACGAGTGAATGGAGTAATTTTTGCGAGTAGTTGATATTTTGGCTTGACAAAAAAAATTATTGATAAAAAATAACTTTTTCAATACTTACCTTTTGTAGTAATTCAATGAAATACAGGAACTGCAGATGTAAATTTGTGTTTGTAAGTCGGTAAAATAAAATCTTGTCAGAATGCAACTGAGAGTCGGTGTTTGGCGGTCGAGTTGTGCAATTTAATAAGAGCTTGTACTCTTTAAAATTATTGCTGATGTTTACTTATCGATGATAAGAAACGATTCATATCTTTAAATTTATGGAAAAGTGAGCAAACGAAAGAAATCGTCGAGTGCCTGAGTCTAGGGAGTTTGTTGATTGTATTAAGGCATCAAGCTTGCCTTAGGAACGGTACGTGCTATTTTCTCAGGAAGTTGCGCGAGACTTGTAATTGATTTACAAGCTTTGCTTCTGAGCACGATAAAGGTCGACGTGAGGACAAGGTGATAGAGTGAAAGATCTAGAGAAAATGAACAAAATTCTTTACCTTCATGTTGTTCAATTTCAGTTGAAAGATTTTGTCTCGATATTAAAACTATAATTACATATGAATATTATCAATCTAAATCTAATATTTAAATCTAATATCTCATTTGAATAATCTTACAAAAGTATTCCGTATAGTAAATTCCAGTATTTTCGTAATTGTGGAAGAGCTGCTTTTAGTGCAAATAGATCTAGTTTTATATTGGAAAAAATAACAAGAATACCTGGAAGTTTTAAGTTGTTGAACTGGGATGAAAAATTTAGTCATTTTTCAAGTTCATTTTAAAATTACTTTTAGAAACCTTTCTTCACCAAGAATATGAGCACTATTCTCGTTCCTTAGTATAAGCCCTCTTTTGACACTAGAACATCTGTATGAAGGAAAACGTTTTCTTTTCTGTAGATAGACAGGGTAGAAAGATATGTAAGTCAAGAGTTATAAATGAGATTATATATATTTCTCGAAAATAAAACCCCACAATTTATTGAAAAAAATGTACACTGAGATATGATTATTACTTAAAGAATATTATAAATTAATCTTTTTTTTAAAAATCCAATTTTGAGAGCTTTCATTTTTTAGGTTTTAATTTTGGTTGAATAGAGAATTTTCGGCTATACTAGAAAAAGAATAATAAGAAAAAAACATAAGCTCACTAGTATTAATAGGTTTTTGTTATATTTTTCTACAGAATCACGCTAGATGGAGATTAATAAAAAAAATTAAACAAAGGCTTAAAAATAATAGAAGTTGAGTTAGTGACGCGACAATTTCAGTTTTGTTTTTATTGTTTTTGATATTGACATTGATATATTAAAAATATTGATGTAATTTACTTTTTCAAAGTCGTTGGTTAATAAATAAATAATAAAATCTCATTTTGCGTTCAATAAAATTATCGACCATTCCTAATTAATTTTTTTTTAATTTATCGATTGCAATTTTGTTTGATATTTGATTCGCAGTATATTATCCACTTCAATGTTCGGCACTAGAAACTCGAAACGTCTGATTTGTTAATCTGATCATAAAAATTAAATACTGAAAAGATCGCACACTTTTTAATTGGACAGTCAAAAAAAAACTAACAATCATTAATAAATTCTAAGATAAAATCAATCAAATAGTTGAGATTTGATATTACTTTCTAAAGACATTTTCCAAGTAGTTGTATAATTTGTATTTTAGATACATTACTCCATGAAGAATATGGAATGTAACTGTCAAAAGTTCGAAAGAAGAGAAAATAAGAGTAATAAACCAACTAATATTATATAATATTGCAACAGAAAGTTATAAATGAATAATTGCTTGTAACCTGCCAGTTATTAATGAAACCTCCCGAGTCGAAATTTCAAAACTCTAGTTCAACCTAGTAGAGCCTGATTCCTTTGATGTAGACATTTGCCGCTTGGATTTAAAAACCTTTTTCAACCTAACTCACCTGAATTCAGGATGAAGAAGAGTGAACTCGAATTTAATTCGAATTTTAAGTTTCTTTTTCAACCTAGTACACCTTATAATAAGTCGAGAAGGAGTGAATTCGAATTTAGTTTGAATTTTAAGTTTCTTTTTCAACCTAGTACACCTTATAATAAGTCGAGAAGGAGTGAATTCGAATTTAGTTTGAATTTTAAGTTTCTTTTTCAACCTAGTACACCTTATAATAAGTCGAGAAGGAGTGAATTCGAATTTAGTTTGAATTTTAAGTTTCTTTTTCAACCTAGTACACCTTATAATAAGTCGAGAAGGAGTGAATTCGAATTTAGTTTGAATTTTAAGTTTCTTTTTCAACCTAGTACACCTTATAATAAGTCGAGAAGGAGTGAATTCGAATTTAGTTTGAATTTTAAGTTTCTTTTTCAACCTAGTACACCTTATAATAAGTCGAGAAGGAGTGAATTCGAATTTAGTTTGAATTTTAAGTTTCTTTTTCAACCTAGTACACCTTATAATAAGTCGAGAAGGAGTGAATTCGAATTTAGTTTGAATTTTAAGTTTCTTTTTCAACCTAGTACACCTTATAATAAGTCGAGAAGGAGTGAATTCGAATTTAGTTTGAATTTTAAGTTTCTTTTTCAACCTAGTACACCTTATAATAAGTCGAGAAGGAGTGAATTGGGGTTTAATAAAAATTTTAAGTTTCTATTTCAGCCTTTACTTGTCAGAATGCTATAGGATGCCACAAGGTTCTCATAGGTTGAAAACGGGATTAAAACTTAGATATTTTTCTTTCTGAATATTGGTTGTTATCTCAAATATTACAAATTTATTGTAAATAGACAATTTTATAAATATAAGCACTTACACTTATAGTTATACAAATATTTTAGAAAAAGTATACATATAATAAAATTTATCTAAGTTAAAAATATTATTTATTGTTAATACATTGGTATTTTTATTAAGTATTATTAGAAAGATAATAATAATTATTATTTTTTAATTTGTTTGTAAGTAAAAAATAAAAAATAACATTTACAAGGAGCATCAATCAACGCCCGGTACAAATTAGTCTGAACAAGATATTTACAAATTTAAATAATTAAATAATTTATTTTTTTCAATGAACATTATATAGATTAATAGCGTAATGAACTATCGGAATATATTATTCTTGAATCACAACTGATAATTTTATCATAATCAGTGAAAAGTGAGAAGTATGATTTAATAATCATTCGAATTCTTTTTCATTTATTGGTTGTGATAAGTAGATGTAATTATTAATTGAAATAAAAAAGCAGACATGTTTTAAGGAAGATACAGTAATAACTGTACAATTATCTGTATCTTCACATCTATGAAGGTAAGGAAGAGAACAACTTATTTCATTACCATTATTTACCTGAAACTGTTCAACAGATATAATTTTTCTAATAATAGCGTAGTGTTCATTATTACAATAGCAATTATTACCCGGTCACACTCACAATTTGATACATTAATAAAACAATAAATAGATCCAAAACGTAAGTTTCCGTCATTGTTTTCATAAGCAACATAAGAAGATTCAGTTTGTAAACTTCTAGAATATTCTTTTGAAACGTAGACTTTGCTATCCTTCAGTAATCTTAAATATTTTTTAATACACCGAACTGGTAGTAAAAATTCTAATGCTTGTTGTGCAGAAACTGGCAAATCTGTAGCAATTATTGTTTTGTAAGCTCCAACAGTATAGCAGTTATTGAACAAACGTTCATTCGTTTTAACCATTTTTTTTTTACCAAAACAGAAGTCCCTAACGTTACCATCTGGAAGTCGATCCTTATACTTTTCCATTTTAAGTAATTGACAGTGAGCACTAACGATTTGAGAATCAATATGCGTTGTTCCATTGATGAGAGCCAAAATTTTACCATTTAAGTCTTCATATTGATAACATTGGTATCCCCATAAAGGACCCAAGTTTTTAACACATTCGCTTAGATGCTGAATTAAATGCAAATTGATAGAGCAGAATTGCAAGCCGTACAATTCTTGAAATTCTCGGACAAATTTATCCAAAAAAATTTGAGCGAACTCTAGCATGTCGTCAGTTATTACATCAGCACTCAAGAATGATATTCCACAAATTAATAATAGTAAATGATTAAAAAAATCATTTCTCATAACTTCAGACAATACAGGAATAGAATAGTAAAAAAACCATGCTTTTAGCTCTGAAGCTTTCCAGTGAGTAAGGTCTTCTGTTGAACGGGGCATGCGATGGATAAATTTGGGTGGCTTTATAGCTACAAGACGCTCGTCTACTACATCTTTAACATGATATAAGGAAAAAGGGAACGCACTATAAGCATTATCAAACCAAAGTGTTAATAGTTTTTTAACGACACCACCATCTATACAGTGCATTCGATCGATTCCTGTACCAACAATAAAGTCCGGCATAAACTTTGATATTGAGCAAGGTCCTTTTACACCCATCACTGGTATACCCGATGCCAATGCTACCCTTCCATATTCTTCAGTTTCTTGAGATGTTCGTAGCGGTAAGTCCATTGTGTATGGATACACATGAGTTGTCCCACCAGACGGTAATCCAAAAGATTCACCGGGTATTTTGCAAATGTGACAACCGAACTCTCCGTTAAACTGAACCATATTCAACATTTGGCATTTGGCAACCATGTCACAAGTTCCTATTAACAAAATTGCTTTGACATCAATAATTTGATTGTCAGGTAGCATAAATTGATGGCCGTTTGCAAGTTGCTCAAATTGAGTACGTAGTTTAAAAACAAAGCTGTTAATATTTGGTTTTATTTTTCCAAATGATAGTCCAGCTAATATCATATTTTCTCTTTTCATCCGGTCCTTATATGGCAACTCATTTATTGTCAAGTAGAATGGGCATATACTGACACCTGAAGATTTGAACACTGGTACACCATCCGTGTACCATGTAAATGATAAATTATTAGGATTTGCCAAAAATTCACCTGTATTCCATTCTTCGTATAACTTGCCGTCATAGATATCACTTATTGTATTTGGCTGCAAGTCATTTCTGTGAAAACGTGACTGTAATTTATTGTAAAAATTTGGTCGTTTTAATAACTCTGCCAATTGCTGAATGAAAGAAAGCTCAATAAAATATAAGGTTTTGTAACCTTTTTTTCCTTGGCAATCAGCACATACATCTTGAGCAGAAAATAAGCTGTTTAAACACAGAGAACAATAATAATGTTTTGTCACAATTTCGGATCGATAATTGGTAATGTTGAAAAATTTTTTAAACTTATATAAACTGTTACGCCGTAAGTTGTTTCCGAGACAGTGCATATTTATCACTGCAATAATATCAGATAAGCATGATTGGGAAATATTGTGGTTCAGAAATATAGTCAAAATTAAAAGCATGCTTTGACTTAATGTAAGAGGAGAGTTGTCATATAATGGTGGATTATAATCATTCTCTATATTAAGACGATGATTGTTTATAACATGATGATCATCATCATCATCATCATCTCCACCGTCATCATCGTCGTCGTCATTTAGTATTTGCCCTTCATCTTGTGCTTCTTCTTGTTCTTCTTGTTCTTCTCCATTTTCCTCAGCTTCTTGTTCCTGCATATTTTCAATTCCATAGTTATCCGCTTCATGATCGCTATTTAACTCCATTTCTTCATCTCTTGCTACATCTGACAAGTTCTCTAATTCCTGGTTTTCCATTTCTGGTCTCAATTCGTTATCAGGAGGTAAATTATTTTCAGCCTGAAGAAAACAAAGTTATTTTTTTATAAAATGAATAGTATTCCAAATTATTTGGTTCCCAAAATAAATTTATAAAGAAAAATATTTTTAAGAATTAAAAGTTCAACTACTTGTCAGACATTAAAACCAGAAAAATATCATAGCTCCAATAAATCAAGAAATTATTTTAGGCCTTCATATTATTCTTAAGTCAATATTAATACATTTTTACAGTAATTTATATCAATATTATTTTGTTCTTAAAAGTAAACTTTTAATTGATGATAGTTACGTCTAAATATATTCTTTTCTAAGAATTAATTTAGCAGATATTTGATAATTTTAAAAATTTTTGTGACAAATAAATTATGGCAAAAATCAAATAAGAAAAAAATTAACATGTTGAAATTTTAGAAAATAAAAACTACAATTTTTTAAAAATAATTTTTAGAAACAAATTTACTTGTAGAAGAAAATTAAAAAATTGTTAAGTAACAGCTACATTTAATGATAATAATAACGTTAGCCAACGATTTTAATTTTTTGATTTTTTTTTTAGTAATTAAAATAAAAAAAAAATTATTTTTAAAAAATTGCACTTACAGTTTTTAAAGTGTTTTACAAGTGAATTTTTTTTAATCATTTTTCAATACATAAAAATTCTAAAAACTTTTAAATGTCGACTAACTTAATTTTACTCATTTAATGATGACAGTAAAGTTAGCAGACGTCTAAAATTTTTTGATTTATTTTTATTAATTAAATTACAACTAAAAAGATGTTTATAAAAAATTGCACTTATAGTTTTTCGAGTTTTTTACACGTGAAATTTTTTTTTTTAATTGTTTAATTGAAATTTTTTAAATAAAAAAATTTCTAAAAATTTTTTAATGTCGGCTAACTTTATTTTCATATTTAATGTCATACTTATTCTTTTGATTTATTATTAATTACTAAATAATATAAAATATAATAAATAATAAAATTATTTATTCATTCTTAATTAATATTTTTTTTAACAATATATTTCTTAATAAATAACAATGAATATTTTTACCTGTATTGGAATTTCTAATATTGGAGCATTTTCATTTAGCCTTAAGTTATTATGTTGTTGGTTATCAATCATCAACCGCATATTATTCTTTTGTTGTCTTTTAGAAAGTTCATAAAATGACTTTCGAGGAATGGGCACTCGATTATTCATTTTTGAAAAAATTATTCCGTTTTCAATATTTTTTATTTTCGTATATTTGTTGTAAATTATTTTTTTTCACTATTGCATGTAACATAAACAACATAAACAGTCGTAGTCAACCATTACTGCATAAAACTATGGCTGCTGCGCAGTCGCTTGCGACATATCGATATATCGATAGTAGATAAACGCCAGCCACGCACTCTATGTGCAGATGTCTAAGTTGCGCAAGCGGTGCTTTTTCTCGTTTGTTTGGAAAGCATCTTTAATGGCGTCACCTTTTGTATTGGCTTGGTGTTTGTTCTCACAACTTTATTAACTCACGATAAAAATAGCTGATAGATTGTTTAAATATATGTAAACAAATTAATGAGAAATAATAATTAAAATGCCTCCGAAAAAAAATACTACTGGAAGTAATATTTCGAAAAAAGCATTTGCTTTAATATGGTGGTTACAAGAAGGAACCAAGGACATCATACCAGCATCGAAAATACCCCCAAAAAATCGTACACTGAATTCGATTGTGAAATTAAAGTGGGAAAATTTTAAAACGAAAATAGTTGGGTTATATGAAGCCAAAATAATAGCAATAGATAGTAAGTATTGTTTTTTTCAAATTTTATCTTGGGCAAAATAAATTCATAGATATTTTTAACCTTAAATACATTAAATAATTGTATTAATCGAAGTAACATCTAATATAATATAACATTCTATATTGGTTGGTTATAAAAACGATGTATGAAATTTATAAATCTGTAAATTTATGTTTTTTATTTTTTACTGTAATAATTATTTTTATCAACTAATATGTTTTTTTTTTTTGTTTTTTCAGCTAATTATGAAAAATTAAATACAATACTACTTGATGATGACGGTAATGTCCACGATTTTGCGGACAAATTATTTATAAAAGACGTATTGGAACGAAAACGTAAAGCTGCAGATGATACCAAAGGTATTAAAAATTCAAAAGCTGTGAAGAAATTTAGTTTTGAGGACGAACTATCTGGTACTTCATCTTTATTTTCACATCATAAGTCTATTATGAAACTAAAAAAACCACCAGTGTTATCAGCAAATATTAATCCAGTTGTACGTAGTGTTGAGATTATTGATAGCTCAAAAAATCTCTCTAAATATAAAACAAATGATCCGAGTAATTCTCAGATGTTGACTTGCATTTCAAGCCCAATTATCTCTGCTTCAAATTACCAACAATTAAAATTGACTAACTTCTCTCAAAATAATTGTGACGCATCTACTAAGGCTAATGGAAATGTTCGTCAAGATGATATACCAGCTGATACATCTAATGATGCAATGGAAATACCACCATCTTCATTTGGATGTCATTCTTCAGACTTCACAAACCATTCCAGAGAAAATTATGACACGTTCATAAAGGCTAATGAAACTATTGGTCAAGAAAAATCTTCAGTTCACACAGCTTCAAATCAAATGATGGCAATACCATCAGTTCCATTAGAATGTCATTCTTTAGATTTATCTATGAAAAATTCCCGAAATCTTAATTGTAATAAAGACGATACAATTAAAATTGATTATCAGCCTTCTGAACCATTAAATTTTTCAACAATGAGCAACAACTCACCTGGTACTTTGCAAAATAACAATAATATATTTGTTAAAATAGCTGATATTACAGCCCATGAAAATGTTGATCAAGTTTATACTGCTAACAGAAAACGTCTTGAAAACGAAGAACCATCTATATTAATTGAAGATTCTGGTGTGTCAAATAATACAGTACGAAGCTACATAAACAATGAACTTGAAGAAATAAACTGCACAGAAAAAACTGAGACTCCCGAAAATCGTATTGGCGCATTGCATACATTTATGCCAAATTATTGTAATTAATTTTTTATGATAATTAACTTGCAAAGTAATAGTGTGTTAATCCATCATTTTTTTTTTTTTTAGTTACCAACGATGACATTCAGCAATTTGAGAGAGTTTATGTTGGATTAAAAAAAGCACATGAAGAGCAAATTAAAAGCAACGCTCACTTGTGTACTGCCATGAAGGTTAATAGATAATTTATAAATGTACTTTCCGTTTGGTAATAGTTGTATTTGTTACAGTTAACATTTATTTTTTTCTGTCCTACAGTTTATCACAAATAACATACCTACTAAAGAGTCTATTTTTTTTTACAGATATCAGAAGATTTTTATACAGACGGAGAAAATAAGGTAATTCCATTACAAAATATAAAAGTATATTTTAATATATGCGAACTAAAATTTTAATTACATATCCGTATTTTTGTTTCATTATTTCTTAAAAAATTTGTCTAATCATTGTCAAAAAATTGAATTTTTTATAGATCGAGATATGGGTTGGTTCTGGTTTATATTTATCCCAAGCAATAGTTACTTCTATAAAAAACAATTCTGTGGACAAAAAAGGAAATCCTAGTTGGAAAAAATTTGTTACTTTGGTAATTCTTGAAGTATATGGCGATAACATTGGGAATTTTTCGGCTAATGGTAAGAGAGGATGCGAGTATCCGAGCATTGATTCGGATTTTTTTGACGCTTTATTCAGTAAGTTTTAGAAAAATATTCAATTATTTATCAAATAATTTACAATTCAATAAAAATAATTATTAACAATTTTATATAAAATTTTACAGATTGGGTTAAGTCTAGGTTTACAACAGAAAAAATAACCAAGCAAAGTTACAGTTCCGTTATTAACGGAATAGCTTGGAAGAAACGGAATAAAATTAGTTCAGTTGCTCCTGATCAAAGTACGTATTTTCTTGTTATTAAATAATTTTAGGAAAATCAATATTACTAAGAAAACAAGAAAAATTTGCCTCTAGAATATTTATTTAATGTAATGAATTTTTCTTATCAAATTTAGTATCATTGAAAAGAATTTGAATTTTTACTTTTAAACGTTTCATATAATTCCCAGCAACAGTGAATTTATTATTTTAAATTTTTGCAATGGTCTTAATAGACTTGAATTTCACGCTAGATGTAATTTATTTTATTTATTTTGTTCTGTGCATATATAAGGAATTTTATGTCAAATATTAATCCATATTTCTTTTTTTTTAAAGAATTTTGATACTGAAATTTTATATCATCAAAATAATTTATGTAACTTAATTATTATCTTTCCGGAGTTTGATAAATTTTTTGTTAATAGTAAAAGTTTTTGTTGACTTTAAACATTTTGTTGCTTACATAAATCTGTTTTCACACGTTTGTACATTAAATTGTTAATATTTGATTCTGAAACAACAAAATAATTTTTTAAGTTTATTTCAAGAGTACTTACTTAAAATCATAATGGCTCAGATTTGACTAAATTATCTATCAATCATGAAACGAAATATGAAACGAAATTTCATTTATTTACAAATCGTAATTTTTGGTAGTCATATAGTAACTGTAGGTTGCTGATAATTTGTAGTAATATAGTAACTTATAATTTATAACTTTCTGTAGTTTCAGAAGATAATCTTCAGTTTTTTGAAAAAATAGTGAGTGCTCTTAAGGAGAATGTTGCATGGCAAGAAGAAGCTAAATCTCGAGATGTGAGAGATGTGGTAATAATTTACAACTTAAATTTTAATTCGGAGATTTATATATATATATATATATATATATATATATATATATATATATA
>CAJNRD030001120.1:10003325-10031414 GCA_905319865.3 Cotesia congregata
AAAAACAAACAACACACACACACACACACACACACACACACACACACACACACACACACACACACACACACACACACACACACACACAAACATACAGGCATAGTGACAACCTCGCGAGGATAGTCAGGGAAGCTTCCTGTAACCTTCAAACGTCGAGATCTGATGAAAACTCGATTTTTGCAAAACGGGGTGAAAACAATAACTTCCCGATTTTTGAAAATCTTCGATTTTCTTAGTGGAAAGTTAAAAATTATCAAAAATACTTCTACAAACAATGTAAATACACGCCATTACCTTTTTGAAAAATTGTCGTAATCGATATTTTCATGAAGATTTCGATTGTTGAAGTTTTCAATTGTCGGATGAATTTACACTCATATTTTTTAAACGATTAAAGAACAGTAAAAATGCAATTTTCTGAAGAAAATCACTTTTCAATTTTAATAAATTTATAATATATTGTAATTGTTTTAAATTTTTCGTAATTTTGTTGATAAAATGAAAATTATTTTCTATAAAAAGATCAAATTTTTCAGCGAGCCCAAAAAAATTAAATTTATAGCGAAAAAAACAAGAATTTTATTTTGACTTCAACTTTAACTTTGAATAAGTTTCTAAGGGGTCTATTAAAAAGTCAACAACTCTATTTATTCATTATAAGTACATTTTAGGATTTCTTAAAATTTTCTAGCTTCATGTTTTCCATAACACTCTTTTTGTCTCTATTTTACACTTGTTATTATTTGACATTTAAAATTTTTTTATGTTTATTTTTCCAGTAATTCTTGTAATTTAGGATTACAAGAGTCGTACAGAAATTTTCAGTTACTCTTTTTGTTCACCAGCCTTTTTTCAACCCTGCTCTCACTTGCATGTAGAGAAAGAATAGTGTGCGGACGACACTTCATTAAAGCGACGCGACAACGATTTTCTTTCCGCTTGGTCTCACGCGTTTGTTATATATAGCATACAGTAGAAACAAAAAGTATGAGAAAATTAAATAAGAGAAAGAGCGAAAACGTCACTTGGTTGTCCGCAATTATATCCAAGCTTCACATAAATTTACGACTATTTCTTATTTTATGTGATACCCAAGAATTTTTCTTGTTTTTTTTTTTTCTCAATTCATGTCTTTTTTCCTTTTTAATATTTTATAATTTTCTGTTGTCACATTGCTATTGTACGTTTGTCTGACTCTAGTATTCCTTTTTTACTGTCAGCGTGTCTGACTGTATCTCGTTTTTACTACTGCTCGCTCTTAATCTCACTAAAATTTTCATTTCCGTTGACCTATTGAAATGCCATCGACAAATATCGAATTATAAAATACCACGACGGATTTTTTAATAAATTTATTTCTGAATTGTTCATGTAAAGCATTTAAAATTGAATAACTTAACAACTGCCATAAAATTTGAAATTAACTATATCATCATAATTTAATGATGAGTTTCTTTCTAAAATTCATAAATATTTCATGGCTTTGTATAAGCATGTCATTGAAAAAATTTCGTTAAGGTAAAACCTCCAAGTCTTTTGAAGGGTCTCCTTCTCTCGAAGACAAGGCAGAAAAAAACCATTCTATAAACTTTCATCTTTCATAATATAATATATTATGCACCAAGAGAAGAAAGTCGGACATTCCAATCGGCGTGTAAAACACGCGGATTGGGATATCCTACTTTTCTCGCTGGGGCGTATACTATTTTTCGTCATATTTGTAACCAAAAGTCTAAACTTTGTGCTCTTGTTTTTGTAGGAAGGTTAGTGCAAATGTCAAGGTGTTCATTTGTTTGTGTATGTTATTTCTAGGGCCAGGACTTTCGCAGTTGTTTAAATGAGCATTCATATGTTTAACCTCAAATTTGAATAAAGAAAAAACGCCAACTTCCTGGCCCTAGTTATGAGCAAAAAACCACGACGAATTCGGAATTGACAAGTTTTGTAGTCGAAAAAAGGCTAAAATTTTGTGTACCTTTTGTAACTCTATTCTTGCGTATTTCAGGACGGCCCGTTTGGCCTATATCTAATAACTTATTTCATAAGGTAACCGTCACACTTTCTTCTCGCAAAACAGGACAGAAAGTTTAAACTTTCGGTGCAGATATAATGAAAAAGTCTTATATCATACTGATGGCCAAAATTCAATTTTTGTCCCTATTTTGAGGAAAGAAAGAGCTACATTGCGACCGAATTTAAAAAATTACGAGACAAGTGACGATTGCTGACTTTCCTCCTAGTTAGATGTAGGATAGTGTTATTTTCTGTTTTTTTTTAAAAATTTCACGCTCTTTAATTATTGCTTCTTAAAAATCTCAGAAGGTTGAAGTACATAATTACAAAGACAAATAGCTACGCCCATACAATTTGACAATTGGAGATAATAGTCCTTAATGTTTGTATATAAAAATATCAAATTAAATATAAATGTCAAATTATCTTGTAAATTCCATTTTTGAAAGCACGTTGAACATACATTAGGAAGTAGAAAAATTACTTGTGTTCAATAGAATCCGACGTTTAAACTTAAAAAATAACATTTTTTAGCATGAGTGTAAAGTGAAAAATACAATCGGGTGCTAATAGTACTTCCAATGCAAGATGGTAATAAACATCATCTATTGATGGTAATATAGTTACTATATTTTTTTTCATCGATAATGGTAGATATTAGCATCTTGTATTGTAAATATTATAATATTGATGGCAATGGTTACCATCATGCTAAAATTTGAAATTTTATTATTATTTGATGGTAATCAGTACTATAAATTTCTCAGCGTGTAAGTATGACGTTTTTTTTAAAAACGAAACATACTAATACGGTTAATTTGACCAATTGTTTAATCTCCCGCAAGTGCCATTGTTTTTATTGAAGTGAAACTTCTTTATCGACGTATGAGAGAAATTTTATAGCAATGTAAAAAAAATCGTCACGATTTTCGGTTACGCGCCATGTTGTTTTTTTTTTATTAAAGTTCAGTATAGCGACGTAAAGAATAAATCTAGCAAACATTATTAATTCTAAAAACAATTAAAAAAACAAATTAAATAATAATTTAGAAATGAAACAAAACACAATTCAGAACGTTTAACGCGTTTCTCTTTACAGTGACCCTTATTTGTATCTAAAGGGTATGAAGTCATAAAAGTCTCGATAATAAAATATGATTCCTTAAGAAACATCAATTAACTGCATATATACATATTTTTATTTTTTTTTTTTTAATATTTTTTTTTTTTGGGACGTAACACTTTCAATAAATAAAAGCAATAATCAAAAAACATTGTTTACGAAATCTGTTATGTGCATCGAATAAGATAGCTTAGATAGCTCCTATTATATTATTTATTACATTTAGCGCTTTATTTGATATTTACCTCATCATAACCCGTTCGAGTTGTTAGCCGGCTAAAGTGATGCTTTCATCAAACGCGGTATTGTCTTGAGTCCCGCATTATTACAGCCCACAAAATTACTTGGCGTCATTTCTACCGGAGACTTTTACTATGGAATATAATGCTTTATTATTTCCGAGCAACCTTATTATGATAATAATGCTCACAACGTTCCGAGCTATTATTAAAAAATAAGGAAAAAAAAAATTTTATTCTATTCTCAAAAAAATGTTTACCGATAATCATGTTGATAAGATGTTTTTTTCTTAATTTAAAGACTAATTAACTTGATTAAATAATTCTAAAAATGAATTTAATTTTTTTCAGTTCATGATTAAATTACAAAAATTTGTAGGGTAATTTCAAAAGAATTAAAAATATTTTCTGTTAATGATAAAAAAAATTCCGTAAAATAATGTCAGATAGGTAAACTACTAACCAGCATCAATATTCCTCTTTTGTATAGATAGTATAATCATAAATCGAAATTATAAATGGAATATTATCGACAGCCGTATACAAATAATAGTTTTTTATGGGTCCAGATACTCCATCATTCGCCATAACACGTTTACCTGGATTTGGGAATCCCATTTTCGAGGGAATGGCTGTTAGTTTGAAATGCGATGTAGACAGCAATCCATCCAGTTTACCAATTTGGCAGTGTGGTGAGTAATACTTTTTATCTACAGTAAAAAATTTTTTTATCAGATGTATTCAAATAAATTTCATAAATAAAGCTGGTTGCACTCGCTGTCGAGCTTTTACAGTTCGATGAGCTAAATAAATAGATTAAAAGCTGGCTTTTGAATATCTCTTAAGCCGCTTCTGTTGTAAAATAATAAATTACCTATACGAAAACGAAATGGTCACAGACAATACAAGGTAAAATTCAAAATTTTTCGGTTATCTGTGACAAGTAAATACTAAAAAATGTCAAAAATAATTTCAATAACTGTACTAGTATGGGAATATTTTCTAGCATTATTAGAAAAAGAAAGGGCATTAAAAGAAGCTACCTTAAATTTTTTCATAAAAAGTTGATGTGAAATAAATAAAAGACTTTTAAGTTTTATTTTAGTACTTTATTTTGGTAACGGTCTCTTATTTCTCAGTTATAAATTATCAGTTAAATATTTATCAACATCATAATTAATTTTTGCTAAAATTAATCCTACAATAATTAATCCGACAAAAATTTCTTATGCAAAAACTAACAGCGGGGTCCGGGGTGAAGCCCCGGTGGGGGTTGGGGGAGATGAAGCCAAAAATAATCCTGCAATAATTAATCTGATAAAAATTTCTCATAAAAAATTTCTTATGCAAAAATAAACAGCGGGGTCCGGGGCGGAGCCCCGGTGGGGGTTGGGGGGCGAACCCCTTCATTTGAAAAGAAACAAATTATTACGATACATGAATACGTGCGTGTGTGTTGGCATATTTTTGAGTAAATACACATTAAAATCTTGTTAAAAAGGCGCTACATGATTACGTGCGTATGTGTTGGCATATTTTTGAGTAAATACACATTGAAATCTTGTTAAAAGAGCGCTACATGATTACGTGCGTGTGTGTTGGCATAATTTCGAATCAATACACATTCAAATCTTGTTAAAAGGGCGCTTCATGATTACGTTTGTTCGTGTTGTACCCCAAGATTCAAAATTAGGTATGTATTTGTTTTATGAGAAATTTTCGTAAAGATTTTTTTGAGTCACGAGAAATTATTGTGCTGGATATATTTTTGAATGATAAATTATTGCTGAGAAATCATTGCATGAGAAATGATTACCGATAAAAAAAGACATGGAACCCTTTATTTTTTATCATAATAATAGTACATTTCTGCCCGTAGTGAGAATACTATTTTCTTCCTCGACGGAAGCGGAAAGCGGCATTTTCATTTAGCGCCGCGGGAGGAAAATGACACTTTCCGCCCGAAGTGGAGGAAAAGTTTTTTGTATAATCACTTTGCAATTTAACATTTTAAAGAAATACATAAATCCAAACAAAAACAGTTTCGCGCCAAGTCCACGTTAATAAGCAATTAAAAAAAAAAAAATAGGAAAACGGTTAACCCTAAAGGCCATCCCTGAAACTTCCCGCTGATTCCATACTTAAGTGCTTAAAATTGGACTCATGACGTTTTTGAGCTCTTTGAGCTCAAAAATATATTTTTCGTGTCATTTTGAGCTCTCCAAGCTCAAAAGTTTGGTATAAGTTTAATAAAACACTATCTTTTGAATTTTCAAACCGCAATAACTGTTGAGTGAATGAACCAATTTTTACGCGGTTGACGGCATTCGACGCAGTTTTTGAAGCCTTATAAAAAATCTCCCGACCAAAAAAAATCTGGAAAACGGTTGACCCTAAAGGCCATCCCTGCAACTTCCCGCTAATTCCATACCTGGGCGCTTAAAATTGCACTTATGATATTTCTGAGCTCTTCGAGATCAAAAATACAATTTATGTGTTATTTTGAGCTCCCCGAGCTCATAGAGACAGCTTTTCTATGCTTTTGAGCTCTTCGAGCCCAAAAGTCTGATAGAAGTTTGATAAAGCACTACACGGAAAAGAAAATATCGCTCTCAGAGATATATTGTAATGCTATAGTAGCTATTCCCACTCAACCAACTGATGTTAGAGAGTTACTAGAGCCATCCAGTAGATTGCTCTGGCAGGTATACAGTAGTTAGCTAAAATAGCTAAACCGTATTGCTG
Source organism: Cotesia congregata (assembly GCA_905319865.3). NCBI lineage: Eukaryota > Metazoa > Arthropoda > Insecta > Hymenoptera > Braconidae > Cotesia > Cotesia congregata. The sequence continues at coordinate 10,009,446 of CAJNRD030001120.1, forward strand.
GCAGTGCGGCCAGAGAGCCAAACGGGATTGCTAAGAGCAGTAAACGCCTCGCTGTAGTCTCAGATTTCGCGCGCAGTCTTATGTGTTGAAATATTTCATAACCTCAAAAACATTTGTTTTGTTTATCGTGAATTCTCTGATGACTACTAAATGAAACATTATTTATGGATTGATGCAAATTTATTTATTATATCGAGTAGTAAATTAATTTTATAGTAATGAATAACTAATAAATTAGTGCATAGCTAATGTTTTTTCTTATTTTTAAACAAATTTAACGTTAGTTAAAATAAAAAAATTATAGGAAGTTTTTTTCTAATTTTTAGACATATTTTTTTTAATTGTTATTTTCATATATTTATTTGTTATTTGTTTAAAATCGTCAAACTTCTGATAATCATTTTATTTAATGACGTTAAAGTTGACAGTCACTTGATAATTTTTTAATTTTATTTAACAAATAAATTATTTTACAAAATTGCATTTATAATTTTTTAAAGTTTCTACATGTCAATTTTTTTTTTCATTTTTTTTACCATAATTTATTTGTTATAAAAATGATTAAATATCTGCTAAATTACATTTCGTTTATGTTGATAAATATATGGTGATAAATAATATAAAACCATGTTTTTATTTAAATTATACTTTATTATGATAATAATTATCAAAATTTTTTATTGACCTTTTTTATGTCATTTAATTTAATTTTTTTATTCAATCAAAATTAAATATAGTAGTATATAGTATATATTTATTGCATTATTATTATCAAAATTAAATAAATAATTTAAAATTCATCAATTAATAAATATAATTTTTGAAATTATTATTTATAAATATTATTATGCATTGAAATCATTATTTATAAATATTGTTATTCAGTTAATAAATATTGGTACGTGTGTATGTGGTTATGTTAGACGGCGCCGTTGAAAAATGTAGCTAGCGATTCTAGCTAACTAAAGTATTCCTACCAGAGCCATACAGTATTATACGATACAGTATTATGCCATACAGTATATTGCTACTGTAGGAAAACGTTTTGATGTCGTAGCGCTCTACCAGTAGCTCCCTAGTAGATGGCTCAGTAGCAATATTTTTTTTTCCGTGTATTTTTTGAATTTTCAAACCGCAATAAATTTTGAATGAATGCACCGATTTTTGCGCGGTTCGTGGAATTTGACAAAGTTTTTTAAGCCTCATAACGAATCTTTAAGTTTGAATTGATCGAACTAGGAATTTCAGAGTAATTCCGAAAAAACACTTTTTTCGGTTTTCATTCGTTTACGATATCTCTCGAACTAATCAACAGATTTTGACCGGATTAGCGGCGATCGACGTGGTTTTTCGAGGTTAGTTATTGGAGTTGATCGATGAAGCCGTTTAAAAGTTATTCCATAAAAACCGCGATTAAAAAAAATTTTTAACTTCCCGCTAAGAAAATCGGGAAGTTATTGTTTTCACCCCGTTTTTCGAAAATCGAGTTTCATCATATCTCGACGTTTTGAGGTCCTAGGAAGCTTCCCTGACTATTCCCGCGATGGTATGTATGTATATATATATATATATATATATATATATATATATATTCATTTATTCAAAAGTTATTGCGGTTTGAAAACTCAAAAAATAGTGTTTTATTAAACTGCTATCAGACTTTTGAGCTCGGAGAGCCGAAAACTACACGAAAATTATATTTTTGAGCTCGAAGAGCTCAAAAACATAATAAGTGCAATTTTAAGCGCTTTTCTCAGTTTTTTTCTCTATTGGTCCGAATCGGTTCAAATCCACAGGAAATCTAAGTTTAACCCTTTAACGCTTCTGGGCGTTTCCCCCACTCTTGGTGGAACGCCTCCTACGTTTACTTTACACGCTCCCCACTCCGTCGCCGCGCGGGACACTGAGGGCCAATTCAGCGTTAAAGGGTTAAGGGAACTCTTTGGAACGCCATTTGGAAGATTCCGATCGGTTGTCGTTCAAAATTTATAAGTGGGTCACATACTTTCACGCACGCACGCACGCACGCACGCACGCACGCACACGCACACACACACACACACACACACACACACACACACACACACACACACACACACACACACACACACACCGCGCAGAGGAGAAACTGCTACCAGGCGCGTCTCCCCGTAGCGGATGGGCTGACACTCGCTGTCCTTGGATGACACTTAATCTCTTAGTTGATGAGGTACAGCGGGTAGGAGCCAAGCAAAATAACCAAACAAAATACGCTCCCGTGGACAAAACTCCCCTTTAATGGGTTGGTCACACTGACTGACCTAACAAGACAATCGTTCTCTGCTGTGACCCACTGGGAGTGACCGGAACCTGTATCGTAGTTTCCGACGATGCAGGCCACGGCTGATGTGAGCTTGCTCTGCCGAGGTGTAAGTTGCAGTAATGAATCAGGAGCCAGCCACTTCGGGCCTTGATCAGGAAGTACATTTATAAGTGGGTCACATACTTTCACGCACGCACGCACGCACGCACGCACGACACGCACACACACACACACACACACACACACACACACACACACACACACACACACACACACACACACACACCTGCGGCAGAGGAGAAACTGCTACCAGGCGCGTCTCCCCGTAGCGGATGGGCTGACACTCGCTGTCCTTGGATGACACTTAATCTCTTAGTTGATGAGGTACAGCGGGTAGGAGCCAAGCAAAATAACCAAACAAAATACGCTCCCGTGGACAAAACTCCCCTTTAATGGGTTGGTCACACTGACTGACCTAACAAGACAATCGTTCTCTGCTGTGACCCACTGGGAGTGACCGGAACCTGTATCGTAGTTTCCGACGATGCAGGCCACGGCTGATGTGAGCTTGCTCTGCCGAGGTGTAAGTTGCAGTAATGAATCAGGAGCCAGCCACTTCGGGCCTTGATCAGGAAGTACGCAGTGAATGTTAGAGATCGGAATCTTCACCGCTCCGAGCGAGTCTAGTCCGTCCGTGTATTCCGGGACTGGCTAAGTGTCGGCTAGGCCTCAGGGAACTGGGGTAGGAGTACTGTCTCCGAGGGTACACCCGTTCCTAGTTATGGCAACCCGCTCCACTCCGTACGATGCGCTGGTAAATTAAAAAGTATGAGTAACTCACAGGAAACAAACAAGATTGGAAACGGGCTTCACGCCCAGCAAGCAGCGATTGACGCAAGCGCTGAAATGAAGCGGTCGCAAGCGTTCGAACGCCTTAAAAAGCTGACTAGTGAGTTGAATGATTTCGTACAATCAAAGGTCAATATTCACAAGGAGATTAAGTCCAAGACGACTAGTGTAGCTAACGCCCTTCAAAGGTTTGAGAAACTGGACGAAGAATGGCGCTCATCATTGCAGCGCACTTCCCGTGATACATCAGAGAAAACCTGTCAAGCTGACGTCGTGATTGACGAAGCAATGGACACCGGAGCCGAAGGTGACGGTGAATCAGTCGCTGAAGACAAGGGTGAAACTGACTCAAGGCCTGGAAAGAGAAAGGACCGAAACTCGCCAGAGCCAACCGACAAAGTCACTAAGAAGAAGGACTTGAAAAAAAGCCCTCCCCAACCACTGGCAGAGAAGGGCGACGAACCTAAGAAGGCGACTGATTGGGAAAAAGTACAGTCTAAGAAGGAGAAGAGGAGGCTAGTTCGAGAGCAACTCTCAAAGCAGCCGCCGAAAGAGCCTAGGCCAGAGCCTAAGCGGAAAAAACCGCGAAAACTCACCAGGCCAGACGCCTTAATTATTCGACCTGTTGAGAAGGCAAAATATGCCGAGATACTGCGTCGGATTAAAAAAGATGTCCCACCAGATCAAGTCCGTGACGTAGTTGACAAGGTCCAAAAGACCAATGACGGAAACATGCTCATTACGCTCTCCAGGAAGAGCACAGACAAAGGACAAGCACTACTGAAGACCATAAAGAGCATCCTTCAAGAAGAAGTCGATGTCATCTGTAAAGGACCAGAGGAACAGCTCGAAATCCGGGACATTCACGGCGATACAACCAAAGACAATGTCCGGATGGCTTTACAAGAGGCGGCTGGAAACGACTACGAGATACCAGTAGATGTCATTAAAATTCGTCCGGCCTACAGAGGCACCCAGACCGCCTTGGTAAGATTGCCAGCAGCAACAGCGCAGAAGGTACTCGGAGAAAGAGGCAAGATACGGATTGGCTGGGTGAATTGCCGTGTCAGAGCAGTGAAGACTCCACTACGATGCTATAAGTGCTGGCACTTTGGGCACACTACTGTCCAATGTAAAAACAATGTCGATCGATCTCGACTTTGCATCAAGTGTGGACAAACAGGTCATCAAGCTGCTCAGTGCCCAAATAATGTGAAATGTGTGTTATGTGCAGAAAAACCTGGCTCTCAGGATACTGCTCACCGGTCTGGTTCTGGTCGGTGCCCGGTTTTCCAAGAAGCACTCCAGAAGCTGACAAGTAAACGAACATGAAGATACTGCAGCTTAACATCAATCACTGCGAAGCTGCGCATGACCTGCTTATGCAGACAGTACGGGAATTAAAGCTCGACCTTGTGCTTTTATCAGAGCCATATAAACATCTAGTTGGCCAACCTTGGGAGACGGATATCACCACCAAAGCTGTGATCTGGGCCTGTGGTAAGCTCCCCTCCCAGAGTGAGGTTAACAATGGCAGCGCTGGCTTTGTAGCAGCATCAGTAGATGGCATCCGTTTCTACAGCTGCTACGCACCACCTAGCCTCCCCATTGCTGAATTTACTGACTTCTTGGATCGACTGACCGAGGACGCGAAGCAACATCATCCAGTGGCGATAGCCGGGGACTTCAACGCCTGGGCAGTGGACTGGGGCAGTAAACAGACTAATGCACGAGGAAGAGAACTACTAGAAGCTTTTTCTACACTAGATGTAGTTTTGCTCAACAGTGGTGACACGCCGACCTACACTAAAGGCGACGAAAGCTCAATTGTAGACCTCACTTTTGTCAGTACCAGCCTTGCTAAAGGTAACCACAACTGGAAAGTACTGGACATCTACACTGCCAGTGATCATCATGCGATACTCTGGGAAACATCAAACCACCAGAACCTCAGGGAAACTATCAAGCAACCCAACATCGTTGGTTGGAAGGTGAAATCTTTTGACCCAGAAGTATTGCTAATAGCCCTCGATAGTGACCCGATTAACACTGGATGTACAGAAGACCAGACTAAGGACCTGATGATGAGAGTAACACAAGCCTGTGATGCCAGTATGCCTCGTAAACATGGCATAATTTCAAGACCTGCGGTACATTGGTGGAACGATCACATCAGCAACCTCCGTAAAGAGTGTCATAGAAAGAGAAGAATATCTCAGCGTGGCTACCAACGACCAAATTCTGCAGCGCTGATCACAGAGTACAAAAAAGCTCGTCGTGAACTGAATAAGGCCATCAAAGAGAGAAAAAAAAGATGCTGGAAAGAGCTCATATACGAGGTGGACAAAGACGTGTGGGGTAGGCCTTATAAGGTGGTCATGACCTACCTGAAAAAACAACAAATACCGTCACCTACGTGTCCTCAACTCCTTCAGAAAATTGTCACTGCATTGTTTCCACAGCAACACAGTATCGACTATCAGTTAGCGCCAGGCAAACTAGACGACATTCCACCTGTCACTGAAAAAGGATTGCTGGAGGCCTGCAATCGTGTAGGAAATAATAAAGCGCCGGGATTGGACGGAATCCCTAATATAGCCTTGAAGACCATCATAAAGGCAGCACCAAAATTATTCTTAGACGTCTACAACGCATGCCTCAAAGAAGGGACTTTTCCTCAGAAGTGGAAACAACGGCTGGTACTACTTCCTAAAGGGAAAAAGCCACCGGAAGAACCGTCATTTTATCGTCCACTCTGCATGCTGGATACAGCCGGTAAGATACTAGAACGTATAATCCACCAAAGGATAGAAGCAGTTGTCGATCCACTCTTAGCAGACAATCAGTACGGATTTCGGAAAGGACGATTAACTCTGGACGCGATCAACCTGGTCGTCGGTATAGCCAAAGACGCAATCGCCGGTACCAGATGGAAGGGGGGAACGAAGAAATATTGCCTGGTAGCAACTTTAGACATAAAAAATGCCTTCAACTCCGTCAACTGGGATTGCATCATGCAAGCCCTTCAAGAGATGATCGTACCAGGATACCTACGAAGGATAGTCGCTAGCTACTTCACAAATAGAGTTCTGAGATATGACACGAAGAATGGTCCAAAAGAGTATGATGTTACTGAAGGTGTACCGCAGGGTTCTGTTCTCGGTCCACTTCTCTGGAATGTCATGTACAACGGATTGCTGAGACTGAAACTACCAATAAATGTCAAACTGGTAGCGTACGCGGACGACGTAGCCGTAGTAATCGTCGCCAAGCATCTTGTACAACTGGCTAAACAGAAGACCGAGGCTGTACTTATCACTAGCAGAAAAGTGGTGGAAACGATCAATCTAAACGTCGGAGACCAAGAAATCACATCCCAACCATTCATTCGATATCTGGGAGTGATGCTCGATGCCCGACTTAACTTCAAACAACAAGTTGAACACGTGACCGCCAAAGCATTAGCAGTAGTGGCTAACGTAGTACGATTGATGCCCAACATCGGTGGCCCGAAGCAGAGCAGAAGACTACTACTATCATCTGTAGTCACATCAGTGCTCACTTAAGGAATATCTATTCGGGCCGACGCACTTGAGATCCAAGAATTATGGAGGAAAGCATGCCCAGTTTACCGACTGAGCGCGCTAAGAGTAGCCAGCGCCTTTCGAACAATATCAGAGGAAGCAGTGTGTGTCATTTCCGGAACTTTGCCGCTCAGAGTCCTAGCTGAGGAAAGACGGAACCTTTACCAACGAAAGAGGACAACCACACTAAGTGCCGAGGAACTCAGAGCTGAAGAACGGCAGAACAGCATCACATGATGGCAATCTCAGTGGGACGCCGCGACAACAGGAAGATGGATACACCGTCTCATACCGAAGATCGACGTTTGGCTAAACCGAAGTCATGGCGAGGTCAATTACTATCTGACGCAGATGTTGTCAGGACATGGATGTTTTCGGACGTATCTTCACCGCTTCAAGCATGATGATTCACCGGAGTGCCCGTCCTGCCCAGGAATCAATGAAGACGCGGAGCACGTTTTCTTTGAGTGCCCACGATTTTATCCACAGCGAGATGAGCTGGAGATGATCCTAAAGAAGAAAATCCAACCAGAGACAATAGTAAAAGCAATGTTGTCATCAAGAGCCTCCTGGAACGCTATCAGCACATTTGCAACAGAAATCCTCATAGACTTGCGTTCCATCGAAAGAAGAAGAGCAAATGACAACAACTAGAAGAAAGGTAAAATAACACCTTAGCTACCAGAAGGAATAGCAGTAGCTATATCCTCCCCTCACGAAGTAATGCCTAACGGCGGTTCCCATGAGGGATTAGAGGAAAGAGGAAAGGGGTTTAGGGTTTAGTGGGTAGGGGCGTTAGCGTCGAGTTTTAGTATGACGCTGCGTCGAGTCGCCACATATCCAGGCCAACAACTATGCCTAGAATCGGTAAAAAGGATCCCCCCCCCAAAAAAAACACACACACACACACACACACATATATATAGCCACCCGGACAACATTTCGGGAATAGTCAGGACAACTTCCTAATATGACCTCAAAACGTTGAGATCTGATGAAAACTCTGATGAAAAATCTGATTAATTATGGCTCCATTAGGTTCATTTGACGATCATTTATGATATTTTAACGTCATTGTAAGCTCAATGTGCTTTATGAAAACGGTTAGGCTGGATTGAGGTGCATTCGAGTTTAATGAGTTTAATTGAGACTAGAAATTTCGAACTAAGTAATCGATCTAATGTCAAATTAAATCATTTGATATACCTTGGTATGTATCAGAAAGCTTTATTTTTAAAATTTTTATAGTTTATCATTAATTATTAATGGCCAAGAAAATTCAATAATGGCCTTCATAAAAGCCCACATATAAAATTATATTTTTTATCAGAAGCGTATAAAAACTAGAATCTTTTCAATTTATATAAAAAACAGGGATATCCTCAGAGAGTCTGAATTCCGGGTTATCTCAACCGATTAAGATAAAGCGTGGCAATCTCATGGATTTATTACAGTTGAAATATGATCTAAGTTTAAACTCAATTGATAGAATAATTTCTACATTATTAAGAATTGACAAAATCGAAAATACTTGATAAATTTTTTTGTTATTTTTCAAAACCATTCAAATAATTTCTGCAATTTATTCGTTGATTATTTTAGTTACAATATCTATTAAAATTTTTCTGGATTGATCTTAAACAGTATTATATATAGAGTACGTTATCTTTGATAATGAAGTTGCGGTACTTAATTTGATTTATAAGAATTTCGCTGAAAATTTAAGTATTTATTACTTTTATTATTGTGCTCTTGTCATTTAATTGAATGAGTAAAATTTAAAAAGAAATTTTAAATGACTCTTATGAAACTCGCAACCTTTTTATGCTTCCCATTAAACTTACAGTGCGTTGCAATTATCTCAATTCTCAGACACTCTACTTCTTAAACAAGTATAAAAATACAAAGCACAAAAGCTTTGTTAGGTGAATTTCTATGTGAGGGAAATTGCTATAAATGGTAATTTTCTTTTTTTTTTCTTTTTTTTTTCACCTACAATCATAAATTACAATGTTGAAAGAAATAATATCCCCAAAGTTTTTTAGAAATAAAGAAACAACTATATTTAACTTTTCAAATACTACTTTCCATAATATTATGCAACAAAATCTGTCCGTAAAAAATGCAAATTGAAAATCACAGAGTGCTACAGATTTATTTACATTCAAATATCTCGTGCTATTTGAAAATTCAATTGATGAATGATTCAATTTAATTACAATTATAAAATAATTTGCAAGCTTGAAAATAATTATAATAATTAATCATTAAAAAAAACACACTAATTAAATTTTTCAATAATTTACAGTACTGGAAAAAAATAAATCCCGTTTTTAACTCGTACATATGATAAATAAAAAAAGTATGGAAAATGAGCAAATACACTTCGCAAGTTGTCTAATTAGTACATTAATTTAAGATAGTTTCATTTCATCCCTTAATCGCAATAAATATTAATTTATTATCCGCTCGATGTATAATTAATATTGTAAAAACATCTAACAAAATATAATTTATTCATTATATTTTATAGAAAAATGAGAAAAATATCAAATAGTAAAACAAATTGTAAATCAAAGGAAAGTTGACAAACGAAGGTTACAACTTATTCATTGAAAGAGGCGTTATATAACATATTTCTTAGTGTATGCTTCTTTCAATAATCATTTCATTTTAATGAAGCTATAAAATTAATAATAGTATATTACACTACAAGGGCAGAAAGTTAAGATCATGGCGCGCAGTTCAGGGCTCTCAAATTTCTGCCCTTGTAGTGTATTAGTATATTACACACCTAGGGAAGTAAAGTAAGAAACGTCTCAGATCACATGTGTGGTCTGAGGCTTTCTTATTTACTTCCCGTGGAGTGTATACTATTTTTTTGCTCGACGAAGGCAGAAAGGGGCAACTTCGTTTAGCGCAGCGGGCCGAAAGTTGACCCTTTCTGTCCGTCGAGCAAAAAACTAGTTTTCTTGCTATGCAGTCGAAAGTACGTTAAAAATTGCGTTAAAAAAAATTGATGTCTGCTCCCGACATTTGCGGCACGAGCGAAGCGAGTACTGCTGGTCGGGGGGGGGGGGGCATCAAATACACTTGTCAATAAAGATATTAATATATAATCTATCATATTATTACTTTCTTTTGAGAAAAGAATTTAATTTAATTAAATAAATTTAAAATTTTAAATATATTATAAATTAACTCTGATTTTAAGAATAAAAAAATAAACAGAAAAATGCAATCATAATCGTAAAATGCATAGAAAAAAAAATTAAGAAAAAAATCTGTTTGTGTATTTTTTCAAATAATTACTTGTTCAATAATGAATTTATTTATTTGAGAATATCTATCAGAATAAAGAATATTTCTCGATTTTTTTTGTAATTTAAATATTTAACAAGTCTCATTTCATTAAAATAAATATTCATTTTCTGTAATTAACTTAGTTTCAACCTAAAATCATTGACACATAGCAAGACAGATACATTCATAACAATCACAAATAAGGTTAGGCTTGTATACATAAGTAATAGAGTGAGCGCGACTACCGACTTTCGGACATTCTGCCGCCTCGTGTCTCGTTGTCAGTGCATGAATACATTTTTTTGGCTCCCCGTCGTAGAGCGCATGCGCGACTCGACCACGGCATAAATGTGAGGCTTTCTGCCGTGAAATCGTTGCGGGAACCCCGTACTTTCGACCAGCGTAGTAAGAAAAATAATTTTGGACTCAAAATAAAGAAAATGTTTATCGCTTTACAGAAATAGAATAAGAAAAGATATCATCAGCTTTATAGTGTTTATAAAACATTATTTTTGCATGACTCATGATGCGAAGCTTTGTTAGTTCACGATGATCTAACTCACGTTAGTTCATGATGCAAAGCTTTGTTAATTCACGGAAACAAGATATTTTACATACATACTATTGTCAAAATAATTTAATAGAGATTAATTCCATATTTTCCAAAAATTTATTAAGTGCATTCGAAACGGAATAAAAACATCAAAATTGATTAAAAATTTACCTGTCCATTATAAATGAAACCCTGAAAACACTGTTACTTGCGGAAAAAATCCATTGATTATCAAACTTTTTTTTAACTTCCCACTAGGAGAATCGAAGATTTTCGGAAATCGGGAAGTTATTGGTTTTACCCCATTTTGCAAAAATCGAGTTTTCATCAGATCTCGACCTTTTTAGGTGCGAGGAAGCTTCCCTGACAATTCCCGCGATGTTGTCACTATGTCTGTGGCTGCGTGTATGAGAGACTATGTGAACCGCTTATAACTTTTGAACGGGTGAACCGATTTCATCGCAGTTACTGTCATTCGAAAGGGCTTGGCCGAACTTAGATTTCGAATACAATTTGGACCGATTCGGACTGGTAGATTTTGAAAAATCTCAAAAAAACCAAGAAAAAAATTTTTTCAAATGTGGTTTTTTGGAATAACTTTTGGAATAACTTTTAAACGGCTTATCGATCTATTCCAAAAACTGATCAGCTATTAACTTAAAAAAACTACGTCGATAGCCTCCAGCCCGGGAAAATTTGGTCGATTAATTCGTGAGTTATCGTTGTCGAAAGAAAACCGAAAAAAGTGTTTTTTTCGGAATTACTTCGAAATTCCTAGTTTGATCAATTCCAACTTAAAAATTCTTCATAAGGCTAAAAAAAACTGCGTCGAACGCCGCCAATCGCGTAAAAATCGGTTCATTCATTCAAAAGTTATTGCGGTTTGAAAATTCAAAAAATTGTGTTCTATGAAACTTCTATCAGACTTTTAAGCTCGAAGAACTCACACGCATAAAAAAAGCTATTTTTTGAGCTCGGAAAGCTCAAAATAACACAGAAATTGTATTTTTGGACTTTTTGAGCTCAAAAACATCATAAGTGCATTTTTAAGCGCCTAGGTATGGAATTAGCGGGAAGTTGCAGGGATGGCCTTCAGGGTAAACCGTTTCCCTAATTTTTTTTTTTAATTCTTCGAAACAATTATAGGTCACTGACTTCGAATGGCTAGGTAACTCGATCGTTTATTTGCAATTAAGAAAATTAAAAAAAAAAACCAAAAGACTGTATATCTATATGGAGTATTCCATGCCAAATCGACCACTTTTGAACCCGACCCCTTTAGATTTAGCTGAAACTTTTCTATTCTTTTCTACCCTTTAAAAGACATTTTTGAGAACTTTTTCAAATATTTTTATCCAACCCAAAAAAAGTTATGAATTTTTCAAAAAAATGGCTTTTTTATTTTTAAATAGCCATAACTTTTTTAGACATTGACCTTTGAGTACCTTTTTTTTTTAAATTTTTGTTTTTGAATGAACTTTTCGAAAAAATACACAAAAAAATTAAATATGATCAATTCTATTAAATAATCGGTTTTTTTTAGCAAAATCGTCATTTTTTCAAAGTTAGTCACTTTTTTTTCTCAAAAAAAACTTCAATTAACAACAACTATTCCTGCTTATCCCGGACAGGGCCGATTTTTTTTATATTTCTTTTATTTAATTGAAAAAAAAATTGTCAAATTTTCTAAAATAAAAAAAAAATTTTTTTTTCACATATATATTGTGTACATTTATCCCACTAGAGGCGCTTGCGCATTATCGCTCTATTTCAGCTGTTTTATATTTTTTTCCACATTTGCTTTATTTTATTATAATTTCATAATTATTTGCCATTTTATCATTTTACTTAAATATTTTACCATTTTATCTTAATCATAATTTGATAGAGAATTCATGTAAATTACAGAATATTTAGTCTGTTTATTTGTCAATTAGTGTATCAAAACTTATGCCAAGAAATTGTAATATAATTATTAATATTTATTTATTAGAATACAACTAAAAGAATTAAAATTTCATTAAGTATCAACAGCTTGTAATACAAAATAGACATGACAGTTTGTTAAATTACGTAAAATGATATTATTTGAATAAAAACTTGTTTCACAGACAATGAAGCCCCACCAGTAGAACAATCTGACGACGGCTGGTTAAACTATACCAAGATTAGCAGGAACGACAGTGGCTGGTACAAGTGTTACACCAGGCACACTTTGGGGGTTTTTTCAAGTATCGGATACTTTCTTGTTGTACGAGGTAAGTTTCTACCAACCATTAAATTTTTAATTTAAAATAATCATGGAACAACATGTTATCCATAAATAACTATAAACATAAAATTAATTCTTGGGTATGTAATGACAAGAGGGTACATTTTCCTATTTGGAAACTTGGTGTTTTCGATAATGAAGAACCACAGTGATTTGTCAAGAGAGGAAACCGCTAGATCGTCCGGAAATTATTCGGGTCTCGTAGCGAAAATTTGCAAATTTCCTCTGCGCTAGTGGCATCAAGCAGAAAGCATCTGATTTTAGGCGCAGACGCCTAGTATCATTCTGTCTCGATCTCTCATTTCATTTCTCGACCTTTCTCTCTCTCTCCCGGTTTAACTCTGTCCTTTCTTCTCACATACTATCATGATGCTCTCCACTCGACGCCTTATCCAAACGTGGTATCTCCTATGTCGACGCTTGCCACGATGATCCCGGTATACACCAGTTTCCGATCGCCTAATCTCTCCGCAATTTGGGCGGCTCGAGAGCCCATAAACTAAAGATCTCTCTTTCTCTCTCTCTTGTATGTAATCATCGATTACATGGTTCAGCATCGCCTTCAAATGCCCGCCGGATTACTTATCCCAATTTAACATGCTCATAGATCCAGAATTGGGAATCTCTATGAAGCTTACAGTCACTAAGTTGATTCATAGGCCATTCGATGTCTGTCATCATTCCATTAGATCCGATTACAACCCACTTAATAATAAGTCATCGGTACTTTTGACGAAACCTAAGTCAAGTAATTGGAGAAAATCTTCGAGTGTTCGATGTGTTGCTCTCTTATATATGAGCTCTTTGTAGTGCAACAGGAGTGCAGCAGGGTTTACTCGGTATTTTAAAGACTTTTAAGGCTCTCTTTCTGTCAGTCTTCTTCTACCAGGCCTCTTTTTTTATTTTTTTATTTTCCTCCTCGAGTCTAGAAGCTAGCACTCTTCCATTCTCTTTCACCACAGCCATCCGGTCGACACGCTCGCGTAAACCCTTTTCTCCCTTTTCTCATCTTCTCTTGCTGTATTTTAGTTGTTTTTTTTATCTATTTAGTTTTTTCCTTTTTTATCACTCATACTCTTATTTCTTTTTCCTCCTGCCGATTTTTGTTCAAATAACAATCTCACAGAAGCTATTGCTTAATGGTTGTAAGTACTCATGAACAAAGCACATTAACTTGAAGAACAAACGATTAGACGTAATTCACCCAAAAAAGAAAAAAAAACATATGAGGTAGATTGTGCTAGGGAATAAAGATTTTGTTGAAGGACAACGATAAAGGCGATGTCAATACATCCAGGCTCAGAAAATTCTATACTATACGCCAAAGTTTATCCTTAGTACGTGCTTAGCCGACTCGATATACCGCCGGATCTTCTGGACTTACTCGAGACATATAGATGACAAAGACGAGTACTAGATGATCGCTATACTCCTTTATCTCCCTATCTTTACCTTGATGTACATACATATCACGTAGAGTAGACGCCAACGATAGTTGTGTATCTAGCCAAGATTTGGCACGTGCTCGAGTAAAACTCTCAAGAAATATAAAATATTAAATGGCTGCTTTAACATCATCAGAAATTAATTTATTCGCTCTGAGAATCTGAGACGTTACTTTCAAAAATCTTCATTTTATTAAGGCTCAAACTCAAGTCTTGATAATTTACTCATTTTCAGGTCAAATACTAAGATACTTACTAAAATAATATTATGTAGTAAATTGGTTACATTTAATCTTATCAATCATCTTAGTCTACACGATCTTACTCACAATTTAATCTTAATAAATAAATAGTTCGTTAATTAAGAAGCAAGATACAAGTAATCGCTTGAATTTTTCTCAATTTCTATAAATTTTTTATTTTAGATAAATTAGTCAACATTGTTAAATCTTGGAAGATAGATCATTTATATTTTTAAATTTATTTATTTATTTATTTCATCTGGTAAGGAATTCTATCGAGGTGTGAAGACACCTGTTTATAGAATCAGTACAAAAATATCAATTTTATAATACATATACTTTTTACAAAATTTTTGTCGATAATACAATGCAAAGAAATAATAAGTACAAAAAGTAATAAATTTATAAAGAAAGAAATACAAAATTATAAATAATTATCAGAAAAAGAAATATCCAATCAAATACTCGCATTTTCCATTACATTTTTTAAGCATGTTAACCATTAAGGTTTCTTATCCAGTAACTTAACTTTTTTTTTAACAATTTCTTACTACAGTCTATAGTTTTCATATCAGCAGGGAGTTTGTTATAATATTTAATTGCTACATAATAAGCATTCTGAGTACTAATAGTTTTGTTTATTTTTGGTAGAATTAGCAGCTTAGATCTTGTATTTGAAACATTTTTCATAGAATAGGTTTTTACATTCTTGATAGTAGTAAGTTAATGCATTTATTATAAATAAGTCTCTAATTGTCAAGGGGATATTGTTGTAATTATTTTTACATAGCTTTTTAATTATTTTTTAATTAATAATTAAACATTATAAATCATTAATAATTTTCACGAATTCTCTTTAAAAACCTTTTTTGTAGATGATTTATTTAATTTTTCGTATTATTACCCGGTTATTTAGGGCAGTTAGCAGTTTTGATCTGTAAAAACTAGTTCGGGCATCGTAAGGTTGTACTCAGCCATTATTTTTTTCGTCATTTTCACAACATCAATCAATGGCTTTACTTGTCTTGTATATAACGACAGGATTTCTTCACTGAAAAAAGTTTTAAATAGTTAAAATAAACAATTACTTTACATAAAAAATCAAAAAATAAAATTTCGAAGCTTTACACTTACCGCTTATTTTGTCCACGAGACATACAACCCCAAGTGATGCCAAAATTGATATAATCTATGCCGAGTACTACTACTTCATATGGCGCATTTCCTACTATTGGTATATGGTTGTTAACTTTTAATACATTATTGCGAGTCATATACATCTCCGCTAGACTTTTTAGGGTTTCATGCGTCCTAATTTTGAGAAAAATAACAAAAAATTAAAACAGTTTTTTATAAAAATATCTTTCAACAAATGAGAAGTGTGCAAAAAAAATTAAATTTTTTAATTTAATTTCGTAAAATATTCTTAGCAAAAATTAGTAAAATTTGAAATTACGTTTTTGATCTACTGATGAGTTTAACTGTTGATACATAATTTTTAGGTGGCAGCCAAATTTGGTTCGCACATATTTGCAAAGGATCGTACCTACTGACACTTACTGCGTACTGGTGCCATATTCCAATCATCTAGCAAATAAAATTTTAATATGTAAGGTGAAAGCTCCAGTACCTGTTCAGGAACCAGTATCTGCTCACTCCGTGTATTTGTATATCTATATTAACAAATGTAGATATACAAATAAATGGAGTGAGCAGGTACTGGTTCCTAAACAGCTACTGGGGCTCTTATCTTAATGATCTATTGATAAAAAAATATTAAAAATTATAATTTCAAAAAATAATAACAACAATTATACCCGTGAAAAAATCAGGGATGTATTAGATTTTTTCACTGGTAATAATAATGTTTAAAAATCATACACACTTTTTCCAAATTCAATGGAACCCCAGTGATTTTTGGACAAGGTCCGTCTAGAACTAGAGAAAATGATGCCGTAAAAAGACAAAAAATGACCGAAAAAGTTAGTACAACCATTTTGACGAAAATTGATTTGGAATATTAAAATAAAACTGCTCTTTACCACAAATGTCTTTTATATAAATTGGTACTCTGTTTTATAATCACTTATCCAAATATTTGTTTTTGTATTTTTGTCTGATGATATTTTAATTTCGCAACATAAAGCGCCTGGAAATATTTGGTTATTCATACTTGGTTGAAGTTTTCATACAAATTTATACCTGAGTTGAGATTTAATTAACTTTGTTCAGACTTGTTAGAGTTATTCGAAAAGAAAAATATTTAAAATAAAAATTAATATTGATTCTTATTAAATAAGTGAAATAACAGAGTTATTAAAATAATCGGAAATCTTTATTTTAATTAATAATATAATAATTCAAAATAAGATTAACACAGAAAGAATGTCAAAAAAATTAATCTCGTTAATTTCTATGTGATAAATAAATAAATGAATTTTTTTTTAAGTAATAAATAATATTATTCTCTTAAAAAAAAGCTTACAAACAATCAAAAAAAGAAATTATTTACGACACTTGCAATTAAAATTTAAAATCTTCTTGATTTGATTACCCTTTCATGAAAATTTTTTCTTATTTATATTTATATTAATTCACACTAGCATTTACCCTTTAAAACCAAACTTCCCAGCCATCTATCACTTCCACAAAAAAACCGTATTCAATGATTTAATTCATGAAACCATTAAAAAAATTTATCACCTTAATTACAACTCGCCTCTCTTCTCAATTTATAACTCAATTACACCCATTGTTTGACTTAAACACCGCCATCAATATTCAAGATTTATCGCCACCTGAAAAAACTCAGTGACAATATTCGACATTGATCGTTACCATGTGGTTTAGGGTGCGTAAAAATTTCACCGCTTCCCTGTGTCTAATACCTTTAAAAAAAAAAATAAAATAAATAAAAAACAGAGTATAAATATTAAACAAAAAAAAGCCAAATTTCTTGCTGTAAAAACGATCATTAAATTTTGTTTGATAAAAATCATCCCTTAGAACTCACAAAGGTTAAGGATTTGTGGGGAGAGGATTTTGTTCTTGAGGCTTATATATTCATCAATTGTCAAGAAACACGAGTTTTATTTATCTATTACACGTCAGGGCGATCGAATCGCTCGGGATTATGCGTAGCATATGCCTCGAATATACACACACATACACACAAATATACTCTACCTCGGAATAATTCCCATTGGGGGTTGCGGGAACCGAGTGGGCAACCCCCCAATTAGGAGCACCCCTTGCTGGTTCGTACTCGGCTCTCTTGGCCTCTCGAAACTACTTCATTACGCAGACAGCCGTGTTGACTTGTATTGTACCAGTTACATGGAGTTGACTACCCTCTCTAGTGCATACATATAGTATAGGGTGGTTACGCTCGTCCCTTAAAGCTCCTATATCTACGGTACAGATATATGCTATTGAACATGCATAGAACCTAGACATAGAATATAGCCCTCGGTTACTACCCGTCCCAAATAATATCTGTGACGAATCGCTTGCTCCCTTTTTGCCGGTGCTATTCACTTGAGCTCTTGAACACATCCAACTCCACATTGTACGATGTACGTTTACGTGCGATCTTCCCCATAGGGATCATTTCACTACTGCCAAACTCTTCTTTTAGTTATATCATATCATATATTATATACTACATTATATGATATCATCCACGTGTTTATTGGAACACCTGCGTTATAAATTTATCTGGTTGATTATGTTTGTTTAAACTGGTATTAGCTTAAATCTTAGTCGTTGTTGTTATTGTTTGAATTTATTCTGCTTTGATTTTCAGAGGCTAAAGATTTATCTAGTGGTTTTTTTTTCAAATTTTTGCTATGCAAATTAAAATATAAACAATTATAAAACTAAAAGAATGTACACAGAAAAAAAAGTCATCTTGGGTCAAGTAATATTTACTTGATCCAAGTATATTCAACTGAAGATAAAATATATTCTTGAGTTAAGTAAATTTTTTTCTTGTTTTGGTCAATCTTGGTTTAAGCAAATATTCCAACCCTAGTTCCAACATGCGTACCAACTTAAGTGAAGAAAAAAACCTCTTAATCCAAGTAAATCATTCTCTTGGTTTTTGAACTTGCTTCATGTACACACGGGCGTATCGAGGCCCGAGTAGGACAGCAGCCATGCGGAAACCCATTTTCAACATTAAATAAAAATTATTGTTTATAGAGCTAGAGTTCCGGGAGTCGAGACTTTTTTTCAGAAATTTCCTCCTCTTTAAGGATCTTTCTTCTGATTGTCGATATCACTTATAGTTATTGAGTTATTAACGCAACAAATTCCTAACCGTGTACTTTGTATGAGTCGAGCAAATACTTGTATATACAAATATTTTCGTCACTACACACTTAACTGTAAATCAGTAATATAATGGAAAATCAGCAATTAAAAATTAATCAAAAATGACTAATTAAATGAACACAAAAAATAAAAATCATGCATAAGGTGATTTTTTTTTTATTTAATTCTTTATTAAAAAAATCTCGGTTTAGTCCAAAAAATCACGTTGCCAACGTTGGCGCTACTTTCCAAACCAAAAGAAAGATTTACTTGGGATAAGTATATGACAGTTATTAGTTCAAGAATAAACAAGAACTTGAAACAAGAAGTAAATTTTGAAGAAAAAGATTTTCTTGAGTCAAGATGACATTTTTTTCTGTGTATAAGCTAATCCTATGTGGTGATTGAGCATTACGGATTATTATTCATAATTTACATTAATTGTGTTATTTTATGCTGTTTATTAATAGAAAAGTCTAACATATACTCATTCAAATATATTGATTTCGAAATGATCGTTTGAGCGTAATATTAAAATTTATAAAAGATAAATTATGCCTCGAATTTATTATTACAAATAAACAACCATAGACTAAAAATTAGTAAAAATAAATATGAAGGACATTGTTGTTTTTTTATACATCAGTCTCATTTTTGTAAAATTGAAAAGTATTATTTTTAAAATTAGAAAACAGTGAAGTAGAATTACAATTCGTGTAGTATAAATAAAATTTTCTGGCAACATTACAGTGCACTGTGTAATTTTACAATGAAAATTGTAAAAATAAAAAAAAGCTTTTTAAATTTTTTATGTGATTATTGTAATATAAATTACAATATTTTTTAATGATTTTACAGACAATTATGCCGAATCAAATTACAAATAATGTTTGCAAAATTAAAAAGCTTTTTCTTGAAAATTGACGAACAGTTCTGTAATATTACAATGCGTATTAGGTTTATACAAGAAGATTGTAAAATTACAATACATCTTAGTAGATTTCCTAACAGGTGTTGGAAAATTACATGAATTATTTCTATTTAGCATTGCTATACACTGATTCGTAATTTTACATATCATTTGTTTTGTAATATGATTGTAATTTTACAAAAATCTTTAACAGTGTATAATGATAATTTTATTATAGGATCCATTCCCATAATTGTTGGAAAGATTCCTATAAATTTCTCTCCGTGTATGATATTTTTAATATCATGGAAATTTCACTCGTACAAAAGACGGTTTTGATGTTCTTGGAAAGCTTAATAAGTAATTTCTATAAATACTTGGTTTTTACATCAAACGAAAAAAAGGTCGGGAATGAGATAATGATGTCATGATTTGGGAAAAAAAATGTTTATACATATAACCATAACAAATTACATGAAAGTGGTTACATAAAATTATATAAGCGTTTTTGCCATAAATAGTTTTATATAATTATATATGATTTTATTGTATGACTATTTGAATATATGACTACTGAAATTTTGATTCTGAGATAGTACTCGGGAACTAATTATCCGATGAAAAGATTCTGTCTATCTGCTGAATTCGAACACTAGTCCTCTTAATCATATCTGATTAACTTTATTTAACCCTCTGAGGCTTCTGGGCGTTTCCCCCACTCTTGGTGAAACGCCCCCTTCTACATTTACTTTACATGCTCCCTACTCCGGTGTCACGCAGCTTACTTAGTCCCATCTCGGCCTCAGAGGGTTAATTGATTTGAAATTAAAGACGAGAAAGACTAGACTTATAATATAATTTCATGAAATTCTTTGAAATTGTATTAAGCTTCTCAAAAACAGTACTTTTTTATTCGATTGTTGATTTTTTCCATTGTTTATGGTTAACCTTTATTGTTTATAGCAATTGTTAACAATAAATAAAATAGAGTATAGATAAATCCTTCTACAAAGAATAATTTTTTAGCTTACTGTTTATTATTTCTGTTTATACTTTTATTCGATTTTACTTAATACAAAAATAAAGTTTTGTTACTTCCTAACTTTCAATTTTTATAATTTATTAACTATATCAAAATTTATACTTCAATTCACTTATCATTTGAATCATTTGTTTCTACTAAGTTCTGCTGAAGTTAATGAGGACTGATGTTTGAGAACTTCATTGACGGTAAGAAACTTTAAGATGAAAAACATTTGAGAGACTTACTTCTTAGAAAACTTAGATCAGTTGTTCCATCGAACATAAAAAGGCCGTAGTTATTACGTAGAGTTACAGGGTACAATCAATATCAATCATCACACTACTGATGATGTGACTTATTTACCTCAAGACGTCAGCTAAAAACACTCTTTAATTAATACAACCAATTAGTTGTTAACATGATGAAGATGAAGTTAACTACTAAACTTAGATGTAAGTAGAAATAGTTACTTTAAGTCAGACGAGTAATACAATACAATACACTTATTACTAGCGACGTATGAAATTGATAGTTTGTGAAAAATCATGTACTCAGAAAAAGTGATATCTGATATCTAACAATTTTATTTTAAAATAAAGTTTGTCATAATAATAAAAAATTTGATAAAGTTTAGATCTCAAGTCGCTGGTAAAATTTTAAACAAACGAATAAATTGTAAAAAAAAAATCATTGATAGAAAATTTGATTTTCTATTAAAAAGAATTCATCAATTTTATTGTAACTATGATTGTTCAGATGAAATATTACTCTTAAAAACTATATCATCCCTAAGATATTTTAGTTGTGTCACAATTTTTCGATTAGTTACTAACAAGAGAAAAAAAGATTACCTGTTATATCTTAGGAAGGGAACCCCCCACGGAAAAAAAAATATTGTTAAAATGACTATCCAACGTATCTTCGAACGACGTTTCCTTAAAATAACAATCCGGATTTCTGATTTAAGGATTCATTTGTTTGACTTAAAAGCATACAGAGAATAGCTCTTGTAAGTATATGTAGTTTCGTCAAAACAGGCAATTGTTTCGTTAACGTAAGGATCTGTATAGTTGAATTAACTAAATGTAACGCTAAAATAATGATATGGATCGTCATTTCGATGACACGCTGTATAGCTGAATTGGCTATACAGCGTATATCTCTAAAAAAA
>CAJNRD030001120.1:10032107-10051765 GCA_905319865.3 Cotesia congregata
TTTTGCAAAAATCGAGTTTTCATCAGATCTCGACGTTTGAAGGTCACAGGAAGCTTCCCTGACTATTCCCGCGGTGGTGTCCGTGCGGCTGTATGTGTGTGTGTGTGTGTGTGTGTGTGTGTGTGTGTGTGTGTGTGTGTAAACTTCGTATAATTTTTGAACGGCTCGGCCGATCGTATCGAAATAGGTGGCGATCCAAAGAGTATCATTGCCATTAAATTTCATAAAAATTTGAATCGATTCGGTTCGCTAGATTTTGAGAAATCTCAAAAATAAAATTTTCAAAAAATCGTCTTTTTGGAATAACTTCTAAACGGCTCCACCAATCAATTCCACAAACTAATCAGCTCTTAAGTTTAAAAAAACCACGTCGATTGCTACCAGTCCCGTCAAAATCGGTTGATTCGTTCAAGAGTTATCGAAAACGAAAAATTTCGAAAAAAGTGTTTTTTTCACATAACTTCGACATTTCTCTTTGGATCGTTTTCGATGAAATAAAATAATTATTAGAGCCAAAAACATTACGTCGATTGCCACCAAAAACGTGAAAATCGGTTGATTGTTTCGTGAGTTTTCGTTATCGAAAAAATTCGGAAAAAGTGAATTTTTCAAATTTCTCTGAGATTTTCGGTTTGATCAGTTAGTGTTCAAAAGTATATCATAGATTTTGAAAAACTGCGTGGAATTCTGCAACCGCGTGAAAATCGATTCATTCATTCAGAAATGATTGCAGTTTGAAAATTCAAAGAGCTTAAATGCTTAGAACAGCTAACTCTATGAGCTAGGAGAACTCGAAATAACATAAATTACATTTTTAAGCTCGAAGAGCTCAATAACGTCAAAAGTGCAATTTTAAGAGCTTATTTATGGAATTAGCGGGAAGTTGCAGGGATGGCCTTTAGGGTCAACCGTTTTCCAGATTTTTTTTTTAATTGACACTATTATTAATTTTCTATTTTTTAGTTTGGTTTTCTATAAAAAAAAAATGTGTTTTTTAGTTTTTTTGAACTACTAGAATTTAATTTTCGCGCGCAAGCGCGCGCCTCATATTTATTGTCATGATATATTTATGTGTCGTTTATGTATATTATATTCACTTTCAACCTATCAGAATGAGAATAAATATTTTCAACCAATCACATCACGAATAGTTTGGTTTCACATACATTTCATCTCAATTTTATTATGGGATTATTTTTGTAGTGAAATTTGTTACTATGAAAAAAAATCTTGACCTGAGTTTATGTCTTTTTATTAATAGTCAATTTTTAAGCTTTTTAAACTTTTTAGAGCAATTTTGAATAGTTTTAAAATTATTAATTTTATTACAGCGATATTATTTGTTTAATTTATTTTAAAAGTACCTAAATTATCTATGTTGAAATTAAAAATATCGAAAAATCATTGAACCAGTTTTTTTAATCGGTAATCAATTAGTGACTGCAAGTAGCCATTGAATTGATCAGAAACACAAACGATCTATTAATTTTGTAAAAATAACGTAAATTTTTTATAAGATAACTATCAAAATTTATGTTATATCTGAAGAAATTACAAAAGACATTTATTTAAATTTGTAAAGAAGCGTTAAAATGAGTAATTTCCAGAAACGTGTGATGCATACAATTCCAATCTCGTCTGTTTTATCTACGTGCATTTAACGTAAAGACTATGAGTAAAACGAAATAGCGAAAGTAAACCAAGACGTATTTACTTGAGAAATGCGAATAAGGTCGGAGGAACTCGTATATTTGACTGATGATGGATATGAAGACATTCCGAATGAAAAACGCCCATAGGATAATGGTGTCTTTTTTATTTGACTAAAATCTCTAGAAACACCGCGTTTATAGAATGTCTGTACTTGAGACTAAGAACCAAGATGAAAGACATCCTTACACAAATCTATTATATCCTTTATATTCGTATTTTTATTGTAGAATTCAAGTTGGTACATAAAACCTCGGACAAATTGTAATTTTGAACAACTAGTGTTAAGATTATTCCAGTAAATTTTCATAGGATGATAAAAATTTAAATTTATAAAGAGCTGCTGTGCATTTTACTCTTATACTTTTTCTTTAAGTGATATATGGATAAATCTTATTGTCAATGATGAATTTTGTGCTTGGTATATTGTCGAAGATTTCAAAAGCCTTCGGGCAAAGTAGCCCGGTGTTGTAGAAAAGTGATTGCATTGGAGGCTCTTTGCGACGGTAGTTCCATCGGTTCGAATAAGAATTGGCAAGGGAGGCGAAAAATTAAATGAGCCAGGAGTGTGTTGTATTGGAAAATAGACGAAAGTCCTCTGAGATTCGTTTGACAATCTTTCTCTCTCTATCTTTCTCACACTCTAATTCGTTTCTAACGACCTAAAATACTTATACAGAGTAGAGGGGGTGAGAAACCGTGCATTATCCAAAGATTTATCGTCAAGCTTGCCGAGTTTAAGGATTTTGAACTCACTGCTTTTTCTCTCAATCGTCTTTCTATCATTCTTTTTTTTTTCGTTCACCATCTTTGTTATTCTCCTGCTTTGCTTTTCATTTAAAAAGTCACGTGGAAAATACCCGCTCAAGTGTCTCCATTCGTTTGATTAAATTCAAGACGAAAAAAATTTAATAATATAACACGACTCTTCACCGAACTGAACCTTAGGGGGCTAAAATCGATTCTTTACAATTTTTGAATTTCTGACAGCCAATTAACTATCTTGAGAAACATACTTTTATCTCGCATAGATTCACATTTGTTTACATCACAGAAGTAAAAATAAATAAATGGAGGTTACAAGTGATTCTTTAATTAATTTTAAGTAAATCATAATTTGCATGCCTCATAGTGCAAACATGTATCAGGTAAAATACCCAGTACTTGAACAGATTTTTTAAATTAATATTAATACAAAATCGTGATACTTATTATAAGTAACATTCGTATTTTAACATTATTTGTTGACTTAGTAATTAATTTTTAAAAGTTTTTAAAATTCTACATCGATATAATTATATTATGATTAGTTTAAAAGTTGGTATATTGAGGATAGCCTGCTATCCTCAATATACCAACTTTAGATGCTACTTTTACCATGAAAATGGTACTAAACTTTAAAATTTTTAATCAGTAAACAAAACGGCATGTGATCATTTTAAGTAATAATAATGGTACCAATAAATAAAATAGCCTTTTTTAAACATTACATATTTTTTGCAAAGCTAATATGATGTAAACCCAATAATTTCATGATTTTGTTGGCAATTTATGCAACAAAAACAAATAATTTGAAGTGAAAAGTTATTTATTTTGTAACAATTTAAATTTGACACACACAGAAAAAAAAATGTTCTTGAATCGAGTATATATTTTTGAAGAGCTTAATGCTCTTGGTTTGAGTAGAAAAATTTTTGATTTAAGAAAATTTTTCTTGATTTAAGGAAATTTTACTTAATTCAAGAATTTTTCGTCTTGTTTCAAGACAATTACCCTCTTCAAAATTATATTCTTGGTTCAAGAATTTTTTTCTTGAATCAAGTTAATTTTTTTTTCTGTGCAGCATTGTAACCTATAATAGCTTATGTCACTAGTAATCAGCATTGGGACTAGTATTACTTACTACAAATTTAATAAAATCTACATAAAAAAGAAGAATGTAATTAAATTAATTGAAGGTTTTATATCATGTTTAATTTTATTTTTTAGAACTTTCCTGGTATAGGTATTCCAACCGTCAAATTCTGAAACCAAAAAAAAAAAAAATTGAATAAAAAACAAATTTTTATTGCTATAAACTAGAAAAAAAAATAATTAATTTATATAATTGGCACATTAGGATACTATCAGTTATTATTTTTGATATTAAAATTTCGGTAGAAAATTGCCAATGATACATAAATAGTAAAAAAAAAAATTAATTTCAAAATTAAAAATAAATTATAACCCTTCATTTTCCCTGTACGAGACTAGGCTCAAAATTCGTGTCTTGGGAAGCAATATTTTTGAAAATTTTGAAAAAAAAATCGAAGGACTCAAACAATCTTAAAATCGCTGTTTTAAGTTTAAAATAAAAAAAAACAATCAAATGCTTCGCGAATAATTTTTTACATAAATTTTTTAGAAAATTCGTTAAAAAACACGAATTTTGAAAAAAAAAAAAAAAAAAGACCCAAATCAGACTATTTTTTACTAAGTTATGGCTAATTAAAAAAAAAAAAACCCCGAAAATTCATAAAAACCTTTTTCGAGGGGTACAAAAAAGTGTCCAAATTTCAGCGAAATCGGAGATGCAAAATCCATTGGTAGGACGAGTTGGCATGTAATGCCCCATATACTGTGCACCATCGTATTTAATTTTCTTGCCAAGAGTTATGTCAGAGAGAAAAATAAATCCTTTGTTGTATTCTCTTGTGGTTCTACTCCTTCGATGTGCTTTCATAGTTTAATGTATTTTGCTAGATTGTTCTTCTCTCTTACTGTAAGATTTGTGATAACTTACTTGATCTCGTGAAGTTTTCTGAAATGTCAAATGCAACTTTCTAAACGTTACTGCGACAGTTAGATCGAGCAAACTCTGAGAAAAAAGATAAGACTTTGTGCTGGACGACTGAAATATTCGAGTTTGCTCAGTCCAACGCACGCTGGACATAGCATGTTTTGTATAATAGAGCAAGCTAAGATGCCAGCCAATACCGGACAGGAGATAAACTAATTTTTCAACACACAATAAAAACCTTTGCTATCGATTTTCATTATAAATACTAAGTACACATAAATGATTGCCAAAATTTTCAATAACAAGTTAAAAAAGTTTATTATAGCTTACGGCATACCTATATAAATTACATAGTTGGTGCGTCACTTGTTTGAACCAGAGTACAAGCGCAAAAGAAAATACAGAGAATATTGGAAAAATCTTTGATAATCCTTTCAATGCTTTCATACTGCTGAGGATTATTAAAAGTAATAGATTTTTACAAGGTTGTTATTTCGAAACTTCAGCTAGCTTTTAATTTATTGAAAGATTATTTGATAATAAATACCGAAAAAAATGAAAAATAATAATCATCTAGTTATAACGAATTTTTTCACATGCACATAATTTGTTTAGTATTTCAAGATCAAGATCTCCGATAAATGAATCTATCTCAGTAAGCATTGATCACTGTAGTCTTTACTAGAACAGTGCATTAAGAACATAAATTCAACGATTTATCTCAGTTATAATATACTAAACTCGTATTCTGGAATATCGAATTGAGACGTTGACAACATAATGTTGAAAATGAAACATTTCTTTATAAATATTTTTATCTATCTTAATCGCTGCTAAATTTAATTATTATATTCTGTTAAGCTCTAAACATATTAGATTTTTTTCAATGCAGGTAGAAGTAAATAAATAAATATGAATCACATTCATTGCAGCATGATAAAACTAAATTTCAAACATAAACCACTGACAAACTAAAAGTCATACCACAACATTCATACCATGATTATTATATTAACGACCATGTGACCTAAGTCAACAATACAATCTCTCTGCCAATATAATTAAAAAAGTTTGGAAAATCCAAATGAGCATGCCTTAAGCGCTCATGTCATACATAAATTATTTAGATCATAACAAAAATTATTCGTTTTTAATTTGAATTTTCCCGCGAGTAGTATTATCCCCTCTGCCGGTCGAACTAAAGAAAAATTTTAACAGATGATAAAGCAGTTAGTAATTATACCATCATGTATGTATAGTTTCTGCTTGTTTATAGTTATTTCAATTCTGTTTATGAAAAATAATATATATGGCTGCCGAAATCGCAGAAAAAGTCACCGAACTGACAATCGCAAAAATTAACTGTATCGAAACGGAATTATTCTGACACGCAAGTTTCACAAGAGTTTTGATAAACTTCCTCAGGAATAAAACAAAAAAAAAATTAAATCGTGAAAGTGATCTTTGACAAAGTTGTGGTGTTGTCAAACCCACAGCTCCCATGAATACTACGCTCTTATTCATTTAATTCATCAGAAAAACGAATTTTTTCTGAGAAATCTTATTTAATCGACAAGAAAATTTTTTTAATGTGTTCTATAGTTACTATTATTTATTAGGCTTAAGAAAAAAAATTTTTTCCGTATTAAATTAAAGCTATTTTAGTATTATAGACATGCATACAAATGATATTAGTAATTTATTTTATCATTGTTCTTATTATAATTATTGTATTTCATCAAGTATGATTGCATCATTATTACCATTGTTGTCATTATTTAGACTCTGCCGGAATATAATTTTATTACTATTAACTAAGTTTTCTTTTCAAGTCCAAATAAACTTTTTTATTACTATTAAGGAGGTCCTTTCGCCGCTAATGTAAAATAAAAAATATTAGATTATGATTAAATTCAATTTTTTTCTAATAGTTAAGGTCTTTATTTATCTAATAGTGAGGTTTAAATTATGCTTTACCGGACAAATTTTTGAAAAAATAAAGTTTTTAAATGTTAGTATTTGTTCAGAGCGTCTTACGAGAAAGTCAGACGTTTGCGGTATTTCTCGAATTATACTGTCAGTCATGGATTAGATGAAGTAAAAAAAACCTAAAAATTAGATTTTCGAAATATTTAGGTTTCTTTTTTTGCACAATAAAATATATCAGTTACCGAGATATTTATTGAGAAATTAATATTTAAAAATCACAAAAAATTCTCAAGTAACCTACGTTAAAATGGAGTCAAAACATTTGGCAACGTTGCGTAGCGCGCGAACTTCAGACCATTCAATAAATTCAAACTAATTTATTTATTTACACTGACTGCAAAAACTTAAACATGGTTAAGGTTATATTGTGCAAATGAAAATGTAAACAACCGAAGTACAGCGTTGCCAAATCACGGACAGGTTACTAGCAGTTGATTTGAAAGAGTCAAATTAATTTTTGTATTTAACTATTTTTTTTTTTTTATTTTCAAAATTTCAACGATTAATGCCTCATATACTATTTATTATTTAATTTTAGGAATTTTTATGGGTTTCTTTTTTTAATTTATCGTATATTGACTACTACAATTGTTTTGACTCAACTGGAGCGAAAGGATTTCCTTAACTTAAAGCATGCAATACTATTGAAACCAAACTATAAAAAAGATGTACCACAAATTATTATTGTGTTTTATCATTTTAATTAAATCAATAAAAAAAATCTGTGAAATTATGATGTTTATAAACTACAGTAAATTTTAAATAATTTAAAATTTATTATAATTCAATGTACCCTTGATAATAGCCTAATATATTATTGAAACTATATTTTCATCCACAGACTCAATATTTCCTACACACAGTATCCCCACAATTCAATGTTAATAATTGGTAACAATTGATTAAAGCAACTGATGCAAGTGAATAGATTGAAAAATGTTTCAGTATTTCTTTACGTATGAATAGCTACTTTTTAAAAAATTAAAGTATTTAGCATCAAAATATTGTGTTTTTCTCCTTTTGACATTTAGATACTTATGAAATATTATAATATTTATTTTGCTCTATATTACGTAAATATTAATACCTAAATATTTAATACTTTATTTCTCAGTACACTTTAAAAAATTTGCCGAGTAAATGGATAGTAGTGATTTTTCAGTGACTGCGGAGTGAATGATTTTCAATTAATTTACTCCCTCCGGGAATGAGATTCACTCCGAGACGGATTGAGCTCATATCATTAACAGAATTCACTCCATAGTGAATAATTTATTTCTTTTTATTAAATAAAATTTAAAGGAATAGTTTATGCTTTTAGAACTTTAAAATGCATAATACTAAGAGATTTTTCAAATAAAAATTGATATAATCTTTTATCAACTTATGTCAAAATTAAAATTTTTTTTGAAAATTCAAATTTTTTTTCTCTACAATTTTCTATACGGACAGAAAAATTAATTGTGAAAATTTTAATTTTTTTGATTATTTAAAATTTTTTTTTAATTTGAATAATTTTTTAAATCCTAAATTTTCTCAAAATTCAAATTATATTTCAGTTTTCTTATACCGATAAAAGAAAATTTTTCCAAAATTTTAATATTTTTTTCTTGAAAAAAATATTTTTTTTGATCCCAGATATTTTTTTTTTTATGTATGACTTATTGATTAAATATTAAGTACAAAAAACAAAAATACGAGTTAATTTTGAAATTAAGATAAATTAATAAAAAATAAATTGGAACGAAATTACCTGGTCGTTATATTGAAATTGAAAGTAGACAATGATCTCACGAAAAAGTAATGGATACAAGAGCATGGAGAGTTTTCACCATCACAAGTAATTTCTATTTTTTACCTTGTGATACTGAGAGAAATAAAAATAATAATAAAAAAAAAAAAGAAACGTTTCCAATAGTCGATAGTTCTCAGTTGATTTCTTCATTTCCAAACCTTCAATACGTTCGTCCAGAGGGATTACTTTTTTTGTGATTTTTGTCACGTGTATGTCTTATCTATGTTACTTGTAAGAACATACCCAATTGGATTTATTTTAGTGAACTAGCATAGAGTGAACAGCAATCAATAGTCAATTATTTTTCTTTCAGTGAAAGGATTGCAAATTAAAAAACATAAAAAATCCTGATGTAGAACCTTTCATTCGTGAGATTTATAATTTTTTTTTCCAATGCTTAATATATTTTCATGAGTTTAGTCATTAGCATAAATTAATATAAAAAAGGAGCTATCAGTAAAGATGAAAAATTCGACGATTAAAATATCTTTTGAGTTTGACTTTGATGCACGAGAAGTTTATGGGCGTCATTGCCAGCTATCTATCTCAGGGGCCTAACAGTAGCTTTACGATCGTTCAAGCACTATTAGGGTATTCCAACGAGAGATCTGCTATGCGGATGAATCGTATTCTTTAAGAGCCACCTCCTTTCCAGTACAGCCCTCGGAATATCACCAGCACGACATTAGATATGCGTACCGTGCCACTATGGTCATAAATCAATTCCCACACAACCCCCCACACCCTTTCACACTTTTCTACAGCTCTATAGTGGCACACTAATGTCTTCATAATTCACGCTCACACTAACCCCATCCGAAGACAGACATGAAAAATTAATGCATCAAATATAATTCATATGCCATTTTACCAACTTGTATGTCCGCCTATCGGTTTACAAGTCCTGCCATTACACCCAGTATATCCTAACGGAATTTCTACACAGTAAAAAATATTTTGTATTTGTTTTGGAAACGATCTGTGTTAAATAATTTTTTTTTTTTTTTGGTAATAATAAATTTTTAAGATAAAAAAAAGTTTTATTCAGTCTTTGATATAATTTTTTATATATTACTTAAAAATCAATTGAGTGTTAACACAAAGTTTGAATTAAATTGTAAGTAATTACACCAAATATGTTTTAATTAACAACGCGTCCTCTTATCAATTGATACAGCAAACGTTTACTAGTGAGATGAAAAACTATTTTTACTCAAAGTTTGTCTATAAACTATTATTAATAACATAGTGTTTAGAATTGTTGACTAGACATCAAATAATTGATGCAGAATAAAACAATAATTGGCATTAATCACATCGAGTTGTAGTTCATTTGTATTTAACATTATTTACTTCTGCAAATAACCTCATGTTTCTATCTGACAAGTTAGTTCTGAATTAAGAAAATTGTTTTCAAAATTTACGATACTGACTGCAATTGATCAAAATCAGACAATTTTTTCGTATTTTTTAATAAGTTAATGATTTTAAAGAAATAAACGACATTTATCTATTTTGGGTTTTTTCTAAGCAGATTTATTATACCTAAAATTTTTAATTTTCTTGACATTAGTTTTATTTTTTGTAGATAAACAATAATTTGTTTGATAATTTTGATAAAAATTTAGTAAAAATAAATTTAATTGTCATCAGCTGAAAAGAAAGAAACAAATTACTTTAGTAATATGAGATAGTTGATCATAATAAATATAATCAATATCAGTTAAAATTTATTTTGTGTTAACATTGACACTAAAAATGTGTTTAATTTTTTTTTTTCCTTTTGTGTTGGTTTCACACAAAAATTGTATTAACTTTACACAAAATTTTTTCCTGTCTATTTATGCATCGCATCTACATAGTCAATTTCTATCTCTACAGATATCATATATTTACATGTGATTGTAGTTAAAAAATCAACCTTTAAAACTTTAGAAATTTTTTTTTAAATAAACGAGACAGAAAAAAAATTGAATAAAAATGTGGTGGAAAAATAGTCAAGTGAACATACACGGTCAATGGAAAACTGTCACTCTCGTTTGTTATTCGGTCTTGACACTCACGAGAGGCCAAAACGGATTTTCCAAGCTTAACTTTATGCTATTAGAGAAATGAGTGAGCGATGTATACTAGTACATTATTATTCGCTTAAAAATTATTGGTTCCGGGTAGTCAGTTAATTTTGCACATAGCGCGACGACCGATTCACCCGGAAAACTACACATCCATTGGGAAAACATGGATCGGATGCTACGTCTCTATATTTATGTTTGTTCATTTCGTCATACAGTTTAGTTGATGATAAATATCTGTATATACATACACGTCTACATGTGCGTACATATATATTATGACTGTACCTAACAATTTGATACTCGTCAAATCGTTATCACAGTCGTGATACACTTTACAATCACGTATGCGATTACTAATCGCGGCTGTTTAATCTACCAAAGTACCACGGACTCATCCACCATATCCGGAAATTTCTACGGGCAAATCAATGTACCCAATCAAGATTCATGGCAAGTTATGTATTTAAATTGCGATATGTATGTGACTAATTATCAATTTTAATTATTTTTAATCCAATCCAATATAATCGCACTGATTACGGTCATACTCCAGCTTAATTCAATTTTCCGCTCTACGACTATACATCTATCCAGATTTAAACCAAAAAAAGTTTTAAAATAAAACAAATATTTTTTAAATAATACGAACTTTTATATAAAAAAATAGAAATGAAATTAAAATATCTTTGAAAATTTTTGAACAAGACGTTCGATTCTGAAACAGATCGCAGCATTTGATGCAGTTTTTTGGCAAAATTTGATAAAATATTAAAAAATCGTTTGCTTGTACAATATTAAAGTTATTTAGTAAAAACATAAAAAAATTTGTTGTATTTGTTCACTAAGAATGACCTTAAAATTATTTGATCTACTGATTTAAAAATCTAATCAGATCTAAATGTCACTGAATTTTTATAAGTATCGCAAAACGCATTTCAATCGATTGATTCGTTCATGAGATATCATGCAACGAAATTTCATTCATACACAAACACATATTTGTACGCAGCTGAGAGTCTCATCAATAATAGTTGAAATATAATAGATTCCAGGGACCTCAAAGTTGAATGTTTTGCTTCATTTAATTGCTTTTGACTGTTTTGTTTATTTTGTTAATTCAAAATTTTTGTCAATAAAAAACTCACTTTCATAACAAAATATTAATAAAATAGGTAAAAAAAAAATTAAAAAGTAAAATAAATGAACGAAAAAAGTTAATTGAAAGAGAGAATATGGTAAAGGAAAAAAAATTTATTAATAACGTAAAAACTTCAAAGAGCTACCGGACTGTCAGTTTAATTAACCAAACAAGCGTAGGATGCAAAAACAGAAAATGACTAAGTTATGGTATTGAGAGCAGTCTACAATTTAGCCCCCATTGATCTGATCAAACAGAGTGATTTGATTCTGGGATTACGCAACATAACAACTAGACTGTTATGTTACGTAACGAACGAACGAGACGTTATACTGTATTGTTACCGGTGCTCTTGTTGACTGGTGGTACATCTATCGATTTATCGATACAATTGAGAAAGACGAGTGCACGTGTCGTAGCCGGGCGTCATTTCGCGCTTGGCGTACTGCAACCAGTATCCAGCGCGAAAATACTCGAATTTCACTTTATAAATTTTAGAATTTTCTAGAGACATGAAAGCGAAACTATACTGTAAATCCTCAAATAAATAAAAAAGAAAAACTATACGAGCGTATTATTTAAAGCGTCACTTCCATATGCTTTCAATTTATTAAACCCTTGCTTGATTTTTATTCATTTTTTACAATGGTGCCCCCAAAAAATTACTGATATTTGTCAAACATTCTTTTCTACAAATAAACACGCTTTTCTAAGTCTTCAAACTCACCAGGAGGTAAACTTGAGCTATATAAACTTTCCGTCAACTTTTTATTTTTTTTTTTTGTTCTTCTTTTCCTGCTTTTTCTTGTAACAAACGGAAATAAAACAAAAGTAGCGACAAACCGTAACAAAAGGTACATGATTCGCTTTTTTCCTTTCTTCATCTTTATTTTTATCCTTATTTTTAACCTATATTACATGACCAATAATATTTTCGATGTTTTCGGTTTTTATTATACTAGCAAAACTCGTAAATTCATGAACGCGCGGAAAACCTACTAAAAACGACAATTCAAATCACACCTTTATTATTATGATTGCTGTTATTATAAATCTATAATACACAGCCTCAGCAATCTCTTTTATATAGTTCAAAAATATAAATCGAAAATCATGTTTCATTTTTGTTATTAGATATTGGTTGGGAATCACAAAAGTTTAACAATTCAACGTTAATAAATGAATATTTATTCATCGCATATAAATTCAAATTAATAAAAGTTTATTTAAGTTAAACTAATTCTATTTACTACAAATAAATTTATTGTCAAAACTGTGTCGAGTTAGTTGAATGCTCATTAAATATTACTCAATTAGTAATTTCGTTTTGTTCTTTTTTGAAGGTGCTTCTGATGAAAATTGCTATAATTATGAATGTTTTGTACATGTAAATTCTGGTGGTGTTAGTTCATTTATAAGTTTTTCAAGTATTTTGATTACAAGCAATGTTAGTATAAGGATATATCCATTCATCTTTTATCTTTTTCTTCTTCTATAAATAAAAATTAAACGCTATTTATAGATAAGCACAAAATTTGAGAACAGCAGGACCAATTTAGCTATTTTTTATAAAATGTTCATTGCAAAAATATTTGCTGCTACATAGTTTGAATTACATGTTTTTTACAAGGGAAAGTTGGCAAAGTTGTCTAAAAAATTAGCAGACTCAAAAAAAATGAAATAAAACGAAAATCTAAAATTTTTTTGGGACTTAATAAAATGTTTAATTTCAGTTTATGATGAGCAAGGTTGTACAGTGAAGTAGTAAAATGTAGAAAAGACATGAAGGGATGATAAAAGATTAGGTTCGAAATGATATTACTTATTTTCAAAGCCAATAAGGGCCTCGTCATTAAAATTAGTAAAAATTATGTGCACAGATAATTTTAACATTGCAACGGGTCAAACTTCTCAGTTATACTCATACTATATACAATTACTACATTCTGTCCAAATTTTTATTTTTTATTTACTTGAAATTAAGCAATTTTTTCATGTTAAACATGGCTCCTCAACTAAATCCGATCGTGTGCGCCCAGTAAAGCGGTAAGCATCAGCTAGCGATCAATATTGTTTTCTCAAAACATACTATATAAATAATTTCTAAGTTGATTTATTTACAGTTCAAGTTTTGCTAGAGCTTATTTCTTAAATAAACTTCAAACACAACTATCTAAAAAGTTGGGAGTTTGTTGATTTATTTATTTTAAATAACCTTTTCTATTTCTGCGTGTATCTTACCATCATAATACGTATTATGTTACGAATTTTAATGTTAGTAATTTAAAACAAAACAATCAAAAAACATAAAGTTTTTGTTCTTTCCGACTAAAAATCAAAATATTATATTTTCTACCGCAAAAACAGTTTACCATGATAAATGCTTAGTCGTTATTGTTTGAAAGAAATAATTAACACAAAATAATTCAAATTAAAATTGAAAACATAAAAAAGAAAAAAAAGTGAATATCTGGAAATATGTCAACGCAATATTTTGTTGGACTACAATTTATTTCACATCGGTGCCATCGCCAACGGTGGTCATAAACGATTAAATATATAAATGCGTTTATAGAGATAAAATATAAATGACAAAGCGAGCGGGAGGAAGAGAGGTCACATCAAGCAAATATGAATGCAAAACCTCGATTGGAATAAATATAAATTTATGATTTTCAACGGAACAAATGTGGTGAAAGTTGACTGTTGATATTTCATAAATTCTGAATTCTAAAATTAGCCAAGTTAAATATATGCAGCTTAAAAATTATCACTAAATTTCTGATAAATTGATAAAAAAAAAAAAAAAAAGTATTTAAGCTTTCGAATAATCAAAATTCGAATGAACACAAAACATAATATATAAATTTTATTTTCTATTAATTAAAAACCAAAACTGTAATACAAAATCATGTTTTGGGAAATATATTAAAAGGTAGTCCTTTTAATAGTTACTTTTATTATAATTTATTCAACCGTTATTTCCACAATTAAGAGGTCAATTTGTTAATTTAGATCAGAGGGGTCCCACTTACATAGTCAATTTGGTAATAGGTTTTTCAACACTGACAAACTTTAAATTTATCATATAGAAATATTGTTGGTGTCATTGACGTACTACGTACTTCACGTGTTGAATTAATTCATAATGTACAGAAACACAAAATATCGCGATCCAAATGCCAAAAGCGGGTACAAAAATTTTTTTCGCGAATCACTTTGCAAACATATTCTAACCTTAGAATTGAAGGTCCAACGAAGGTGGTGATAATTTTTTCTAGAATTAATATATTTCTTTGTAATTTTTATTTAGTAAACTTGATATAATACTTGATATGAATATGCTCTAAAATAAATTTAATTACTTTCAAAAAAATTATTCAAAATACTCTTATTTTTAAGTCTCTACCTATCTCTAACTATTTAACAAGAATATCTAAACTTTATATGCTTATTTATAAGAAGATTAACGAAATGAAAAAAAGTAATGTTGGTAAACTCGTAATCACAAAAGGGTAAAATTACTGTAATAATACTACTATTCAGGCTTTCAATTTGACAAACATGTTATTTGAACATCTCATTTTACGTTACTTGATCACTAAAAATATTGGTAAAATAGTAATATGCGTCATAAATGAGCCAAAGTTTGTGGTGCGAAATTATGTGGCATAAATTTAATGTCCGAAACGAAGCCTAGTACGGAAAAACAGCTGGTGAAGTAGTCTCTATATTCGAAATAAGTACATTTGCGCACGTCACCCGTGTAAACCAGTGTAAACTTACTGAACGAGTATGACGAAAAAAAAATTTTCCAAAGCCAAAAGAGCATAAGTCACAAATTATACTAAGATTTACACTAAAATATTTTATACTATCAAAAAACAAAAATGTTATTAGATAGTTGTAAAATGTACAATGTTAAAAAAAAAGTTATTAAATATTATTTGAGATCCAATGAATGCATGTAAGCTAATCATAAAACTAAAATTTTTTGACATCTTCATAAAATTCTCAATGAAAGCCACGGTAAGCTGAATAATTTATCGCATGAAAGGAAATTTAAATATTTTAAAAATTTAGGTTTAAACTTTTCATGATCTAATTAGTACATCCTGTCATGAATTAACAAAAAGAATAAAGATATTGATTTTTCATATATTCTTATTTACATTCTCATCTTTTTTGATGGTTAAATTTTCAAACGTATTAAAATATTTTTTACTTCTGACTAAAGAGGGGAATATTTAAACTCTTACCCTAACACAATGTCACTTTTTTCATCATTTTTTCGAAAGACTACACGGAGAGAATTTTATGATAAATACTACTATCCAAGTATTGTAAAAACAGGCTACCTAATGTCAATATTGCAAATACTATTCTGATTGTTAACTGTACCACATAGATATTGTAACGTCCACGTTTTCTAAATCAAATAATCTAATTAATCCCCGGCTCGAAATTTGCTCGCCGGAGTCCAGGGTCATAAACGGGGATCACAAAATATAAACAAAACACTTCATTTTATATTAAATCAAAGAAAAAGAAAAACCTCTTTATTGGCCTGATCATGTTAATAAACAATATAAGCAAGATAAACAAATTATTCAATATAAACAATACATTAGAACACTTTTTTCACACATATTCGCGGTTCAAAATCAATAACGCAGTTCAAAATCAGTAAACAATATAAACAATGTAAGCAATATAAACTAATACAAATAGAACATTCTATCCAAACATACACGATGGTATTCACGGTTCAAACTCAAAAACGCGGTCTACAAAACACAAACTAGTTTCCCAATAACACCCCCCCCCCTTCGTGGTGACTAGCCGTCATCCCTGAGGGTCCTAAATTCTACCCTGAGAGCAAGTGGAGAGTTTCCTCCTCGCCCCCACCTACACGGCTTATGGATCACCTACCGTATCTCAGCTGAAGGCCTCGGCACGGGGAGTCGCACTTTCATCCGGTCGATCCACGATACTTACCTGGGCCTTGGTCAGACTCCAGGTTGAATATCATCCTCTCGAATTACTTGGTGAAGAGTATTCATCCGAGTAATTCTTCCGAGAAAAAATTGCTTATCAAAATTATTTTCAAAACGGAACTTAACATATTTTTGAAACATCACTACAAACAAGAAATCTTCGCCATCTATCGAGGCTCGCGCAAGCTCAACAATCGTCGAAAATTTCTAAGTTTTTATTCTCAAAGACAAATTCTAACAAATTCATTTACAATTTTAATCGTAATTCCCTTCATTTTCTATCCATTCGTTTCGTTAAATTCACAATTCTTTATTATTTTTATCGTAATTTCTTTCATTATATATCCATTCGTCGATTTCCCATACTAAAACTTGCTTGAGACTTATAAAATTTTCGCTTACCCAAATTATTTCTCACAAAATAATAATCGTCATTTCTTTCATCATATATCCATTCGTCGCTTTCCCATACTAAATCGGCTTGGGACTTAGAATAATTTCCCATTCTTTTAATTCTTTTACATTTATATTCTTTTGCTCGCTAAATTCGCTCGACTTCAAAATAATTTCTCACACTCTTCAAATTTTCTAACTTAATCAAAACTTTGGTAACAACAATATATTATTATTAACTAAATAAATACAATAATTAAATAATAATCACTGCAATGATCATAATAATTGTTTCTATTAATTTTTTAAGTAATTAATAAAAATAAACCAAAATACTCAAATACAAAAAGTAAAATCTTGGTCATCCCGGGAAAAACGTATTAGATCTGGCCATATATAAACAGATCTGGCCAGATCTTTAAATTGTCTCTATCTGACGAGATTAACAAATTAATTTATTCGAAAACAATTATTTAATTTATTAAATTCTAATAAATATTTTTTAACATTCAATAAATATTTATTTGGGAGGAAAGTATATTTAGTAAAATAGTTTATCAGTATTTATTAATAGTTAACAAATATAGTTATATCTGGCCAGATATAATAAAATATTTTTGTGTCTGACTTTTTTTTTAACCCAGATATAGTTATATCTGTTTAGATTTGATCAGATATGATTATATCTGATTATGTCTGATGTATTTTTCCACTCGGATATAGTTATATCTGTTTAGATCTGATCAGATATGACTATATCTGATTATGTCTGATGTATTTTTCCACTCAGATATAGTAGTATCTGTTTAGATCTGATCAGATATGACTATATCTGATTATGTCTGATGTATTTTTCCACTCAGATATAGTAGTATCTGTTTAGATCTGATCAGATATGACTATATCTGATTATGTCTGATGTATTTTTCCACTCAGATATAGTAGTATCTGTTTAGATCTGATCAGATATGACTATATCTGATTATGTCTGATGTATTTTTCCACTCAGATATAGTAGTATCTGTTTAGATCTGATCAGATATGACTATATCTGATTATGTCTGATGTATTTTTCCACTCAGATATAGTAGTATCTGTTTAGATCTGATCAGATATGACTATATCTGATTATGTCTGATGTATTTTTCCACTCAGATATAGTAGTATCTGTTTAGATCTGATCAGATATGACTATATCTGATTATGTCTGATGTATTTTTCCACTCAGATATAGTAGTATCTGTTTAGATCTGATCAGATATGACTATATCTGATTATGTCTGATGTATTTTTCCACTCAGATATAGTAGTATCTGTTTAGATCTGATCAGATATGACTATATCTGATTATGTCTGATGTATTTTTCCACTCAGATATAGTAGTATCTGTTTAGATCTGATCAGATATGACTATATCTGATCATGTCTGATGATTTTTTTAACTCAGATATAGTTATATCTGTTTAGATCTGATCAGATATAACTAGATCTGATTATGTCTCCAATCCCATGTCTGATCAGATATAAATAGATCTGACCAGATATAATCAGATCTGACCAGATATA
The DNA here is from genome assembly GCA_905319865.3 of Cotesia congregata. NCBI lineage: Eukaryota > Metazoa > Arthropoda > Insecta > Hymenoptera > Braconidae > Cotesia > Cotesia congregata. Next base: position 10,050,550 of record CAJNRD030001120.1, read on the forward strand.
ATTATATCTGGTCAGATCTAAACCGTTTTCCCCGGGATATTAGTTAAATTTACTATCTGAATAATAATTATTATAATCATGGTGGTAACTTAAAGATCGTTAACTAAATCTTAATATATATAAATCACGTGTCACGTTGTTTGTCCGCGATGGGCTCCTAAACTACTTAACCGATTTTAAATTAAATTTGCACACCGTGTGCAGTTTGATCCAACTTGAAAGATAGGGTAGTTTTTATCTCAATTATTCATCTCAATAATTGTTATTGCAAATTAAATGTTTATTATACGACTTTGGTGTGTATTTATCGGTTAATTCTATAAAGTCCTAATAGATGGCGGTTTGGCATCTAAGTTCCACAGATATCCGGTAGATGGCTTAAATCTCAAGGCCAAACACTGTCTATTTGAAGGCCATCCCTGCAACTTCCCGTTCATTTTGTACTTAAGCGCTCAAAATTATACATTACGTTTTTGAGCTCTTCGAGCTCAAAAATATGTTTTTTTGGGCTCTCCAAGCTCAAAACTCTAATAGCAGTTTAATAAAACACAATATTTCGAATTTTTAAACCACAATAACTTTTGAATGAATGAACCGATTTTCACGCGGTTGGCAGCATTTAACGCAGTTTTTGAAGCCTCATAGAGAATCTCTAAGTATGAATTGATCGAACAAGGAATTTTGGAGTGATTCCGAAAAAATACTTTTTTCGGTTTTCTTTCGTTAACCGATTTTGACCGGACTGGCGGCAATCGACGTGGTTTTTTGATGTTAAGAGCTGATTAGTTTTTGGAATCGATCGATAAAGCCGTTTGAAAGTTATTCTAAAAAAGCCACATTTGAAAAATTTTTTTTTGTAGTTTTTTTTTAGATTTCTCAAAATCTACCGATCCGAATTGGTCCAAAGTGTATTCAAAATCTGTTTGGTCAAGCCCTTTCGAATGGTGCCAATCGCGATGAAATCGGTCAAGCTGTTCAAAAGTTATAAAAGAGTTACACACACACACACACACACACACACACACACACACACACACACACACACACACACACACACACACACACACACACACACACACACACACACACACACACACACACACACACACACACACACACACACACACACACACACACACACACACACACACACACACACACACACACACACACACACACACACACACACACACACACACACACACACACACACACA
>CAJNRD030001120.1:10054188-10065570 GCA_905319865.3 Cotesia congregata
TGCAATTTTTTATAAATATCTTTTTAGTTGTAATTTAATTAATAAAAATAAATCAAAAACTTTTAGACGTCTGCTAACTTTATTGTCATAAATGAAGTTAGCTGACATTTCATAATTTTTAGAAATTTTTTATTGAAAAAATTTCAATTAAACAATTAAAAAAAAAATTTCACATGTAAAAAACTCGAAAAACTATAAGTGCAATTTTTTATAAATATCTTTTTAGTTGTAATTTAATTAATAAAAATAAATCAAAAACTTTTAGACGTCTGCTAACTTTATTGTCATAAATGAAGTTAGCTGACATTTCATAATTTTTAGAAATTTTTTATTGAAAAAATTTCAATTAAACAATTAAAAAAAAAATTTCACATGTAAAAAACTCGAAAAACTATAAGTGCAATTTTTTATAAATATCTTTTTAGTTGTAATTTAATTAATAAAAATAAATCAAAAACTTTTAGACGTCTGCTAACTTTATTGTCATAAATGAAGTTAGCTGACATTTCATAATTTTTAGAAATTTTTTATTGAAAAAATTTCAATTAAACAATTAAAAAAAAAATTTCACATGTAAAAAACTCGAAAAACTATAAGTGCAATTTTTTATAAATATCTTTTTAGTTGTAATTTAATTAATAAAAATAAATCAAAAACTTTTAGACGTCTGCTAACTTTATTGTCATAAATGAAGTTAGCTGACATTTCATAATTTTTAGAAATTTTTTATTGAAAAAATTTCAATTAAACAATTAAAAAAAAAATTCACATATAAAAAACTTGAAAAACTATAAGTGCAATTTTTTAAAAATATTTTTTTACTTGTAATTTAATTAATAAAAAAAAATCAAAAATTTTTAGACGTCTGCTAACTTCAGTGTCATGTATATTTAGTCTTAAATCATAACTCGTAATGATAAAATGCTCATCTAGGAAATTAGTAGCAAAATCAAAACTGAATGTTAATTTTTTTATACACTATAAATATAATTGCTAAATAAAGATTAAAACTTGTAGATTTTCAAACAGAAGGAAAGTACTGAGAGTATTCAAAATGAAAAAAAATATATATAAAAAAAAAGTACTACCATTTAAGTTTATATGCATAAAAAAGGTACGAAAAATAGAACCGCAAATAATATCGCAAACGATCCTTGTCTGAGTTAGCTCAGGATAAAATGGTGAAGAATAAAGAGGGTAGAGAAGAAATGTTATAAGAGGAATGATAAACTAAAGGAAAGGGAAGAGGTATGAAGATCCTTTCGCGTCGGTGCGGAGCCTCGTCATTAGCTCTAACGAGGTTACCCTCGGGCTGACTATACACTCCTCCTCTTCTACTAGTACTTGTACTTCTGGCTCTCCTTTTACTGTTATGTTATTCAATAGTGTTCAACACCAGCATCAAAAGCCAGAGCATTCTCTCAGCACAATCGATCTGTCCTTATCTTACTCTTTATCTGGTTGCCACCGAACAATAACGTGGCATATATCTGAGTTCTGAGTTTGTGCACACAAACGAGAACGACTCCTGGACCAAAGCCCAGGGATCCTACCCTAGTTACTTGCTAAAACGCGAGAGAAGGGATAATAAGATCTGCGACAATCAACTCGAACGTCGCGCGGCACGACCCCTTGGGCGAGCGAGCAAGCGCCGTCCGCCACGTTACGACCGTATACTATGGGCTTTCTAACGTTTATACCCTTCATCCCTTGCTCATATACATAGCTTTTAAAATTTTTTATTTGTTTTATCTATCTATGTACTAACTACATTTTTCTCACTCATTTTATATAACTCTTCACTCTTCTTTACGTCATTTTAACCCAGTTGACAATCAATCTTTTCTAGGTTTTTATTTTTACCTTTTATTTTATGCTATTCCAGCTGACTAGGTATTTATTCGAATTGGCCAAGCTCCGTTGAGTTTCTTCACCGAAAATAGGATCAAAGATAATAGATTCGCGTTTTTTTATCAGCCTCAAAAAAAAAAAACTGTAACTCGATTCTAGAGAAAAAAATCATGAATCAAGAAAACCATTTTAGAAAATTTTATTTTATTTCTTAGTCTTAAGCTCTATTTCTTCCCGCATGGAAAAATATATATGCGAAAAATATATGCAAATATATATTTTCACATATATTTTTTTTGCGCTAAATATATGTCCGCATATATGTTCACATATATGCGTAGATATATGTTCACATATATGCGTAGATATATGTTCACATATATGCGTAGATATATGTTCACATATATGCGTAGATATATGTTCACATATATGCGTAGATATATGTTCACATATATGCGTAGATATATGTTCACATATATGCGTAGATATATGTTCACATATATGCGTAGATATATGTTCACATATATGCGTAGATATATGTTCACATATATGCGTAGATATATGTTCACATATATGCGTAGATATATGTTCACATATATGCGTAGATATATGTTCACATATATGCGTAGATATATGTTCACATATATGCGTAGATATATGTTCACATATATGCGTAGATATATGTTCACATATATGCGTAGATATATGTTCACATATATGCGTAGATATATGTTCACATATATGCGTAGATATATGTTCACATATATGCGTAGATATATGTTCACATATATGCGTAGATATATGTTCACATATATGCGTGCATATATGTTCACATATATGTGCACATATGTGTCTAGAGATACACAGAAAAAAATTTAACTTGAATCAAGAAAATAATTTTGAAAAATTTAACTTTCTTGATTTGAGTAAAAAAATTCTCAAACTTAGAAATTTTTTTTTCAGTGTATGCTTAATTACATATATGTCTACATATACGTAAGCATGTATCTCTGCATATATGTCAGCATCTATGTGAAAAATATATGTTGACATATTTTTTTTGCATAAATATATGCGGCATATATATTATATATGCGACATATATATTTCTCCATGCGGGGAAAGAAAATCTTTTTTAAATGTGATTTTTTTGCAATAACTTTTAAACGGTTTCATCAATCACCTCCAAAAACTAATCAGCTTTTAACATCAAAAAACCACGTTGATCGCTACCGGTCCGGTCAAAATCGGTTGATTCGTTCGAGAGATATCGTGAAGAAAGAAAACCGAAAAAAGTGTTTTTTCGGAATCACTCCGAAATTCCTAGTTCGATCAATTTAAACTTGAAGATTCTTTCTGAAGTTTAAAAAACTGCGTCGAATGCCGCCAACCGCGTGAAAGTTGGTTCATTCATTCAAAAGTTATTGCGGTTTGAAAATTCAAAAAGTAGTGTTTTATCAAACTTTTATCAGACTTTTGAGCTTGTATTTTCAAAGAAGTATTCTTTGAAGAGCTCAAGAGTTCAAAGAGCTCAAAAACGTCATAAGTGCAATTTTGATCACCTAGGTATGGAATTAGCGGGAAGTTGCAAGGATGGCCTTCACACACTAAAAAATTTTTCGTCATTGTGTAAAGTGTAAAAATGTTTGTGTAGAATTTAACATTTTAGTGTGTAGAATTTAACATTTTAGTGTGTAGAATTTAACATTTTAGTATGTTGATTCAACACAGATTGTGTAAAAAAAGTCATCAACATAAATTTTTGTGTTAAATTTGACGAAAAACTTTTTACTGTGCAACCGTTTTCTAAATTTTTTGTCTTAAATCTAGCAGAAAAGTTTTTGAAGTAAATTGTACTTGATTCAAAAACTTTTTCTTTTAAATCAAGTCAATTTTTGAATCAGTATAAATATGTATATAGGTTCTGTAACAGTTTAACCGCAGACATTTCAACCGACGACTTTTCAACCGAAGGACATTTAAACCGAAGGACAATTCAACCGATAACAGTTGAACTGCAATTTTTCTGATAAAATGATCACGAAATCCATGATAAAAGGGCACAATACTCATCTTTTCCTTGAAATAATGCGAAAAAAATTTTATAATTGTAATTATTATTATGTGTTTACTCAGCAATAGGCCATTACAACCGCGGGTAATCGTGTTGCGCCCTTTTATCATGGTTTTTGTGTGTGATGTTTATTCGACATTAGACCAACACAAATGCGGGTAATCGTGTTGCGTCCTTTTAACATGGTTTGAATGTGTGTTTACTCAGAAATAAGCCATTACAAACGCGGGTAAACGTGTTGCGCCCTTTTATCATGGTTTTTGTATGTGTTTATTCGACATTAGACCAACACAGACGCGGGTAATCGTGTTGCGGTCTTTTAACATGCACGGAAAAAAAATTCTGGGAAAATTTACGATACAACTATTGTAAAGCTAGACTATACTTTTATTACTATTAATTTTCAAATATTTTAAAAGAAAATTTACTATTTATTCATGAAATTTTACAACTTACTATTGTAAAAAGTAAGATATTAAAATTTCCAGTGCTGCCTCTGTATCTTTCCAATAGAACTATAACAAATTTTACAATAGTTGAATTGGAATGTTTCTTAATTAGTGTGAGTGATGGCCGTGCACAGCGCTAGACTCCGAGTTTATGTAAATGTTAAAGGCCAGAGGTATTAGTTTATCTCGGATAGCGTAGAGGGAGAGTCTCTGGCTGCCAACAAAGAGTTCTGGGTTCGATTCCCGGATAGGACGAAATTTCCAACCTCTTTTTTCGGTTACTGTATAGGTATCAATTAGCCCAACCTCCTATCTCTCTCCCTCCCTAAAATTTCTTTTAAAACAAACGACTGTGAATTTTTACAACAGCTGAATTGTAAAGTTCACAAACACATATTGTATAATTTGCTCTATAATATTCGACTTTTTAAGTATCTTGCTAGTGTTGTTTGTTGGATAAAATTTACAATAGTAGATTGTAAAAATTACAAAATAAGAAGTATAGTCCACTGCTACTATTTTATTCAATAAAAATTACGATAGTGAAATAGTAAAAATTCCTTCAATTTTTTTTCCGTGTGGTTTGAATATGTGTTTACTCAGCAATAGGCCATTACAAACGCGGGTAATCGTGTTGCGCCCTTTTATCATAGTTTTTGTGCGTGTTTATTCGACAATAGACTAACACAGAAGCATTACCGTGTTAGGCCCTTTTATCATGGATTTTATGATCAATTTATCAGGAAAACCTGCAGTTGAACTGTCATCGGTTGAATTGTCTTTCGGTTTAAATGTCCTCCGGTTGAAAAGTGGTCGGTTGAAATGTCGTGGTTGAACTGTCGCGGTTGAAATGTCGGTTGACTAGTCGCGGCACCATGTACATACCCCTTTAAAGAAAAGAAAATGTTTTCAAATACCAAGGACGGAAAAAAAATTTTAAGTGTCCACTGAAAGATATCGTGAAAACAAACTCATCTATAAAATAACACGGTCATAGGATGTAGATGTTTTAAATTTTAGTTTTAACATTTTAAAATTTATATGTATACTTCTCCATCTCGAATATTAGTAAGCAACTCGAGTTTTGCTTATCTCACAAAGAATGAGGACTTACGAGTGGTCTCGTGGGATTCAAGCTTTCAGGTAATATAAAAATAAAATAAAAACGAACAGTGTCTCGAACATTTTGGTATTATCGTTTTATTTCGACAGTATTTTTTCTTACTTTATCATCAGAAAATGCAATATTCTCGAATCAATATCTTTCCAAGAGAATCAGATTCATTGTACTCTAACAAAAATAAGGGAAAATAACTAAATGTAGAAAAAATTAAGATAGAGATGAAAAAAAAAATTTATATAGAATATATTAAGTTTCTTTTATGTATATCTAGCGCTTGAGTTATACTGAATTAATTTGTGGCAATTAATTAAAAGTCAAGCAAGAGTTTTTACCACGGAGATCGAGAAACTCAAGGGGCGTAAATAATGGATGCATGGAAAACTGAAATGAAGCTGAGTTTTACTGAAGATATTTGAATTTGTGAAATATCCCCAATAGTAATCACATGAAAGTATCTTTGCGTAAGCTTATATTTAGTAATTAATCAAAAGCTGCATACTCATAAGTTATGTAATATTATTGAAGATTTTAATCCACTTGACGAAGATAACAATTCATCGATTTACCTAGCTGATTCAAGGACCTTGTTGTACTTGACATATGCGTTCATTAGACTAGAGTTCAAATGCTACCTATGCAATTGCAAATGGAACTTCTAATGATGCTACTCACCTAAATTCTGTCAGTAATCACCATTCAAAGCCCAAAGTCCTTCCAATAATCAGTTCCTGTATAGTAACTTAACCCTTGATATCGAAATTTAATGCAACTAATTAGACAGTTATTTAGCTGGTGGTGGTGGTGGTGATGATGATGATAATAATAATGATACCAAAAATAATAATAATAATAATAAATTGACGACAACAACAGCAACAAATACTAAGAGCAGTCTCGAAAGACTACCATAGAGTAGTTCAACTCGGGTTGTTTTATCGCTTACGAGTACGATCTTATATAAGTAATTGAGATTCTCCAAAAAGAAGACTCTCGTCTAAACAGGGGATCACAAATCGGCTTTTATGCAATCATCGTTATGCAAGCATACTCATGGCAATCCGCTATAACTGCTGCTATATTAGACAAAATAATACCATAAAATCTGCTATTTGATACATAAATAAATAAATACCAAAGTGTTATCATCATATTACCTTAAAAATATATTTTTTGTGAGATTTTAAAGCAAAAAAATCCTCCGGTTTTTTCAGTCAAGATTTTCAATCATAAAATATTGGATAAAACCTTGTTAACGTAGGTCCATTGTTGAGTTTTCGTTTTCGACCTCAAGTGTTAGTTGCACGCCCCACATCGGCAACCGAACAATAGTAACGCGTTCATCCGGCGTAGAGTAATATCGACAACTGCTATTCACGCAGAAGCCTGATAACACGATGGCAACCAACTAAATAGCCAGGAGGTCAAACCAGGTTTGTTTGTAAAAGAAAAAAGGAACCATAACTATTGAATTTTCTCCTTCTCTTCTTATTTGTTAACAATAAAATTATATACTGCTCTGTTCTTAATATTGAAAATGAATGACAACTCAATTATATTAACAAAGACTGCTGGAAAAATTAATAGATGTGTTAGAAACATATACAATCCATCAAGATCGGCTCACGTTACTTCCATGCAGGTAGAAACTACTAAGTTAGTTGACTTCGCATAGTACAAGTGAATTTTGATTGTGTGCCCAGCATATCAAATAATGTATTTGCATCATGATAAGTTACTACAAAATAACTTTAAATTTTACATTCCATCCGAAAGATAGCACTTAAAAATAGAAATCGACTACCACTGGACCGTGTTCCTTCGAAAAACTTTACGGAAATATCATCACGTCATTATTTGTTTTTTATGAACGACACAAGCCGTTCTTGCCGGCCTCGCTGAGCGAATAACAGAATAGAATGACTAAAATCATACTATTTTCTACTTTACTTACTAATAATAAAAAAAATTTATTCATACTCCTATTAAGAACTTGATGATTTTTTTTCAATTTTAAAACAAACAAATAACGATTGTGAAACTAACATAAAAAAATACTAAAATCAAGAGGGTAGTGTAAAATTTAACCGATATTTACTATTTAAAGTTTTCTAAAAATTGTAAGAAATAGAGTGATTACTGAACTCTAGCAATTTAAATATGATTAATTTTTTTTTTTTTATTAAATCTAACAATTTTTTACTGTATTTATACAATTTTATTATAAGATATTATTGTTCATTTTGCGACTTCCTTCTTTATATAATATAACTTTATCTATACTAATATTATAAAGAGGAAAGATTTGTTTGTTTGTTAGTTTGCATTGAATAGGGTCCGAAACTACTGAACCGATTTGAAAAATTCTTTCACTGTTGGAAAGCTACACTATCCTCGGGTGACATAGGCTATGTTATATTTTCAAATTTTTGTTAAATACCCGTGCGAAGCCGGGGTGAACTACTAGTATTATATATAACTTCCTTATTTATTAATACACGGAAAGAAAATTGAAGAAATTTTTACTATTTTGCTGTCGTAATTTTTATTAAATAAAATAGTAGCGGTGGACTATACTTGTCATTTAATTACTTTTACGATCTACTATTGTAAATTATATTCAACCAATAAGACTATCAAGAGACTTAAAAAGTCTAATAGCCAGAGAGACTCTCCCTCTATGCTATCCGAGATAAACTACTACTGATGTCCTTCAGCATTTACATAAACTTGGAGTATAGCGCTGTGCATGGCCAACACTCACACTAATTGAGAAATATTACAATTATCTATCGTAAAATTTGTTACTTCTATTGGAAAGATACATAGACAGCACTGGAAATATTCGTCTAAAATATTTGAAAGTTACCACTAATACAAGTATAGTCCAGCATTACGATAGTTGTGTTGAAAATTTTCAGGAATGATTTGCAGGATTATACGTTTTTCAGATTTTTTATGATAACATGGATTTTAATGTCAATCTATTTCGAATTTCCTAGTCTATTTATTTAGAATATATATATACTAGCTGTTACCCGCCCGCTCCGCTGGACGCTTTATAGAATTGTATTTTTAGATCTAGACCTGAAATTTAATTGGAGTATTGTTTTGACTTGCACAGATTCCAAATTCCATCAAATTGGCCAGTATCTTTTATCCATGTGATTATTCTAGCTAAAATTCATTGTAACTCTCAATGTGCAATAACTATAACATTCCTGTGGCTTTCTTCGAAAAATGAATATTAATTGACACGAAGAAATAAATTTTAAGATGAGCATTGATAGTTTTAGTTAAAGTAATTGCAGGTCTCATAAGTGAAGTTGAAATCTGCCTAGCTTAAATTGCGACAAATTTCGCCGTTAATTTAAATTTCCTCCGTAACATCAATTATACATAGAAAATTATTTGTACTTGTTTTCTACGAATTTTCTTAAAATGAGTAGCCAAATTTCTTTTCTATATCTCATGTATTTAGAAAATGCAATGCTTTTAATCTGTTACATTTTCGCGATCCCGTAATAAGAACAATTCATCGGTAATGTGATCAGCAAAAATAAAATGTATGTAAAATTCTTAGTCTGTTGATTGAATAGCGACATGTAATGTTAAATTTTGGAAACGTTACAATGACTTTTTTGCTGCTGCCAATGAGACGATTGTTGTAAGAAAATATCACTATTAAGAAAGAAAAATTAAGACGACGGTTGACCCTAAGGGCCACCTCTGCAACTTCCCGCTCATTTTGTACTTAAGCGCTCAAAATTACACATTATGTTTTTGAGCTCTTCGAGCTCAAAACTCTAATAGCATTTTAATAAAACAATTTTTTGAATTTTCAAACGGCAATAACTTTTGAATGAATGAACCGATTTTCAGGCGGTTGGCGGCAATCGACGCAGTTTTTGAAGACCTATGAAGAATCTTCGAGTTTAAATCGATCAAGCAAGGAATTTCGAAGTAATTCCGAAAAAATGCTTTTTTCGGTTTTCTTTCGACAACGATAACTCACGTAAGAATCAACCGATTTTGACCGGGCTTGCGGTGATCGACGTGATTTTTTAATCTTAAGAGCTGATTAGATTTTGAAATTAATCGGTGAAGCCATTCAAAAGTAATTCCAAAAAAACCACACACACACACACACACACACACACTCGGGGCAGAAGAGATACTGCTACCGGGCGCGTCTCCTCGAGCGGATGGGAGAACGCTCGGTGTCCTTGGATGACACTTAATTTCTTAGTTGATGAGGTACAGCGGGTAGGAGCCAAGCAAAATAACCAAACAAAATAAGCTCCCGTAGACAAAACTCCCCTTTAATGGGTTGGTCACACTAACTGACCTAGCAAGACGATTGGTCCCTGCTGTAACTCACTGGGAGTGTCCGAAACCTGTATTCCAGTTTCCGACGATGCAGGCCACGGCTGATGTGAGCTTGCTCTGTCGAGGTGTAAGTTGCAGCAGTGGATCAGGAGCCAGTCACTTCGGGCCCTGATCAGGAAGTACGCAGTGAGTGTTAGAGATCGGAATCTTCACCACCCCGAGCGAGTCTAGTCCGTCCGTGTATTCCGGGACTAGCTAAGTGTCGGCTAGGCCTCAGGGAACTGGGGTAGGAGTACTATCTCCGAGGGTACACCCGTTCCTAGTTATGACAACCCGCTCCACTCTGTACGATGCGCTGGTAAACAAAAAAAGTATGAGTAATTTACAGGAAACAAACAAGAGTAGAAACGGGCTTCATGCCCAACAAGCAGCGATTGACGCAAGCGCTGAAATGAAGCGGTCGCAAGCGCTCGAACGCCTTAAAAAGCTGACCAGTGAGTTGAATGATTTCGTACAGTCGAAGGTCAATATTCACAAGGAGATTAAGTCCAAGACTCTCCAAAGGTTTGAGAAACTGGACGAAGAATGGCGCTCATCATTGCAGCGCACTTCCCGTGATACACCGGAGAAAACCTGTCAAGCTGACGTCGTGACTGACGAAGCAATGGACACCGGAGCCGAAGGTGACGGTGAATCAGTCGCTGAAGACAGGCGTGAAACTTTCGGCAAGCCTGGTAAGAGAAAAGAAAGACCCTCTCCAGACCCAACATTCAGCCAAGCAACAAAGAAGAAAGACCTGAAGGAAAGCCCTCTGCAAAGAACAGCACTGCAAAGCGACGAACAGATGAAAGCGTCAGCTTGGCAACGAGTTCAGTCCAAAAAAGAACTGAAAAGGCAAAGGAAAGAGCAGCTCCCAAAGCAACCATCGAAAGAGCCCCGGCCGGAACCTAAGCGGAAGAAACCGCGAAAATGGATCAGACCTGACGCTCTGACCATCCGTCCAGTCGAGAAGGAGAAGTACGCCGAAATATTGCGTCGTATAAAGCAGGCCGTCCCTGACGAACAGGTCCGCACAACCGTGGAAAAGATCCACAAAACCAAAACTAGGGACATGCTGATTACGCTCTCAAAGAAGAGTATCGACAAAGGCCAAGCCTTGCAAAAGACCATCATGGATATTCTTCAAAAAGAGGCCGAAGTAATCTGCAAAGGACCGCAGGAGACCATCGAGATCCGAGACATTGATGATGACACGACGAAGGAGCACATTCAGACTGCCCTGAAAACGGAAACCGGAGAAACTTGCGAAATACCACTAGAGGCTATCAAGATCCGTAAGGCCTACAGAGGTACGCAAACAGCTACAGTGACACTACCAGCAGCTGCAGCACAACAGCTACTGGAAGGAAGCGGCAAAATAAGGATTGGCTGGGTCAATTGCCGAATAAGAGCAACTAGAAGGCCAGTCCAATGCTTTAAATGCTGGCACTTTGGACATGTTGGGCCCCAATGTAAAAGCCAAGTAGACCGATCTAAACTCTGCATCAGATGTGGACAAG
>CAJNRD030001120.1:10071928-10094777 GCA_905319865.3 Cotesia congregata
TTAAAAAGCTTTTTTTTGAAAATTGACGAACAGTTCTGTAATATTACAATGCGTGTTAGGTTTATACAAGAAGATTGTAAAATTACAATACATCTTAGTAGATTTCCTGACAGGTGTTGGAAAATTACATGAATTGTATTTTATTTAGCATTGCTATACACTGATTTGTAATTTTACATATCATTTGTTTTGTAATATGATTGTAATTTTACAAAAATTTTTAATAGTGTACAAGCATTTAAAAAAAGAAACTATTTTTTTCAAAAATCTATATCTTGAAAATGGCTCAAAAAAAAAATTAAATAAATCATGGAGGCCTTTTCAATAGGTACTGTAACATGGAACATTATCAAAAAAATTCGAGATGCAAAAACAAAATAGTGTCCGATTTGGCAGAGAATTCCCTATGCTATTGCTAGCATCAGGTTTCAGAACCGAATTATAAAATTAACGACTTGTCCATTTTTTAAATTTATTATTCATTATAATTAGCGATTTATATTTTTAATATACAGAATATCTAAATAAGATAGTTAATTAAAGTGGAATAAAATGAAAATGTGCCGGTCGAAAATACTAGTTTTAATTTTTAAATGTATGTATTTCACATAATATTATTTAAAAGTCACCATGTAGCTGATACGGCCCATTGATTATCGGGAGCAAGTTTTATTGACTTTTAAAATGATTAGAATAGGGTAAATTAATGAAACTATTTTTGGAAACACGTTTAGCTAGGTGATGAATTCGAAGACGAAATCTGCAAATAGTTAAATTGATTTTACCGGAGGAAATGGGATGCAGGGATTTCCTGGAATGCTTGCCACATCCCCTGGGATGGCTCGCTATTCACCGTAAGTAATACTCTGCCACAAGCAGCTTCACCATCTAGTGATTCGTCCAATCTCCATAGATGGCGTTGATGGACCGAAGGATCCCCAGCTAGTCAGTTTCTTTATCTTACTCAGGACGATACTGAGAAATGGGCTAACAACTAGGTCGCAGTTAACTTGATACTATTCCCATGGAAAACTAATTTTCTGAGTAAATGAAAAAAGAAATTGAAATATGATGTGTAAAACGGAAGGAACGAATGAATAGCCAGCATGAAAATCCACTGGTGAGAAATGTGACGTAAACTTCCGCTCGGCGCGTTGTCTCTGCTAATTTTTTATTCGTAGTTCTGGCAGTGACCCGAGAATAGTCAGACACCTCTTTTTATACATGATATATATATATATATATATATATATATATTATTATTATCACCCAGAACACACTTTTGTCTTGTAATTTTTTTAACTTTCATGTCCAATTAAGTTGTATCATTATTTCAAATAATACAAATTCACTGAGAGGAATTTTATGAGTTTTTTATCCTCTGGAAATGTATACCAATGGAACATCGGACAATTGAATCTCTAGAGTGTCATCTGAGGATCACGACAATCGTATAAAAGCAAACTGAACTCACAGGCAGAAAACCCAATGATCCGACGAGTAAAACAACAAGTCTTTACAATCGCAAGGACTACGCGAGATATAATACCCCAGGGATCGATCATAGCAAATGGAAAATGTATACGTAGAACCGTATATGTCTGTGCTTATCACTTCTCTTTTTCATGGACGATAATCATACTCAAACGTATGTAGGAAATATACTGTGATCAAACCTCAACTCCATTATAACGTCCTTAACGTTTAGTTTGGTAATTAATTTACTTGATCAATCGAAGTGCTTGAAGTTGTGCATTACTCTTAATTTGACAAGGTCAAACAATTTACTCACCTCTATTATATTCATGTAACTCGTGTGGGATAATAAATTGTATGAATATCTCGAAAAAACAAAGCATCAATACTCCTAGATATAACTAGACATTATTGAAAATTGTTAACTATTTCTATGTCGTTGAATGATAACACCGGCACACAAAAAAAAGACGCCATTCGGTCACACCCGAAATGGAAGGTAGATTTTATGGAATGAATTATCATCTTGTCTCAATAACTTTCGTTTGACATGGAATATAATTTATTTTGGTTGTATTACACATTGTAGGTTGTATTACATACATTGTAATACAACAGTAGGTTACTGGTACATACATAAGTAATGTTGATTTAGATCTTTTTATGATTTTGTCTTTAATGATTTAGATTTTTAGAAAGACAAAATTCCGAGTAAATTCCGACATGAGGACCAATGCAAAAGATTAAGTTCTATGAAATCTACCTAAAAAACTGTTTGTGCATTTGACCGGACCCACCTACGGACATGTACTTCGACCCGCTGAATCCTAATTTGAAGTCCGTTTCGCCCGGTCACCCTCCAGATTTGACTAACATGCAAAAAACCCCAAAAAAAGGCAAAAAATTGCGAAAAACTGCAGTCACAGCGATGAATAGTATATTACGACCCGAGGCCAGAAAGTTGGATTTCCTGGCGTATGTGATATGATGGTCGAGGCGTAGCCGAGGCTATCATATCACATACGTCAGGGCATCCAACATTCTGGTCATGGGCTGTATACTATTTTTCTTGCTCTCCAGCCGAAAGTACGCAACCCCGGGGAAGGGGTTTTGCCGGGGGTGAGGGGGGCGCCGCCCGACTTTTGTAAAGCCAAGGTTTTACTGGTCGGGGCGGGCATAATAAAAAAGTAAAAATTAATAAATAAAAAAAAAATAAATTATTTTAAAGTTTACTAACAAACGCTCTGATTAAGAGAGATAACTTGCACAGAACTTGTCACAAATATTTAAACTCGATTTAATAACAGAATTAATTTTTTTAAGTTGATTAAAAATTAGTTTTTAATTAGACGGCTAAGAAAGATTGAAATTTAATTATTAGAAGCTTGTAGAGTACATGGATTGTTTTATAAACAAATCGCTTTACTATAGCTGTCAAAATATATAAGAAAGCAAATAAAATCTACAAAACTTTTATATTTTATTTTCTAAAATTTTTATATAAATTATTTGTGCAGTATTATATTATTAAATAGTTCATTAACAATAATCTAGTAAGAAATTATTTTTATTTATTTGACACTTTTTGGTTAGTTTATGTGTTGACATGTTACATACAGACGATGTTGTGACTGTTATATACAGTCGAAACTCGCTGTATAGACCGGTCGCACCACGGAAGTACGAAAGAAAGCGAGGCTCTGTGCTGCCGGCCAGAAAATATGCGTAGCGCGCATGCGTAGAGAGCCGGCCATAAATGTTGCTCTTAAGCAAGAAAAAAATTTTTGTGGACCCGAATCAAGTATGATTTTTATGTATTTCAATTCACCGAATCTGAATTTGAACTTTAATTATAATTATAGCTATAGCCCGTTGAGCCGTCAAAATTAAAAAAAATTACGAATAACCAAAAAAATTGCAATAAATCATGAAAAATCGAAATTATCGAGATGAAATGCAACTCAACTTCACATTAACGTACTTATCACTAGGCGACAACTTCGGTCTATTTGCTCGAGGACATACTATATACTAACCTAGATCATTCTTATAGACAAAACGAATAGGAGCGAGTGCTGTCGCACGCACGAGTGCAAATATACGAAATAGTTTTAGATTATGTTGCGTAATACGTAACTTTTCATCAGCTGATACATTCAGACTATATTAAAATTTTCAACTTTGACAGTAATTACATCTTTTAATTAATTGAGGGCAAAAATTTATAACTTTAGTCATTTTCTACGAGCAAGTATTTTAATAGGCTATTCATTAACGGCTCAGCACGAACGTCGACTTTTCAAAAATCGTCACTTCCGTAAAGAGTGATTCGCTCACGCTTCATAGTAATGTTTTATTGATTACCGGAAATGACTGAAGATACAACAAGTGACTCCGGCAAAAATTAAACAAGTGATTGCTGAACGAATCTTTAGTACAGAAATAAACAAAATATTTAATTATTATAGGAAAAAGTTAATAAAATGATTAAATCAATTTTTAATTTATAAATAAGTAGATAGAACGAATCATCTACAGACAAAAAAATGTCAATCATCTTTTCCATTTGAATAAAAAAAAATAAGGAAAACGGTTGACCCTAAAGGCCATCCGTGCAACTTCCCGCTAACCCCATACCTAAACGCTCAACATTTCACTTATTTTGTTTTTGAGCTCTTCGAGCTCAAAAGTACAATTTCTGTGTATTTTGAGCTCTCCGAGCTCAAAGAGATAGCTTTTTTATGCTTTTGAGCTCTTCGAGCTCAAAAGTCTGATAGAAGTTTGACAGAACACTATTTTTTGAATTTTCAAACCGTAATAACTTTTGAATGAATGAACCGATTTTTACGCGGTTGGTGGCACTCGACGCAGTTTTTTAAACCTCATAACGGATCTTTAAGTTTAAATCGATCGAATCGAGAATTTCGAAGTAATTTCAAAAAAACACTTTTTTCAGTTTTCTTTCGACAATGATAACTCACTAACGAATCAACCGATTTTGACCGGGCTTGCGGTGATCGACGTGATTTTTTGATCTTAAGAGCTGATTAGATTTTGAAATTGATCGGTAAAGCCATTTAAAAGTAATTCCAAAAAACCACATTTCAAAAAAATTTTAACTTCCCGCTAAGAAAATTGAAAATTTTCAAAAATCGGGAAGTTATTGGTTTTACCCCGTTTTTCGAAAATCGAGTTCTCATCAAATCTTGACGTTTTCAGTTCCTAGGAAGCTTCCCTGAATGTTTTCGCGATGACGTCCGTATGTCTGTGTGTTTTTTTTTTTTTTTTTTTTTTTTTCAAGAGGTACGAAAAAAGATCTTCAAAAGACACCGCTATCGTTAACTCTGCCGCCCATCTTACGGAAGATATCGATAGTCGGTAGTGTGGAGATTTTTACCCACTAAAAAAAACATTCCTCTTCCCCTCTCTCCTAGATGGTACGGGGAGGACTGGATTGGAACCGCGTTAGCATTACTTCAATCCAGTCGTGCTGCGTCTCACGACGCCTACTCCTGGCTACTGGTCCCTTTCTGGGATTTTGTCTTTCAGGAGGTGCTGTGCATAAGCTGCAACAGCTAACCAGTTTTCCTCTTGTTCGATCATATAGGTCACCAGGCTTGAGGGGGAGAGCCTAGTGCCTATGATCTCTTCGGTGCTTCTTCTGTAGTCCTTCCATCGAGCACACTCGAAAAATGTGTGTTCGGCGTCGTCGATTTTATCCGGGCAGTATTTGCATGTTGGTGTGTTGTATATAAACCTATCTTGAAGAGATAGGCGTTGTACTGCCCATGCCCTGTCAGTAGTTGGGTCAGGAAGAAATCCGTGTCCCCGTGTTTCCGAGAGAGCCAGGCGTTGATGTTTGGGATCAGTCGCGCTGTGATAATCACGATCTGTTTCACCGTAGTAAGGAAACGTTTCTTTATGATCGCAATACGTTTTGACATATTCACTATACCATGAAAAGTTAATATAAAAATCTGAAGTATAGAGTATATCAGGTTATAATATCGTGAAAATGACGATACTGTTTTGAGCTAATCACAATACTACGTTCACAATCCACTGGATCACTCTAATAGCAATACTTTTTTCTCCGTGTAACTGTACATTTTAACCTAATACAACTCCTGATTATTAAGTTTTAAGCTTTGAATTAGTAAATTAAATACAAGAACTGAAAAAAAATAAAGTAACCATTCATTGATCAATATTGATTTTGATCATTTAGCTTAAAATCAGTTTAAATTTTTCGACTCGGGAGTATAATTAAACATTTTGCTATGATAATAATTAATAGCTAGAAGTTAATAATTAATAATTAATAAGATTAGCTAATGATGAATCTAAATAAGAACAGGTAAAGTTGTAGATTTATAACAAAATTTTACTAATTAGATTTCTCTGATAAGTTCATATGATATGATATGCTTACATTCATTTTATGAATATTTTGAGTAGATCAAATTCAAGCATCTAAGTTTAACAAGTGATCGAAGATTTTCTTTTTAAATACCTCAAGACTAGATGCATTTATTATGTCAGCCGCTCATGCCAAAAATGAATAGCAGTAATGACAAAGGAACACTCGTAATTTATAGTCGAAAAATTTGGTATTTTAAAGTTAATATAATTCCTTTTAGCAGCTAATCGATCTGAACGTCTCATCATCTTCAAAAAACAACTCACGAAGATAGCTCTGTTTACCAATAGACAATAACTTCTAGAGATAAGATTAGTCTTCTTTTGCAACATAAATACTAATAAATAATTACATCAACAATAATAAAGATTTGGTTATTTTAATTCGTTCGAATTTGTATTAGTATATACCATACAGAATTTTTTCTACACCCGAAATGAGAAAATTCAAAGAGGTTAACATTCACATGTTAATGTTGATGATATTTGATTTCCTGGGTCGAAAAATTCAAACTGATTTTGAGCAAAATGATCCGCATTTGAACTTATTGGTCTGTATTTGAACTTTGAAAAACATTTTCTTCTGTATTTGATCTACTATTCAAATTATTTTTCATCTGTTTTAAGTTTTAAGAACCTGTCAGTAAAATAATTGAGCAGCTATATGAATTTTTATGCTGTTTCTAATCTAATGAGACTAAAAAATTTGATGTTTTTAATCTAGGTAATCTGATGTACTTTGATTTTATGTATTGTTTTCAAACTCAATATGAAATCTTATACTGTTTTTGATCTACAATTTTAACTCTAAATGTTCGAAGACCAAATCGATATTAAGCACAACGTGAACATATCGACAAGATTAAAATGTTGACAAGATGACAATAAGATAAATATTAAACTTTATACTTTCATGCATCATTTAATGAGCAGTATTCATTATTTGATAGTGCAAAGGATACCGTTTGATATACATTGAACTACGAAATAGTGAATAGTCACTATTTCAGTTTCAGAGAATGAAAAAGCCGTGTCTTGTGGAGGATCTTTGAGGAAATGAATAAAATAATATAAATATATTTATTTTTATTATTATTATTGTTGTTATTATGATAACGATTATTATTATTAATATAGAGTTTGTAAAAAGGTCTGTTCGATCTATAGGCGATTAAAAACCGCCTAAAAATTATGGAACGTTTTGGTCTGTTTTTGACCTTGATGCAATCAAGAACAGCCAAATAATTATGACAAAAAAGTTTGATTTTGGTCTAGAATTAATTGAAAACAATTTTATTATAATATTAAAAATGGTCTTGAATTGGGAATAGTACGGGCTAAAATAATTTAAATTCTTTTATAAAATAGATATACATAATGAAGTTAAATTGAATGAAAAATATTGAAAATTTTCATTTATCCTAAAACAGATCAAATTTTTTGATCCAGGTTCATTCTTCGTTTGCTTTTTTCGTGTATCAGGTGAGTGACATGAAAGGAATTGCATGCAATATTGAATTCACGCTCCTATCAGGTGAGTCTAAATTAATTGTTCTTTGAGTTCGTTGCATGATAAATCGTTTTATTTTCAAATCAAATAGGGAAATTCAGTGAATTCCATCATTTTATGGGTATTGTTAGAAGTTTATTAATAACTCAGAAATTTCTATATCTGTATAGAAAATGATCAAAAATATCGATTACAAAAATTTAATCGATGGGTACAGTTGTTATAATAACGATGTAAATTGTTTTTTTTGCCCTCTAGGCGGAAAGTGGCAACTTTCGTCCTGCTGCGCTAAACTAAGTTGCCGGTTTCCGCCTTCGTCGGAAAAAAAAATAGTATACAGCCCTTGGGAAGGAAATTAAGAAAAGCCTCAGATCACAAGCAAAGCCTCGGCCAACAATTACATGGGGATTTTAACTTTTACAGCGTAACTCATATGTTGGATTTATGATTGATGATATATACATATCATACAAATAACTCAGTTATGGATTTCAGAACTAATTGACCTGCTTTTCCAAGTTATAACATTTCAGATAACATTAAAAAAGTATTGTTCATTTCATAGACTGTGTGTTATGTTGTTCGATTGTATTTGACTACATAAAAGCCAGTTTATTTTTGTACTTTTATTAAATAAACATTTTTACATGTTTTTTTTTTCATGAAGTAAAGTGAAAAATAGAATTTTTTATTTAATGAATTTCAATAGAAGTTATTTGAAATAACAAAGGGAAATAAATTATTAGTAGTATTAATATATATTTTGCTAATAGACAATGGGATTAAAGTCGGACGTAAGAGAAAGGCAAACGGACAGATTGTAGAGGAAATAGATCTAGATTGGCGCGTCTCGTTTACCCAAGACGATCGATGTCAAGGGATTAAGAACAGATTAAACGTGCTTTTGGCTGGTCCATTTCAGTAAAAGCATTAGTAACTATAGGATAAGTTTCAATGCTTGGATTTCTTGGAAGAGATTGTGTAAACGCGTCGCAATTGAGTCTTTGCTAGGTCACGAGGTTTACTATACAGTTTGTGGTTTGAGGAGAACTAGTATCACCACCGAATAGGAGAATAAGTATGATATAAAAAAGAATTTGAGATGTACGAGGTGAATATACAACAGTGTCAAGAGGAAGAGTGAACATAAAGTAGGAAGATGCTTTGTTACTCGATAAATTGATCCCTCTTGTTCTTTTTCCACTTTTGACAATCGATAATCTATTGTGGAATAGCATGACAATAGTTGCGAAGTGATGGTTTTAAAAATCTAAACCAAACTGAACATTTTTTTATTTTTTTTGACATCAAGTAGGTGAAAAAATATTCGATTTAGATGAAAAAATTTAAAGATATTGAAGAAGCAGAGAGAAAGAATAAATAAAATGATACGTATTTTCAACGAGCATCGGTATTGTGACTCAACGTCAAACTGGGTTTCACTGAAAACCATTCATGGAGAAAAATTCTACAGAACAAAGCATTCTTGGTGTCACGTCGAGCACACATATTCGTATGTTCTTAGATCTCTAACTGCAACTGAAAACGCACGTGCGTAGGTATTTGATTTTATAAAACTTCTTCTGAAGTACAATTATTTTTTTTCCCCAGGTCGATGAGAATTCTTTTAGTCTGATGTGTACAACCAGCTAGAGTAATTTCGATCGGAAGATAGTGAAAAATACCGCAATGTATTTCAGTATGCAAAACTCGTCTTATACTAGCGTCGATATTCTGATATTGTTCGGCGCCGTGTCTTACGGATTTCCACTTGATTCTTCTCACCTTTTTTTCTTTATAGCTATCCTCATTGCGGAAAATTCGAGCGTATTTAGATTCTAAGTGTTCGGTATATGCCGCAGTCTTTCTTACTATCTGCCACTGAGTCATGGTCTCTAAATGGATTTAAGTAAGCCGGCTTTTGGACTGCTTTGCACCCAACTCTTGTACGTACTCTACGACGCTATTAATTTAAGATATATTCATCTCAAAAGTCCCTTGAACGAGTTAGCCAGCCGCCAGTCGGTAGTCGTTGTCTTAGTTGCCCAACTTGCAACTTTTGAAATCTCGTATGGAGTTGGACTTTAATCCTGATGTATGCCTTCAAGACGTTTTTATTTCTTTTTGTTTTTTATTTTTGTAGAGAAAAAAAATAAACGTCAGTAAAAGAGGATGAAGAGATAACAAAAAAAAAAGAGTATCGGAAGATATAAAAGATGAAACTTTCCAAGTCGCTTTCGGAATTTTTGCTTTGGCAGAGTAGAAAGAAAAGTAGAGACAGAAAGGAACAAAATGCCCAAAGGCAAAGAAGAGGTAAACATAGCCGCACATATGAATTGGAGTTATGACTGTGGTTGAAGATGACACGTCCAAATATAAAAGAAGGAAGAGCTCAAGCTGAGGTCGCTGCTCGCTGCATACATATTTTATGAAGCAATCACAGCAAACCCTTATCTACAGTTTGTTCAGCTCTTGTTTTCAGTCTGTATTCCTTCGGACTTGTCTTTGCGTTTGCGGTCTCGTTAAAGAAATAACTTCCAGCCATGTCATTCATTAATAGATATTAACCTGCATCGCAATAAGGAAGTGTAAGTCATCAATTTCAAAATTTATTTTTAAAATATTTGATATTTGTATTTTTCACAAATATCATTATAGATTTTTAATCTTTATGCAAGCAATGTGCACAGAAAATTTCAATATGTTTCGTTACTGACCGTTTACTATGATATCTGATAGTAAGGACTTTAAGGAAAAGATAAATTGTTATAAGATTGTCTTTAATCAGTTTCATTATTTTTAAAAATCCTCCCACGTTTTCTGTCAAAATCAATATAATCAATGACAGAGTCAACATAGAGGTCACTAAAACAACACCAATATCCTTCATTGAAGTTTTAAAAAATCATTAATGTGCATGAACTTTCAATGAATTTATTAAGAATACATCGTACATAGAAAAGAAACCATCTTATCTTGATTTAAAAAATTTTTTTTGTTTTATTATTCGGTTTTATGAAATTAAACTTTTCTATGCAAAAAGAACTTTCCTAGATTAATCATCAAAGAATTCAGCTAAAAAAATTATTTTTTTTTTTGTTTAAGATAATCACACAGCATGCACCTTTGCTCTTAAAATGCCAAAAATCACATATTACTCATATATTTCTAAAACGACGTGTTTGCGTCACGTTTAATCAAGTCAATTTTTTTTTTATCAGTGTAATCATTATAAAGAAATTACAATCATCTGAATTAGTCCTGCATGTTTATGTTCAATTATTCTGATTATTAAGTGAAAATTCTGTTCATACGGAATATATTTTATAGATTTCATGTTAGATTGGAGAAAAATACGGGCTAAAAACCCATCAATTTTAATTATGCTGTCAACTAAACTTCAAACTGAAGTTTAAGCTTACAAAAAATTTTTGCTGCATTATTACAATTACTGTGATGTGTGGTCATTTTTATTGAAGCTTAATATTATCGATAAGTTTTAAAATCGTATATTAATTATTGTAATGTAGCATAATAATTTTTTGTACACGTTAATTTTTTGTTTGAAATAGGGTCGACATCGACAGTATAATAAAAATTGATGAGTTTCAAACCAGTATATTTCTGCGTGAATGAATTTCTCAACAGACAACTATACTTTTTTTTTTATTTTTATTCAGTTTTTACTGTTGAGTTTGTAGGTTAGTTGCTTTACGTTTATCAGTTGAACTTTTTCTAACATTATTGATAAATGTGTTCGATAGTTTGAAACGAAATAGAGAAAGCCGTACACTTCAATAAAACTAGATAGCACCGATAAATAAAAGCCATCGAAGAAATTGATGTAAATAAATAATGAGAATAAATAAATACTTAAATTCATCAAAAAAAAAAAAAAATAAAATAATTGATAATATAAACTCTTCATCATGATGAGTTCAATAGAACAATGAACCCGTGAAAAAATATTCTGATCAGACTTGATATGTCCTGATATGGCCATATCAAAATTTTTGATATAATTATATCAGGCCTGATATGATCTGATATGTCCATGTATAATTTTTGATAGGTCCTGATATAACCTGATATGACCTGATATGCAAATTGGCCATATCAGGCCTGATAAAGCTTGATCAGGCTTGATATGGCTTGATCTGGTTTGATATAATTTGATCTGGGCTGATATAATTTGATATATCTATAGATAATTTATTAATATATTCTATGGCTTGATATAATTTGATATGCCCGTTTTCTAATTTTTTGATATGTTCTGTTTCAATTTTATCAAGCCGGATCTGACTTAATAGTATCAAATAAAGCCAAATCTGAGTGATAATTTTGTTATACAGTCACTAGGTTTTTTAAGTCTAAGAATCGGCAAATTTACATTTTTAAGTTTTTTTAATTAATATATTTTATGGCAGATTTACGGTATAAATTATAAAAAAGATAAAATGTATAAATTCAAAAAAAAAATTTCGAAGTTGCTCTAAAAACTCTTTATTTAATTTTGTACTGTTCAATTTTTTCATAAAATATTTTTTAATTGAGAAATTGATATTTTAGAATTTTTTATTTATAAAATTAATTTTTTTATCAATTAAGTAAAAATAAATGAATTTCATATATTTTTCGAATTACTCAACATTTTTAAGAAACTTTAAAAAAAAAAAAATACTGTTCTCGTAGAACCAATCGGCTACCGTTTTTCATCTGGTTTAAAATTTACAAAAAGTAAAATTTTTTTTTTTTATTTTTTAAATACAATATGAAATTGATATTATTATTGTTTTTCGTGCAATATTATGTCAAATGAAAAAATCTTTTGTGTATTATTTACATTTTTATCATGAAATTGAATTTTCAGTTAGTTATTGATGAATTATTAAAATTATTTGAAAATTTTGGAAAAAATTAAAATAATCAATGAAATATTATAAATCTGACAACATATTAGTTAGTTACTAATAAGACTTCACCATGGAGCAATCACATGTTCCGCACTGTCAAAACTAATATTAAAAGTCTTCGGTAGATGGCGCATCGTCGCGGAATTGTTCTTCTTTTCTAGATACTTGACTTTGAAGTGTTAAGTTCCAAAAAGAGTAAAATTTTTTTACTCTATTACAGAGTTTACCTGTTTTTGAATAAAGTTGGACAAACAACTAAAAATACTAAAATAAATTTCATATTAACTACGAATTAGTGTTATAAATATTTTTTAAAAAACAAAATAAAATCAGAAATGATAAATTTTATTTCTCCTTCTGGGTTGTCTACATCTTAATATGGCCATATCAGCCCTGATCAGGTCATATCAAGCTGATATTGCCAATTTCCATATCAGGCCTGATATGGACGGTCCATATCAGGCCATATCAGGTCTGATCAGAATATTTTTTCACGGGAATTTACGATATCTTCACATCGAGTTAATGCATTATGAGTAATGCCTGCAAAAAAATTAGTAAAATCAACCGATTTTGATGTGCTTGGCAGCATTTTAAGTAATTTTTTGGACACTAATAAATAGTTTCTTAAAAACATTTTTTTCGAAAATTTTTGCCAACAATTTCTCTTCAATACAAAAACTAATTTCGATGTGGTTTGCAGCAGTCGATGTCATATTTCAAGTCTAAGAGTTGAATAGATTTTAGAATTGTTCGTTTTATTAATTTAAAAGTAATTCCAAAAAAACATTTTTTTGAAAATTTTATTTTTGAGATGTCTCAAAATCTACCGGTCCGAATCGGGTCAAATAGTATTGAAAATCTAAGTTCAGTTAAATTCTTTTGAACGTTGTCAAGTTTGTTCAAATCGGTTAAGCCGATCAAAAGTTATGAGAGGATTACACATACAGACATACACACACGGATGCACAGATAGAAATACTGTTACATCATCATAAAAGTAGTCAGAATAGCTTTATAGGACCACAAAACGTAGAGATGTGATAACTCGATTTTTAAAAACTAGAATTTAATTTTCGCGCGCAAGTGCGCGCCGCATATTTATTGTCATGATATATTTATGTGTCGTTTATGTATATTATATTCACTTTCAACCAATCAGAATGAGAATATTTATTTTCGACCAATCACAACACGAATAAATTGGTTTCACATACATCTTATCTCAATTTTATTATTACTAGAATTTAATTTTCGCGCGCAAGCGCGCGCGTCATATTTATTGTCATGATATATTTATGTGTCGTTTATGTATATTATATTCACTTTTAACCAATCAGAATGAGAATATTTATTTTCGACCAATCACATCACGAATAGATTGGTTTCACATACATTTCATCTCAATTTTATTATAGGACTAGAATTCGCAAGCGCGCGCGTCATATTTATGTCATGATATATTTATGTGTCGTTTATGTATATTATATTCACTTTTAACCAATCAGAATGAGAATATTTATTTTCGACCAATCACATCACGAATAGATTGGTTTCACATACATTTCATCTCAATTTTATTATGGGACTAGAATTTAATTTTCGCGCGCAAGCGCGCGCGTCATATTTATTGTCATGATATATTTATGTGTCGTTTATGTATATTATATTCACTTTCAACCAATCAGAATGAGAATATTTATTTTCGACCAATCACATCACGAATAAATTGGTTTCACATACATTTCATCTCAATTTTATTATGGGATTATGGGATTGGGTTGAAACCAATAACTTTCCAACTTACGAAAATCATTGTTTTTCATGGCGGGAAGTTAAAAGAAATAAACATTTACCGTTCAAACAATCAATCGCTGGGGAAAATGTAATAAGAATGGAATGTTATTTAACATTTTCTAAACAGAAGAATTCTTTTGATACGTTGAAGAAAAAAAATCATTCTCATTTACCTTAGTACATATGAACACTTGAAGCATATAATATGTATGAAAAAATTGTGTGAGGCGCGTAGAACAATTATCTAGTAATCGAGGTATTGAATGCATGAAATTAAAACGCAATTTCCTATACAAAGAGGAGAGTTTACGCTAGACTCTTCTATCCGTCACCCTTTTTCTTTTGTTCTAGAAAACCCTCGACAGAATAGTAAAAACCAGATGTAATATGTAGTGGGTTCTCACTACTACAGTAGAAATATAGATTCTTTCTCTTTCAAGTTTATTTAATGAATACATATTATTATTATTTTCTTCATATATTTTTTTTCCTTATACATGCTAATTTTTAAAAGCAATAAAAATGTTATATGTTCTTTTTTTCCCACTTTCTATTTAAAAATTCAACGTACGTAGCTTTCATTTTCTTCAGTAGATACTTACTTTTGCATATTTTTTATATTAGGGTAAGAGCTAAAAAAAACCTAAGCTTTTGAAAACTTAAATGGGTTTACTCTCTTTTTTTTTTTTTTTTTTTTTCGTGATTGCATATAGCAAATAAAATAAAATTTTGGGTTCCTACGACCAAGTTTTTGTTTCGCGGACAGTTAATGAAACGAAATTAGTTGTAAGCAAGCAAACAAAAAATGTATTATTGTAATTTTTAGATATAGTCAAAAAATATTTTATAATGAGGTCTAAACCTCTCCTTAAATTAAGTATCATTAAAATTACATATGTTTTTACCCAAATATACGCACATCTCGGTAAGCAAAGAGTACTTATATTAATACAGAAAGAGACTTTTGTGTGAGCTTGGAAAGCTCAAAACAACACATAAATTGTATTCTTGAGCTCGAAGAGGTCAAAAACGTCATAAATGCAATTTTAAGCGTCTAGGTACGGAATTAGCGAGAAGTTGCAGGGATGGCCTTCAGGGTCAACCGTTTTCCTAATTTTTTTTAATTGTATTTTTGAGATTTTTCAAAATATTCTGGTCCGAATCGGTTTGAATGCTATAAAAAAATCCAAGTTAAGCGGAGTCCTTTCGAACGCCGCCGAGTTCGTTCAAATGGGTCAAGTCGTTTAAAAGTTATGAGAGGTTTTTACACACACACACACACACACACACACACACACACACACACACACACACACACACACACACACACACACACACACACACACACACACACACACACACACACACACACACTACTACTACGTACGTAAGTCGCGCCGGTCAAGAGTTAGAAGATAGTTACGTACACACACACACACACACACACACACACACACACACACACACACACACACACACACACACACACACACACACACACACACACACACACACACACACACACACACATATCCTCGTAAGAATAGTCAAAATAGCTTACACGGACCTCAAAACATAGAGATCTGATGAGAACTCGATTTTCGAAAATCAGGGTGAAACCAATAATTTTCCAATTTTTAGAAAATCATTGATCTTTATAGCGAGAAATTAAAAACAACACATGAATTTTCACAGTAAAATCTATCCTACTGTTATTAAATACAATTGAATAAAGAACGGAGATGAAAAATTATTTTTCATGAAGTAAACATTATACGAAGGAAAAGTAAAACAGAAGAAATTAACATCTGTTTCAACTTTTTAATTTTAAATAAGAAAATGTGTAATTAATGTAATTAATCGGAAGTAGGTTGGCTTGGTATGATGATTATATATTTTTTATATTAAAAAAATTTTTTTTTCTGGAAAAATGGGTAGCAAGAGACAATAACGTCAAGATTAGAGAGTACGACAATCGAGGCGTCTGGAGTAAAGTGCAAGAGGAAACCAATTACCCAGCGCATGGGTGGCTGTTGGCCAAAGTAGTTGTTTCCTAATTGTCGCACTGTTCGAATACTAACCTTTTGCGCAGAAACGCCACGCCGTCCTAGTAACGGAACTGAACTATTTACCACCCAGACATTCGAACTTCTCTTACCATACATAGCGGTATATATAGTTGTTAAATTTTATCCGCCTCGGAGAGACCTTCCTCGGAAATTACTTGATTGAGAAATGCACGATGATTGGCCTTTAATTCGACGTTAACTCAATTTATCAAAGCATTTTATTTCAATTTATTAAAGATTTTAGTATGACTAAAAGCAAGTTTCTTTATTCAGGATTTAATCACGGCATTTCTACGCAAAAAGCTAACGAATAACTTGTTTCACCCTAAGACCAATTCCTTAATCTAATAATTGGTCGAGCGTAAAGCAGGAATATAACCATAGCAACGAGCTAGAGTGGAAGGCATCAACTTTCAGCTCAATAAAATTCTAATGTGCTTTTTTTTGTTTAATAGCACAAAAAGTATGGACCCTATTTTTTTGTTCATTTTAAAAAATAAAGAAATAGCTTCCTGGTATAAGAGAATATATTAAAAGATATTTTCTTAGCAAAAGCGTTGTATGTATACAAATAACTTCTTATGCGGTTAGACAACCAGGAGATGAAAAGTGTGTAGGAGAATGTTCCAGCATAAAACAGATGGTACAGAATCGTTGTTGATATATCCATATCTCCATATATGTACATACGTATAAGTTGACTCAAAATTTATGTCGGCTATTGGATATGAGAATGAAGCTTTTTTGGCTTTTACGGAAACGAAAATGAGATGCGAATTTAAAATTTCCATATCAACTACGAACGAATATCTCACATTTTGTATAAAAAATGACGAAGCTATTGAAGTGTCTTCCACAGAAAGATACGAATAGTAATGCTAGGTATAATGACAAAACGGAAAATTCTTAAATTTACTGAGCTACGGTATTTGGAAATGTCAGTTGATAGCTCCAAGGCTTTTTTACTTTCTCTTATACCATATATAGATGATAGACAATTGTGATAAGCTTATCATTCGTATTAAGTTTGAATAATTTGAAATGAATAACGGAATAATACTGAATAAAACTATAAAGAATTCAATTTCAAGAGAAAATTCAATAATTTTGTAATATTTTTGAGATAAAATGTAGGTTTATGTCATCTTCATTAAAACTCAGTTTCATTGTTTGGTTAGCCAAATGATAGAAACAAACAACAGTTCAACGGAAATCAAAAGGTTGATAATCCGGAGACACGGCTGTATCTTGCGCCAAGTACGCGTCTCAATATATGTCATATATGTAAAAGTATAAGCGCAATAATTAAATTCTGTTGTCGAAACGAAAAAATCAGTTTCTGAAATTGTGTTAATCTCAGAAGAAAATTATTTTTTTTCTTGTATCACGGAAAGAACAAGATTACACTGGATAACATTCCAGATTATACTCAGTGACATCTGTAGTCAAAAAAAATTTCTGATAGTAGTTAGTATAATCCAGATTATACTGAGTAATATCTGGATTATACTCATTGTAATTTTCCACTTTCCCCAGTAAAATATCAGATTATACCGCGTAAGATTTCACTGGATATAATCCGAGATTGTATCCTGTGGAATTTGGATTGTACTCCGTAGAATCTTGGATTATACTCAGTAGAATCTTGGATTATACTCAGTAGAATTTTGGATTATACCCAATGATATCTCCGCGATTTTTTTTCTGGTGCCTGCGTACTTAGCATTATCTATGACTATAAACAGGTTAGATCTTATCACAATATGACTTTTGACGACAAGTCTAAACATAAAAACATACTTCTTGTACACTATTTTTACATACCTTGTAATTTCAACGGCTATAAAACATATTGTTACATAGCACAAAATATAAATGTTTACACACTTATTAATGCACCGATTATATTTTGTTAATGTTCAATATATTGATGATTGACTATAATTCACAAATTGTAAACAGCACTTCAGGCGCAGGCACTAGAAATAAAATAGCGCAGATATCGCTGGGTATAATATAAGATTCTACTGAGTATAATCCAAATTCTTCAGGATACAATCTCGGATTATATCCAGTGGAATCTTTCGCAGTATAATCTGAGATTTTACTGGGAGAAATGAGAGATTACAATGAGTATAATCCAGATATCACTTAGTATAATTTGGATTACACTAGCTATTATCTGAAATTTCTTTTCACTACAGATGTCACTGAGTATAATCTGAAATGTTATCCAGTATAATCTTGTTCTTTCCGTGTAATATCAGATAACAATTGAGATGGTTTTGGTATTGTGATCAGTTATATGAAAAGTACTCAAAGAAAAAAAAATCACCCTCATTATTAAACAGTATAATAATTATCACGATACTTAAGGATTATACTTTATATGCGTATATGTTTAATTCATTGTATCTTGATGATCATGATCCACATAGATGTAACATGTTGTGAATCTTTATGTATAGCGATTCCACAAAAAATTAATGAACATTTATAATGATTACTTGTAAATATTTTGCTTTAAGAATTGTGGTTATTAATATTACTATTCTGTTAATATAAATTAAATAAATCAATAAGTATTGTTTCGTCACTTTTGACAAAATAAACATTCACAGGTAACTTAATTGAGAATTATGATACTACGTTCATGATTCTCTAGATAATTACTCGAGCAATTTTTTTGCCGTGTTTTTGTTGAATATTTTGACACAATTTTTTTTAAGAAATGACAGAACATTTTTTACGGTTTAAAATTTCTTCGGTTAACTTCCAATGAACAATGAACAAATTAACTTTCATTGATTATTAAACTGAACGTCTTTTTATCTAAAATTTTTATCTCAAGTTTCTGTCATAAAGTTCTTACTGCACAACGTCTTACTCTTAGTTGAACGTAATGATGATCATTCAGTGTTATAAAACAGTAGGCAGCAAGAGGCTTTTCCTGCGGCGTCAATCATTTCCGTGAAAATCCATGTTCTTTAATAGTCGGTACTTGGTAAGAGAGTTACTCATCAAGAAAGATATTAACGCCTATACAATTGTTTGTTCTAATATTTGCTCAGGTGGTAACTGCAAACTTGCTTGCGAGGCCTTTCTTTTAACTGATATTTTATCAGCTAGGGGTAATTTTTAAACCTACTTCATTTTGAAAGTTGTCATTTTTCGATACGAGAGAAGAAAACGGTCATAAAGTGAAAAAAATGATTTTTTCTTGCTTTTTTGAAAAAAAAAAAAAACAATTGTTCGGACGATAACCACTTAAAATTTTCGAATAAAATTTTATTTTTCAACTTCTGAAGTTTGACGAAGAAGCCAATAAAATTTCATAATAAAGTCACATAAAATAAGCCAAATTTGAAAAAAAACTTATTTTTTAATTAAAAAAAAAAAAAAAATTAGTAGCGATTGTCGGCACATTTTGAAACTAGCGTGGATTTTTGCAAAATCAGTTGAAGTTTTGTTTGAGTAAAAAAAAAATTGAAGGCGTCCGACTTTGAAAAAATAACAATTATTTCGAAAAAACCGAAATATTTCATAGATTCGTGCTTCTGAAATTTTTATTGAATTTTTTTTTCTAAAAACTGCATTAAAAAACAAAAATTTTTGATTTGGTGTGGTCCCAATTGGTCAATTTTTGAAAAAGTTCTAGCGATTAAAAAAAAAAAGAGTGGTTTTTTTAAAAAATTCGTAACTTTTTTTGGGTTGGGTAAAAAAATGTGAAATAATTCCTAATAATGTTTTTTGGAGAGTAGAAAAAGATATAAAACTTTGAGCGAAATCGAAGGGGGTCAGGTAAAAAATTTGTCGATTTGGCATGGAATGATCTATAGATATACAGTCTTCTGGTTTTTGTTTTATTTTATTAATTGTTTATAAACGACACTGAATCACCTAGCCATTCGCATTCGTTGACCTACAATTCTTCTTTCTTTGAAAAAAAAAAAAAAAAAAAGTAAAACTCAAATAATGCATTTTTTCGCAAGTCACAGTGTTTTCGGAGTTTCATACATGACGGACAGGAAAATTTTTGACCTATTTTGATGTTTTTTTCCGTTTTTTTTTTTGCACTTAGTCAATTATTGAAGTGTCAAATTATTCTCCATTAAATTATCTTGACAATAGTATGCAAAATATATTGATTCCGTGAACTAACAAGACTATAATAATAAAAATAGTTAGTGAAATGAGGCGAAAAAAATTTTTCGATCGTAAAGCACTCTCTGATGCTTCGCATCATGAATCGTGCAATATGTATAAATAAGCGCGGTGTTTTCAATACAAGCCGTTGAGGGAATACATAGGAGCCAACGATGAGTATTAGTCCGTACCCGAGACAAATGGTAGAAAATTTATGCTTGACAGATAATTTAGCCGATGTGCTTTACTAGATTCAACAAATATTTGATTTTTGTGATTTATTATACCTGAACAAAGAAGAGAATAATAATAATTCACACTAACATGTAACACGAGACTCATTACTATGTGGCATGGTAACGCAGATTTTCTCTACGAACCTTTATTTGACATTGTAATCCGCCCTATTTTTAAGGGTTATACTGGTTATGCTGGAATCAGAACGATTCTTATATTTCATTTGACGAATTCCAGTTTCAACGTAACTGATAAAAGAGTTAGTCAACTTTATTGTAAAATAATTATAATAGATTATTCATAGAAAAATTTTTATATTGAAATGTTTGGATTCAGTTCTGCTGGCATCGATTTAATATTGCTGTTTCTCTTTGAATTAAAATGAAATCCAATTCTATTAAAATTTTTTGACTTACAGTTGTAAAAAAACTTTAAAAAATTTTCATATCAATAGATGTATCTGTATTTATTTACAACGATCGAAGATAGCAAACTAATCCATGCAAAGCAATTTATGACCTTTTATTTCATTTTTTTTTTAATTTGTTTTTTTTTTTTTTTTTCTATAAATACATACAGGTCATGAAGTATTAGGGTTTTGTTGTAACTCTAACACTAGTCGTACAATCAATCGCAGTATTTAAAACACTTTATTTACATAGAAATCCATGCTACGTAGGAATTAACATCGTTTCTTCACGACACAAATCCTGATGCTGCAAAATAATATTCATTAGTTTCGTCAATACTATTAGTTTAGTGGTGTAACTAAAAAATTATTACATTGCATGCAAATCAATCGACGAGAAGGGTAACATAACTTTAAAGATAAGTATTATGATGACTGCTTAAGTTAATTGGGGTATTTCATTTTAAATACGACATGTCCGGCTTATAGTTTTTGCTTTAAGCCTAAGCAAATGTAATTTGAAAGGATAAAATACCGAGATCTCTGACGATTATTGTAAACTTTTTTATGTTAGTAAATTTTTTTTATTTCCAAAAATCCTGCTATAGCTACACATGATCAATACAGGTTGAATAATAAGATTACAGCATAATGATATCAACTTTCGTCAATCAACTTTATAAAAAAAGAGATAGCACGGCGATATTATCCACACTGATAGAAGGATTTGTTTATAGTTAAAAATATTTGTTAACTATTAACAAATATTATTAAATACAAATAAATCCTTCTATCAGTGCACGGAAAAAAATTTTGCTTAAAAAATTACACCTCAAATAATACAAAAATTGAATTTCAAACTACGAGACATCTGACTCAGATAATTTTGTTGTAAGTTTAATGTGTTAACAAATTTGCACCAAATTTTTTGTTTAATTATCGATATTTCAGTTTGTAAAAGCAAAAATTTGAAAAAATAAATATACATGAGCCTGTAACTTTGTTGATATTGATGATATAAAAAAATTGACAGGAACTTTTTTATAGAAAATTAAAAGTACTACAAATTTGCCATTTATTATTTTTGTCTAACTCTTACAGTTTAGCTAAAAAATGCAAAAAACTGTAAATTTGAATTTCAAAGCTATATAACAAATCAAATATTGAAGATAGAAATTCGACTCAATAGAATTTTTTGTACCAAATTTAATAATAAACAAGGTTCATAAATTCGTTTTTTTGAAAAATAATTTCATCACAGTTTTCAGGACAAAAAACTAATAAAAATCATATTTCCTATGTTATTTAAACAGAAAAACTTTAAGTTCGATGAAGGACCTCTTAGAATTGGAATTTTGAGGTGCGCTTTTAACAGGGGCTTTGTTGGGACATCTGAGATATTTTGGACGGAGAGCGAAAAAAAAAAAATTAGAAAAACGGTTCACCCTAAAGGCCATCCGTGCAACTTCCCGCTAATTCCATTTCTGGGCGCTTAAAATTGTACTTATGACATTTTTGAGATTTTTGAGCTCAAAATATAAATATATGTAGCGGCTCTGTGTAGAGCGATCTACGATTATTATGTGCATTGTGTTTGACTGTGTAGTTAGAGAGTTGGAAGAAGGGAGAAAGGTAGAAAAGGTATTTGATTGGGTAAGGCGTTTCGTGTAGACAGTCACACACACTCATCAGCTAGGCCATTCGTGTCACTGCCTCGGCCCAGGACGCCTGTGGAGTAGGAGATGGAAATTGTTATATATTGAAACAGGCGTGAGGACGAGCACTTGCGAGAGGCAATGATGTTAGTGCCATCTCGCAGCTTGGAGCCGAACCCTATATATATATATATATATATATATATATATATATA
>CAJNRD030001120.1:10095407-10118034 GCA_905319865.3 Cotesia congregata
ATGTACAATCGCGTGCATTAATTCGGGTAGGTTTTTATGTTTACAGTTTTTTCGTCACTTTTAAATTTAGCGAAACGTAAAAAATGATATCACTAAAATGAGAAAAATATAAATAATTTCAAAAATAATTTATGCTTATAATAAAATCTGACAAAAGAAAAAACGTCCATGTAAAAAAAAGAAAATTCCTAAATAATGCCGTTTGTGAAATGAGCGAGTTAAAAACTTGGAATTATTAAAATATCGCTAGCTTTAAAACAGTCGAATTAAAAACAAAGAACTATTAAAATTATTACAAATTAAAATGTAAACAGTTGAAAAAAAGAAACATTTAAAAAAATGAAATTAAATAATTGGAGAATAATAAATTTAGCCGATTAAAAACTTCACCACGTGAATTTAGCCTATTCTAAACTTGGAAATTAATAAAATTAGTCGATTCTAAAACTAGGAAATTAATAAAATTAGCCGATTATAAACTTGGAAATTGATAAAATTAGCCATTTGTAAACCTCAGGATGCTAAAAACTGGCCGTTTTTAAACCTTGCGATCATAGAAGTTATTTTAACGCCTATTTAATTTTTAATAATAATAAATAATAATAGGCTTATTATATAAATTATGAGGTTTATCAATGATAACTTCTATGATCGCAAGGTTTAAAAACGGCCAGTTTTTAGCATCCTGAGGTTTACAAATGGCTAATTTTATTAATTTCTAAGTTTATAATCGGCTAATTTTATTAATTTCCTAGTTTTAGAATCGACTAATTTTATTAATTTCCAAGTTTATAATCGGCTAATTTTATTAATTTCCAAGTTTATAATTGGCTAAATTCACGTGGCAAAGTTTTTAATCGGCTAAATTTATTATTCTCCAATTATTTAATTTCATTTTTTTAAATATTTCTTTTTTTCAACTGTTTACATTTTAATTTGTAATAATTTTAATAGTTCTTTGTTTTTAATTCGACTGTTTTAAAGCTAGCGATATTTTAATAATTCCAAGTTTTTAACTCGCTCATTTTACAAACGGCATTATTTAGGAATTTTCTTTTTTTTACATGGACGTTTTTTCTTTTGTCATATTTTGTTATAACCATGAATTATTTTTGAAATTATTTATATTTTTCTCATTTTAGTGATATCATTTTTTACGTTTCGCTAAATTTACAAACGACTAAATTTACAGTTTTCAAAGATTAGAATTTAGAAACGGCCAAATTTAGAAGTGACGAAAAAACTGTAAACATAAAAACCTACCCGAATTAATGCACGCGATTGTACATTAGGGTGTGCCAAAATGTAACTCCCGTGGAGGACCTATTAAAATTGGAATTTTGAGTTCCGCT
Organism: Cotesia congregata; assembly: GCA_905319865.3. Classification (NCBI taxonomy): domain Eukaryota; kingdom Metazoa; phylum Arthropoda; class Insecta; order Hymenoptera; family Braconidae; genus Cotesia; species Cotesia congregata. The sequence continues at coordinate 10,096,760 of CAJNRD030001120.1, forward strand.
TTTAACAGGGGCCGTGTTTGGGCATTTCCTGAGATATTTTGGGGGGAGACGATGTATTTGATTTTCATAGAATTTTTTAACAGAAGCTTAGTTTGGGCGTTTCCGGTGAAAATTCAAAATTTGGCCGGAAGTGCCCAATTAAATCTCCTGGTAAAATTCCTGTCCGAGCTATCTAATAATTTTTTCTCGCATATTCTATAAACTCACATTAAGATGATCCTCTCCACAATCCTTTCTCAATCCTTTCCTACCAATTATCCTGTTACGTGAATGTTGGAACGCTTCACGTAATAATTATCCGTAACTCCCATTCTTTCCCGCTTCACAGCATTATTTATATTTGTTATTCTATATACATTCTATATACATAACAATGAGAAGTTCCCTTTTGTTATAGCTCTTATAGACTCCAAATTTGGTAGGAATCTTCTGTAAGAGATGTAGAAATAATCTATAAATTAATTTTACAATATCTCACCTCACAGGGGTTTGCGGGGGTCGTTGTTAAAAATTAAAATTTTTAATTTTCAAACTATAGCTCCTATAGTCTCTAAATTTGGTAGGAATCTTCTATATGTATTGTAGAAATAATCTAAGAGCAGATTTTACGACGAACCACCCCCAATAAGGATTGCGGGTGGGTGTTAAAAATAAAAAATCTTAATTTTCAAAATATAGCTTCTAAAAGGTGTAAATTTGGTAGGAATCTTTTATTTTTCATAAGAAGATCATCTTAAAACAGATTTCAAAATTCTATTTCCGATAGGGATTGCGGGGGTGGGTTTCAAAATTTAAAATTTCAATTTCTAAACTGTAAATTCTGCAGACTCTAAATTTTGGTAGGAATCTTCGTGTACGATGTCAAGTTCAGCTGAGAATGGATTTTCTCGAATTCTAACCTTAAAAAGGATTGTGGGAACGTTAACAATGAAAATTTCTCATTTCCAATCGATAGTTTTTATGGACTCGAAGTTTTGTTGGAATCTTTTATTCATAATGTAGAAATTATCTCGAATAAGATCTTACGAAATTCCTCCACCACATAGGAGTGCGGTAGTGATAATTGTCAAAAAATTCATATTCTTCAAATACTACTATTCCTACAGAGAAAAAAAAATTTACTTGAATCAAGTAAATAATTTTGAAGAATGTTATCTTCTTGATTTAAGTAGAAAAATTCTTAAACTAAGAAATTTTTCTTTACTCGTTAATTTTTTTTAGTGTACAGATATAAAATTGATAGAATCTCAAGAGAAACAAGAAATTACAGGGATGGCCTCCAAGGTCAACGGATTTCAATATTTTTCTTTCTTAATAATTATATTTTTTTACAATAATCGTCTCTTTGGCAGCGGCGAAAAAAGTCATTGTAAGGTTTCCAAAATTTAACTTTACACATGTAGCCATTTAGTCAACGGACTAAGAATTTTACATACATTTTATTTTTGCCGATCACATAACCGATGAAATGTTCTTATTACGGGTCACGGGAATGTAACAGATTAAAATGAATGAATTTTCTAAACACTTGAGATGTGGAAAAGAAATTTGGCCACTTATTTCAAGAGAATCGTAAAAAACATGTACAAATAATTTTATATGAAAAATTGATGTCACGGAAGAAATTTTAATTAATGGCAAAATTCGTCGCACTTTAAGCTAGGCAGATTTAAACTTCACTTATGAAACCTGCAATTAATTTAACTGAAAATTTCAATGTTCATTTCAAATTTTTTTCTTCCTGTCAATTATTATTCATTTTTGGAAGAAAGCTACGGGAATGTTATAGTGATTGCACATTGAAGTTACAATGAATATTAGTTATATATAGAATAATCATATGTATAAAAGGTACAGGCTACTCCTGATTTTGACCATTTTTAGTTATTTTTTCAAAGTTAAGACTGCAATTGAACCATTTTCAGGCAATGTGCAGTACAACCGACTTATGTGCGTTATTTTATCAAGAATTTAATTCAGTGAAATCTACCTTCCATTTCGGGTGTGGCCGAACGGCGTTTTTTTTTTTCCGTGTACGAAAAATGTTATGGAACTTGTAGTATTTTTTTTTTCAAGTGAAACAAGTGTTCTTTATCAAACATTTGCAAAATATCTAGAAAATAGACTTCTGTGGTAGATATTGCAATAATTACAATTTGATTGTGTGCGAAGAATTTTATAAAATAGTAGTAGTAGGTCTTACCTCATAAAACGAAATACGAGTTTAGATTCAAGTAAAACCACTGGAAATTTAATACATAGAAGAGGATGAATAGATTGTTAGCATGCATTCAGAACTTCACACTTGTGGATATTACTGTACTCCGATAAAAAGTTCTTCCAATGTTTTCAGATTCAATACTTTTATGAAAGTTGTCTTCTTTGCTGATTTCTAGACGTTGACCAGATATATTATTCTCTAAATCGAATTTGTCTTTTCTTGATACTTTTTTTGTCATTGTCATTTATTTTTTTTTCTTGTTCGACTTGATCGCTTTTTCTTCATGTTCGCTTATTTTCTACCAAAATCACGTCAACTAAAATGTGTCTTATCACAAGCAAGTAACTTATCAGGGGAAAGAATAGAAATTAAAGAGCAAAATTCTGATATTATCAGAATTAAAATTACAAACGATAGATTTTCATAACTTCACGATATTTTCAAGCTCGAAAAATTTTCTATCACGAAGTTTTGAGCTCTTCGAGATCACAAATACAACTTTCATACATTTCGGAACTCTTTTTTAGAGCTCGAAAATCTCGTAGTTGAATAACAAAAAGACTTTTATGAAAATCTTGAATCGCGATATCTCCCGATTTATTTATTTCGTAGTGAGAAACGAACGACTATGGTTTTATTAACAATAAAATCAATGAATATTCACTTATTTAAGGGAATTTACACTAATTCATGTTTGAATCGTTTATTTGAGAAACCCTATAAGTCATTTTTTTTCGAAATAGGGTTTATTGTATTTTTTGATTCTTTCAATTTCCCCTCACTTATGTCAGCACTAAAAAATATTAAATCTGTGTTCAAGACCTAACCAATCGTTCGATATAAATCTCGTTTAGTTGAAAAACCCCATAAGTCACTGACTTACGGGGTTTTTCGAATAAACATTCAATTTAAAAATTCTAAAAATAAATTTCTTTCTGTTATTTTTTTTTTTTTTTTCAAAAAAACTTCTTTTAAGTAGAAAAATTCGGTTCAATGCAAAATACTTAAATTTTAATCATTTTCACAGTGTGAGTTTATAAAAATTAAATTAAATTATTGTTTTATTGTTTGATGTGATTTCACTGACTATAATTTTAAAATGATTGATTATTAGATAATTACAAACTAAATTTACTGTTAAATACTTGAATTTCAATGAATTTTACAATATTCGCTTGATGAATTAAAATTAAAAACATGTTGTTTTATTGTTGACTCTGATTTAACTGATTTAAATTCTGAAATTAATGATAACCAAATAAAAATATATTATATTTACTGTTAAATACTTTGATTTCAATAATTTTTGCAATTTTAATATTATAAAGTTAGATTGTGATAAATTAAAATGTTGTTTTATTGTTGACTCTCAGTTCACTGATTTGAAATTAAAAATAGATGATTTATAATAATTTTCGTTAATTTTGGTTCCAATACATATTTTGTACTTTATTTTATAAATATAATGAATGATTGACGGAGAAAATTTAATAAATTAATGATTTTATTACTATTTTGTTTGTTTATTTGAGAAACCCCATAAGTCAATCAACTTCAAATCATTATTATGATTAGTAGTGATTAACGATTAAATTTTTTCATGCTTGAATATTTTTCGGGATACTAACATTATTATTATTCATCATTGGTTCATGATGTTAATGCAAACTTAACCGAGAAAAATGTTTTTTGCTTCTCCTGAAAAATTTAGTATTTTTTACTTATGGGGTTTCTCAAATAAACGATTCGTTTAGAGAGTTGTTGTATTCGTGAAACTCTTTTTTGATAATTTTGATATGTTCAGAAAAAAATCAACATTTGCAGCATTATTGTAGGAAATGTTTAGGTTTCCACAACCCTACACGGAGAAAATTAAAGAATTGTGTTTATTATGCTAAATTTTTGATTCCAATCATTTAGAATGATTGAAATGTTTTTCAACGCAAACATAGTTAGCGTTATAATTTTTAATTTCCCGCTAAGAAAATTGAAAATTTTAGAAATTCGGGAAGTTATTGGTTTGAGCCCGTTTTTCGAAAATCGAGTTTTCATCAGACCTCGACGTTTTGAGGTCCGAGGAAGCTTCCCTGACGATTTTTAAGATGGTTTCTGTGCGTGTGCGTGTGCGTGTGTGTGTGTGTGTGTGTGTGTGTGTGTGTGTGTGTGTGTGTGTGTGTTTTATAGAGAAGGAAAAATCTTTCAAAGACACCGCTATCTTGACATATGATGGTCGGTAGTGTGGGATTTCCATCCACTAAAAAACCTCTCTCTTTTCCCCATAGATGTTATGGAGAAGGCTGGTTCGGAACCGCGTTAGCATTACTTCAATCCAGTCCGTGTTGCGTCTCACGACGCCTACTCCTGATTTCTGGTCCCTTTCCGCAGTTTTTTGTTTTAAAAGGCGTTGCGCGTAGGCTGCGACAGCTAATCAGTTATCTTCTTGTTATAGCATGTAGGTCACTAAGCTCGCGGGAGAGAGCATGATGCCTACAAGTTCTTCGGTGCAGTCCCATCTTTAAGAGATAGAAGTTAAATTGTCCATGTCCCGTCAATATCTGGGTGAGGAAGAAGTCCGTATCCCCGTGCTTCCGAGAAAGCCAGACGTTGATGTTTGGGATCAGGCGCGCTGTCCGCCTGCCCGTCTCTCCCGATATCCATCGCTCCTGCCACTCTTGCTGCGTTTCCGCCTTTATCCTCGCTCTTGTCTCCTTCATGTTTTCGCCACTGGTTTGAGCGTCATAGAAGTTTGCCCTCTCGAACGCTAGTAAGTCGATGGGCGCAGCTCCCGCTATGACCAACACAGCTGCTTCGGAAATCGTGCGGTAGCCGCAGGCAAACCTGAGAGTGCCTCGCCATTACACTGCTGCCATCTTTCGCCGATAGGTCATTTGCTTTAAGATGTCTGCCCATATATCCGCTCTATAAAGCAGTACCGAATGGACTGTCTCCAGAAGGACTCTTTTCTTTTTGGTTCGTGGTCCAATATTGTTGGCCATGATCCTTGATAGGTTACATACCGTCTTGCTGGCTTACATGCATGCAGTATTAAGGTGTTCCCGGAAAGATAGTTTCTCGTCTATCATTACCCCTAGATAGCGCAGGGTCCTTGTTGACGTCAATGTTGTCCCTCCCATGTCCACAGCAAAAGGTTTTGGGAACCATTTTTTACATGTCAGAACGACAATCTCGGTGTTACGCTTAGCGAGTTTCAGGTGGTGTTTATCAAGTCAAGTTTCGACGGCATCAATGCTTTCTCGAATCAGTAGTTTCGGTCTCTTCGACGCTGTCTACTATTATCGTGGCCGCAATGTCGTCCGCAAAGCCCGCCAGCTCTACTTATTTTGGCAACGGGATTTTCAGGAGCTCTTCGTAGTCCGCGTTCCATAGGTCAGACCTCATTATTGAGCCTTGCGGCACGCCAGCTGTTATGTCATATTCTTGTGGGCCTTCCATGGTTTCCGCTATCGGCTTTCTTTCATCAAGGTAGTTGTCGATAATTGCCAGATTTTCTAGCTCCGCGTCGGATTTGTGCTCCATAGCATCTAAAATATCTCCCCTATTCGCGCTGTTAAAGGCGTTTTTGACGTCTAGTGTGAGGAGAAGACATACTTTGCGAAGCGATCGACCTTTGTGGAAGCCATGTTGGTTGGTGGCAAAGCATCCAGCACGGTCGATGTCGTTGCGAAGTCTTCCTTGTATGAGCTTCTCGAGCAGTTTTCCGGCAATGTTCAACATGCAGAGTGGTCTAAACGACAAAGGTGTTACAGGCCTTACCTTTGTCTAAAAGATCCAATCTCTGCCGCTTCCAGACTGCAGAAAACGTGCCAGTTGCCAGGCATGCATTGTAGGCGTTCAGGAATATGTCCGGGTATTCCAGGGCTACAATCCTGATCACCGATGCCTAGATGCCGTTAGGACCAGGTGTCTTTCCTGTCTTGCAACCTTTTAGTGGTAAAAGGTGTTGATTTGCCGTTTTTTCCATAATGTCTTTTCTCCTGCGGCGGGTGTTTAGGAAACAGCTCCGCCACGATGCTGTTCATTAAGACAGGAGATTTCAGGGCTTCTGGTAAAGTTTTTCCGAGTCGTTTAACGGCAATTTGGTAAGCTTTATCCCATATGCCCTTGTCGAGGTCATTGCATATCTCTTTCCACAGCGTTGTTTTGCTTGTTTTGATGGCCCGGTTTGTTCTTTTTGGCCTGCTTGTACTCGCTCGAATATGAGTCCTGGCTTGGGGAGCGTTTCGCAGCTCTCGTTGCTCGGCGACGTAGCTGGTGGCATCGTTTCCGAAATTCTGCTGTGTTTAATGACCACCAGTATGCCGGCCTATGAAAACCTCATTTTTTAAGTCGCGGCATACTTTGTAAGTATGTCAACCTCTTATAATTTTTGAATGGCTGAACCGATTTCATCGCGGTTGGTGCCATTCGAAAGGGCTTCGCCAAACTTAGATTTCCTGTTAATTTGAACCGATTCGAACCGATAGACTTTGACAAATTTGGAGAAATCTAAAAAAAAATAGAAAAAAAAATTTTTTCAGAAGTGGTTTTTTTGGGATAACTTTTAAACGGCTCTACTGATCGATTCCAAAAACTAATCAGCTTATGAGGCTGATTTTACGAAATTTTGGGGGTACCTCATTTGCCCCATCCCTTCCCCTATGAATTATAAACTATGTTACAATGTGATTGCTCTTTCAATGAAATAATTCTAATAAAAATTTATCTAAAACTCTTCCAATACAGCATGATTCACGAGTTTGTGCTGAGCTCGAGAGTTTGCCGAAGGCAGGATCAGACGTGAATTGAATTTCAATAGTGGACAACGATTTTGGTTTCTCTTGGTCTCTGTATATAGTAATAATATAAAGCAATAGATTATTGTACCGTAGTACTCGAATATATAGATTTGATCGTTTGCCAAGAAAATTCCAATCAAATTTGATAACTACATGTACATGCATTTAAATGATCTATTATTATATTACAGTATTCATGAAAAATTTATTGAGCTGTTAATAAAAAATTTACTGTGGCAATCGAGTTCTATCTCAGATTTTAAATTTCAAGTCTAGACAAGTTATCATTAATTATTAAATTTTATTTTGTTATATACTTTAACATTGAAATTTAGTTTAAATTGGGAAATTCTTCAGTTTTACCTTTAAATTAATTTTAGTTTGCTAAAGGAGAGCGAGTAAAAATGCAATGACAATCATGTATTTTAAACATTAGTTTGCTGTGCAAAGTTGGTTTACATTTGCTCTAACACTACAAAGGTTGTATTGGTTGTTTTCAGTGGACTCTAATGGTACAATGGGTGCGAGTGTGGATGGCATTCCGGATGCCCTGTAATTCGTTTAGTACTGCTGCTTGAAGATTCATCGCCTGTAAGATATTCACATCCTTTAGAGCAAGCAGAGCTGCACGTTTACTGTCTCTGATTGTGTGATCGAAATGAAACTTTTCCTATCTCAGTGTATATTCCTGTAAATGTACATACATATACATATGTGTTAATGTTACCGCATTCACATCGTAAAATCGTAATTGAATCACTCTGCAACTGCTGGGACGCTATTGATTGCTCCTCGAGAATATTCCAATGTCGAGAAACTGTCACCCTAGCTGTAGAATTGGTAATTGGAATTCTAAGTTTTCATATTTGTTTACAATAAATTAGTTCATTTAATTATAATGACCTATCAAAAAAATAAATGAGTCATTTGTTATTGTATGCCTTATGATTATTTATGAACTGAAGGTGTCAGTAATGATATAAATGTGGGATAGTGTTCAAGGTATTCTTCTATTATTTTATTATAGTGTAAATTGATATTTTTAGTTTTTCATAAAAATTTTTTGCTTTATTAATTAGATTGTAATGTTTTATTTGTTTTATTTGTCCGTTTTATTTCCGGGACAAAATATTTTACTGTTATGTACATCTACAGAAATCTAGAAAATGGTGCGTTCGATGAACGTAGACCTATTTATAGATATACGTCGATCTACACTGAAAAAAATTTTCTTTAAAAATTACCGTTAAATTCACTGTAATCGAGGGACATAATGCGGCCTTTTTATTTATTACTATTTTTGAAATAAAAATTACAAAAAAATTCATTTATTTTGTGGTATAGACTTCATAAAATTTACCGAAAACCTAATAAAATTTACAGTAGACTACGGTAAAATTTGTTGAAAGAAAGTTAAAAATAATCTCACTAACCGATAAATGATTAGGTTGTGCCATTCATCCCACGATTATCGTGAAGTATATTAACGGTAATTTTTAAAGAAAATTTCTTTCAGTGTACATATGTCTCACTCTCCCCACAATTGTTAATTTTTTTTTTTTTCATCTACTTAGACCATAAAATATACATGTATATTACAGATTCGATCTTATAGATCTTCCTATATCTAAAAATATTTCAAAATTTAGTTGTAGGTAGATTTATTGATATAGTATAATGATGGGAATAATATCGACGAAACATCCCGACTAGAAATTGTCTCAGTACTTATATTGGGGTCCGCTTGGGATTTGGTGGGGCAAGCCCTATAGGTCTATCCCATTCGGGAGCCGATTGGAAACTTTTTGGGATATCCCAACGAAAAAATCGATGATTTTGCAATAGCTCTTCCCAACTGGGGCCTGATTGGGAACTTATTGGGAAAACCCAAACTCAATTGAATGATAAAAACATCGATTATGTCTGAATGGGATCAAGTTGGGAACGTGTTGGGATAGCCCGATGTAAAAATCGATGATTGTGCAATAGCTCTTCCCAACTGGGGTCTGATTGGGAACTTATTGGAAAAACCCAAACTCAATTGAAAGATAAAAACACCGGTTTTGTCTGAATGGGATCAAGTTGGGAACGCGTTGGGAAAGCTCGATGTAAAAATAAATCATCTTTACTATTTTTTGCCAGATGGGGATCTGATTGGGGCCATTTGGGATATCCTTAGATTCTTATTAAATAAATTGAAGTTTAAATATTAATAAGGAAAATTTTTGGCCTAAAACAATTACATCTTGTAAATATTTTAGGCCAAAAAATACACTAAGGTTATCATCAGATTTCATAGTTAATACTATAACAAGTGTAACTACCTATGTATTGTATAGGAATCATTCCTATAATTATAGGAACCATTCCTATACCATTATGGGAACCATTCCCATCGTTATGGGAAATGTTCCCATAATTCTGGGGAAATTTCCTATAATTATGGGAACAGTTCCCATAATTTATAGGAACAGTTTCTATAATTGCCTGGGAAATGTTCCCATAAAATTATGGGAATTGTTTAGGAACTATTCCCTATATTTTTCTTTCCGTGTAGATTTATTTAATTTAGCTATTTCTACAAAACACGTGTCCGGTGAATACTGAATTCTAAATTCCTCCAATAAGTTTTATTGAGTAAATATATAAACAAAAATTACTCCAAAATAATTATTGAGCGTTAATGAAGGTTGTGTAGATCAGTAACGTCATTGAATTAATTTGAGTAATTGGTTCATAAAAACTAGATTAGAATCGAAAGTCTTAACACGTGTTACGAATTTGAGCGCAGACAACGAAAAGCAAATGGCTACCTATAGTTACCACACGAAGAGGGAAAAGGACTGCACATGCGTCGCAATGCATCTACAGTTAGAAGCTAGCATCTGCTGCCTTTAGATTTATATTACGTGAATAAGAGACAGCGTTCAATTTCATCGTCGGTAATTAGAATTACTAATTACGTGACAGTCTCATTTTGGTTTATATTTCCGACACTTTCAATAAGTATTGAATATTCATTGTTTAATCTAAGATCAACATAGATTTAAATATGAGTTTATTTGCTAAAAAATTGTAAGCCATTATGAATGAAGTAAATTAAAAGTGTATGAAAAAATGAAAAATAGAAATAAAATAAAATTAAATTAACATTTGTTTGACCATTTGAAGAAAAAGTCAGTTGTATTGGTTCACTCTGTGCCGAGTGCACTCGAATCAAGAATCAAAATCGGAAACCGGGTATAAACTTTCGAAAAGCGGAAACGATCCGTGGCGGAAGCGATGAGTGATCGTCTGACAACAATGGGAGTCAATCAGCAAAGCCTATTCACCGATGAAACGGTTCGATTATCCGGTCGCTCGGATCAAAATGTCTCTTTCTATAAATTCCCTCTGTCTCTTCAACGTATCCATCTACCTTGCCAAGCGGTTGAGCAGTCGAATGCAATGGCTTTTATATTATCCAACATTTCGCACGTTACTGTGTTCGGCAACCATTGCAACAACGTTACGACGTTACTCTAATAGGGTTCCGATTAAGATGCAAATTTTAATGCGGTTTTACCCAACAATTTAACCCGGTAACCTGGCTAATATTAAATAAAGCCGTAGTTCTATTCGAACCATCCAAAGACGTGCCAGAACCAGCGATTTAACCGTTTAATTTTCGTTTAAGGAAATTGTTATTAAATTTCATCTTACTGTCACTCTTTATTCATTCTGTTCTATTCAAACTATGTCGTTAAGTAGTCTTCTCTCTTATTGAGGCATTTTTCTTTAATTTTTTCAGCTCTCTGTGTTTCCTCCCATTTTACGACGTAATTCTATTAAATTTTCCATCCATACGCTTTATCCATTCCACTATAGTTGACCTCTTTGGTTTGTAGACGAGTTCAAAGTTGCAATTTATTTGCTTCACGTAAGCGTTTCTGAGATGACTCTTCAAACGCGAAATTACTGGATTTCTCTTGTTGCTAGTTGCCAAATAACGAAAGCTGTTAAAACGATACTTCAAGCTACTGTACATTTTATTAATTATAATTATTTTTTTTATGCAGTCTCGTATAATATCCGTACATTATACAAGGTGGTGTAAAAAATTCTGTACAAATACAACATACAAGTAATAAATAGACAGACAATTATTACTGCAGAATTTCAAACGAAAAACTTTTTTCCGACATTCCAAATCAAATCAACTACTGTAAATTAGATTTTTCAAACAAAAATGAATCTTAAGTTACAATTCTTAACTTTTTCCTTTGTACTTTGTTTTATAATTTTCTCAATATACCACTTTTGTATTAAGTTTAAAGAACACATTAATTATTAAAAGAAAAAGACACTTTTTGCTAGATTTTATGACCTCAGATACTTGAATCCGTCGAAGGATTTTTGATTTTATTACTCACAAATATTGTTAAGGTACAAAATTTTGTTGAAATAAAACAAAGGTTTCTAAATAAAAGAGAGGTTTAGACCTCACATGCAAATAGTGTTTAAAGACTAAACCAGTCTGTGACAAATCAACGGTAGAGACTCTTTCCTGAACCCAACTTTCTAAATAAAGATTATTGATGATTTTCATATAATGTTAGACAAAGATTGAGGTTACATCGCCTTCAAAAAGTACACTATCATGCAATCCCGTTTAATTCGTACGTGAGTATGACAGGTGACTCGTGTCAAATCTCCAGAACAAATATTTCTACTACAAAATTTTCCCGCAACAAAATATTCCCAGACCAAATCATTCGAGATAAAATGTCACTATAATTTAATATTTTATAATCTTTAAATTATCACCTCAAAATGAGCGTGACTATACCTATAACTATACCTATAATTATAACTGTAATATCGGCATGATTCCCATAATATATAGGAATGGTTCCCATAATATATAGGAATGGTTCCCATAATATATAGGAATGGTTTCCATAATATTATAGGAACCATTCCTATAATATTATGGGAACCATTCCCATAATATTATAGGAATGATGCCAATAATATTGGAGTAATTTTTTTTCACACAACTGTAGTATTTAATTAATTACTTTTCACTAGATTTATTTTTTTTTTGATTAAGTGATTCTTTTTTTATAATATATAAATTGATAAAAAAAGTTATCAGTAATAATATTTATTATTATTATCATTATGAAATTAATTAGCTGCAGCAGTTGATATTTTTTTAATCTTGAATGGTATACATGCTTGTAAATTAAAATAAAATTAATTAAAAAAAAAAGTTAATTAAAAAAAAATTCCTACTAGAAAAAAAAAATTTCTTAAATAAAATAAAATTTCCAATTGTTTTGAAATTCCAAATTTTCAAATGTTTTCGCAGCTCAACGTATGTATTGTAAATAAATAATTTGCTTTAAAAATAAAATGAAATTGTGAAAATAAACAATGAATTTCCATATCTATTTTGCTCCTACAATTGTATAGTGAAAAAATATTCTTTTTATTAGAGAAACTTTGAAATTGCTACAATATTTTTCTTTTCACTAGATTTATTTTTTTTTTGATTAAGTGATTCTTTTTTTATAATATATAAATTGATAAAAAAAGTTATCAGTAATAATATTTATTATTATTATCATTATGAAATTAATCAGTTGCAGCAGATGATATTTTTTTAATCTTGAATGGTATACATGCTTGTAAATTAAAATAAAATTAACTAAAAAAAAAAAATTTTATTAAAAAAAAATTCCTAAATTTAATAATATGGTACTTATATCAAACAATATATTATCGATAAAATTATTTCATTTTATTGCTAATCCATAAATTGCTAAATACAAAGTTAAACGATTTATATTACAGTAATTACATTATTAAATCTTCTTGAATCATTCCCTTGTCTTCAATGAAGGAAGTTCATAACTCTGAGTTCAACGGTGGTTCTGCATTAGCATGAATCTAAAAAATTAATTCATTCATTATACTTAAAATTAAATTAATTTAAGTAATACCATAAAAATATCACCAGTAACATGATAAATATAATTTATATTTTTTACAGATCAGCTTTATATCAAATAAATAATTAATACCTTATTCACTAATGCAATAGTAGTTACCTATTCTTACGGTGAGATAATGTCCGTGAGTCCAATAATTCTTAAATTTACTTTTTTAATTAATTCAAAACACTTCAATTATGAATTATTGTCACACTGATACCAACAAATAAAAATGGATACTGATTCACGCGTTCTGTCAGACGCGTGAGCAGTTTCTTTTTGTTTTAATTTCATTATTTGTCGCTAGCGCATGTGAGCTCCATTAGCAAATCTTAATAATAAGTATGATATCTTGGTTATTAAGATATTATACTTGTGGGAAATGTAAAAAGTTTTGTAAATGTAAATAGAATAAATTACTCAAATATATAATCTTTCATGTTAAATACTCTGAAATTTTGTCACTGTTTGAATTATGACTGTATATATTCATTATCAATAATATATCTTTTATACATATAAGATCTTATTAAAAAGTCTCAACTCTATAAAATGTATGTAATATAAAGAAATTGTTTTTTTAGTGTAACAAAGCATTGAAATTCGGTTGTTTAAGTTTCTTGACTAAAAATCGCTTAATAAAAGAAAAAGATAAGTTTAAAATATAATCGTTACAATTTATAATTTTGTTGCTGTAAATTAAATTATAAATATTAAAAGAATTAAAATAAGCTTGATCTATCATAACACAGAAATGACGCATAGGCCACTAGAGTCTCTTACGAGCAGTCGTGAACCTCTGAACAGTATGTACCTTCTTTTGTATCACAGAACATTACAATTTCCAATTTTCCAGTATCTAAATCTATTCTAGCTTTGTTATGATATATAGTTAATGATTATTTTTCCATCTTTATGATTAAACGAAACGAGAATTTTTTATTATTATATGCAAACCAAAATTTTTTGTCATGAGATGTGACTTTTTTAATCAATGCTGAATTTTCTGCTTATTTTTATAAATTGTTATAACCATTATCAAATTGTAATAATTTAATAATTTCTTACAAATAGGAATATGCGTGAACCACCCATTGTTTGTTATATTTCGACCAATATTGTAAATTGGCTCTGATAATTTTCTGACATAATATGATGGTACTGATTCTGTAAGATCTTTATCCAATTTTTGAAGATTTTGGAAATTTTTTAAAAACATTGACTAAAAATTTTTTTAATTGAGCTAAGTTTGGAGCTAAGTTGAATTTTCTTGAACTATCAAAAGCTAACATATTGATGAGAGGTTCGAAAAAAAAATAGTAGTCATATCATTTTTTTACTTTGGCCATCTGTCCATTACATTCAATGGTATGATTTTATAATACGTACAGGTGACATTTGAATATTTAAAAAACTGATCGATTTAATAACTTTTATCTATATACAGCAATATGTCACTCACACAGGTATTCATTAATGGAAACTAAAAGCTTTTAGAACTTTGGCCGATGGCTCTTTTACCTCTATGTCATGTCTACTTACAGCTAATGCAAAACTAATTGACTTAAACTTTAATTCAACACCTTGTTCGTCCCTGTGCTTTACATTTTGCTTTTGCTTAATATTAACATTTAGTGACATTATTGATCCACTTCTTATTAAGTACACTACTTTGTCTTGATAAATTCTACTCATAATTTGTATGCTTAGATAATATCTTTTGACACATATAACAGGATTTATAAGAGAACTTATTTACCTTTAAATATACAATTAATCATAATTAACCCTTCACCATTTTATGTTTTTCAAAATAAAACATCAAAATATCCTATTATCAGCTTAAAGAAAATTAATATTAATAATGAAAAATGATTAATTAAAATAAGATTGTGTATAGACTCACTAATTGTATCAGCTAAAGCTGCAGCACTAATCAAGAAGCATAGTTTATTTTAAATACGTTAAAAAAAAGTTAATAACAAAAAGACAAAAAAGATATTGAGAGGAAATACAGCAACTGGGAAAACGCATCGTGTATCGGAAAACACTAAATATCGCTTGTAATACCCGTAGTCCGGTACGATTCGTGTGTCATTCATTTTATTGGAGGGCAGGAGTATGAGGGTATCTTTTCTCTCTCTCTCTCTCTCTCTCTCTCTCTCTCTCTATATCTTTCTCTCTTGGGAGGGAATGGAGGATAGAGGTAACAGTACTGTGCAGTCGAATCCCATAAGCGTGCCTGAAAACGGCTACAACTTTGTAACTATCCAGCGTGTCGCGAGTGTAAAACTCTGATAAATCATATGAATTAATTGCAATGTGAATAAATACGATATTAAATCTGCCATGCATTGAATTATAATCATTATTATATAATATTTATTGCCATTAAACAATAAATCTATAATAATAATAATAATAATAATAGTAAGTGAAAATAGATAATTATTGTCGAATTTTAAAAACTCAATATATAAATAGGTAAAGGTAAATTAAAATGTTAATCGAATTGAAAATTCATTAAAATAGTTGATTCTATTTGAGTGGTTTGAATTCGAAGCATTTCCCATGAGGTCATGTATCAACCGATCTTCCTGACAGACTTAAAGCTAGAAGCTATAGATAAAACTCGGTGACACGGAAGGAGGCCGATAATGAAACTTCTAAGATCTATCCAATGGGACCCAGTTTATCGTGATGCAGTTTGAATGTCTTGGTCTTCTTCGAACTGTACTGCTGCTTGTTTAACGCAGAAACCTGTCAAAGTTCTCTATCGAACTCGCAGCCAAAACTAATACAAGTTCTTGTGAACAGGATAACTCTTGTACTAAACTTCAGAGAATGACAACGAGGCTGGCAGATGTGTCAGGCATATTGAGTATTTGTTTTCTGGTCACGTTATACGTCTGGAAAAAATAATAATCTACAAAAGAAACCATTAATTATAGCTTTGTAATTTATTGAATCTATCGAAGATTTATATTATACCAATATTACAAATTAGGGAAATTGATTGATTTTAAAAAGTTGACAGTAATACACAATCTTAAACGCTTCACATCATTAGGGGTGCAATTTTCAAGTAGAGATGTGATCGATTGTATAATATCTTTGTTATAATAAAGTGTAGAAATAACAATAGTTAGAACTAATAGGTATACTCAAACACTTACAGCAACATCAATCATGCACTCGATTAAGAAAATTTTATATTTGCTGCTCCGTTTTAATTGGTAATATTATATTAATGCAGTATACTTGAGTAAAAAACATTCAAAAATTTTCATTGTCGTGATAATTTACTAATTAGTTAAATATATTATCCTAATTGGTTTGTAAAAGTTTTACGTTCCATAAAAGAAGACGTCCTCAACATAAGTTCATTAAGTTCTTGTAGACGTATTATTTAATTGAATCATTAGTTCGTGACCGATTGAATAAAATAAAATAGCTCTGGGAGTCTTTAGTTAATTGTAAGAACTTCTACTGATTATATCTAAAACAGAATTAAAGTAATTACTCTTTCTACCTTTTAAGGGCTTGCACTTTCTCATTCAAGTGGTCGTGCACTTGAAAAGTTAGTGGCCTCTTTCTCATCAAAAAACTTAAGATGGCAAAACTTGTAAGAAATAATTCTGATGGTAGAAAATTTATAAAGTTACTCAATTTATTCATGAGAATAATGGATTATATTTCTTATTTATGATTCTTATCAAATTTATATCAAGTTTCCCCAGTTTAAATTGATTATCAGTATCATTGACATAGATCTGGATGATACAATAAAAATAGAGCACGAGGAAATTGAAATATCTATACAATATTAGGTATACAACGTGTGTTCTAGGTCACAATTTGGTTGTCGAAAATGTCAGGAAGATGATATTTGAAAGATGTCAACATAAACCAAGTCATCTGATCGAGAAACTTTCATAGAAATAACATTCTATATAATATCCGTTGAATTGCGTTCACAGAGACATAAATGTCATTAAATTATGACATGCTCGTAAACGAAAGATCTTACACACTATTAGCTTGCGCTCCTGTCGTTTACATTCTCATTGCCAATTAACTCAAAATGCTTTCAATAATTTAAATTTGTAGTTGACTGGGTGTATACAAAAGCAGCAAACAATATTAAAACAAGAAAAAAACCAAACAGAACGGTATAAAAGAAACGAATCGATACAGTCGTTTTCCTACAGAACCAATGAATTCCTCGAATTAATTGGAGAACCGTCCTCAATGGCATCACCATCAACGATAATTGCATGGTGACGAACGATGAGTGCTGCAACTATTCAAAATACCAAGCACGTATGCTCAAGCTAGCATACTCGTTGTTGGGTCTTCGTTAATAATAGTCGCTTGAACAAGTCAGGTCATGGTTAGAGGGCGGAAAGAAAAAGAGAAGAAAGTTGTACCTCAACTAAAAGAGAAAACAATTGTTCCTAGCTTGTCGATTTTTCCTATACTTTTTTACAAAGGCGAACATACCACCAACATACTACCAACATAAAATTATCAACACTAAGAAAAGTCTTTGTTGTTCAGTTGTCTACTTAATCTTAAGGTCTTTTATTGTACTTTATTGTTATTTTTTTATTTTGTTTCAATGTTCTAACAGGTATTCTTTTCATTTTATCGGACGACTGAATAAAATACTCACCAGTCCATATAACAATCTGACCAAACTTTTTTCTTCAATGTGCGAAAAAGTTATAAGTGAAATAAAAATAGCTTTATTATGAAAGTTGTAAGGGTTACTTCATGAAGCTGACCTAGTATACCGACCCTACACATTATAATGCAAAATTATAAAAATAACACTGATGATGATAATCGTTGCTTTAAATTGTTAAGTTTCTTTAACAAATGTACGTAATAATCACGCAAACAATGGAAACCAAAAACTATTTTTAAAAACAACAAAATTTTACAAAGAGGCATAAGACTTTTTTTTAAATGTAAAACGTGTTGGCACGATATCTAACAGTCTTGGCGTAACATCAAAAAACTTAGGACAACGTTAATACTGAACTAGTTTGAAGTTAAAACTCAGCAATGTATTTCCAGTGATCGCTCAATAAAACCTATCTTTCCATGTTCTCTGAAGCCTACGTATGATTTGCGATTTTCAAGTTGATATATTACGGATTATATGGCCTACGGCCAACATTGAGAACCTTTAGTATCTATGCATCGGCAGTCAAACTAAAATGTACACAGTGATATCATATTGGTCTAAAAATAATGTCAACCAGGTTCTTGCTTTGCCGTTTTTATGCTTCTTCCTACAGACATTTTTTTCTCACACTCACTATTTTCACATTTTACAGTTGCTGTTGTAATTACAGAAACGCAGCAATGCACATAACAAAACAATAATGAAAGCCGTATGAGGATATATACCCTTTGAAATAAAGAATGTAACGGTATCGTTATTACTGAATGGTACAGATTCAAAAAAAAAAGCTTACGTAAAATTTTGATTCGTTAATAAAGCACTCCCTAGCGATCACGTTAGCGGTAGTGCAGTAAAGAGTAGTGAGATATTTTTCAATATTATCTGTAGAGTTAATAAATAATGGAAATTCTGATTTTATTCTAAACCGGTAATAATTTTCATCATTCACGCGAGATAAACAATATCCTAACGTCTGTTGTTACGATCGGTAAATAAGTGGTTGTTCATTTCATAATTACAAAGTAAGTTTTACGGGAATCAATCGGTTATTTGAGTGCGACAAGTTTACTTACAAAAAAAACACAATTGCAGTAAGTATCAATACGGAAAAAATAAAATTAAAATAACTTATAAAAAATTTATTTATCTTCCCTCCGGACAGAAAGTGCCAACTTTCGTCCCGCTGCGCTAAACAAAAATGCTGCTTTCCGCTTCCGTCGAGCAGAAAAATAGAATACACACCATGGGCAGTAAATAAGAGAGCCTCAGATCACATGTATGTGACCTCGGCTTCGTCTCGGCCAACAATTGCATGTGATCTGGATCATTTCTTACTTTCCTACCCTAGGTGTGTGTTATATGTTAATAGTATATTACACTACAAGGGCAGAAAGTTTGAGATTCCTGCACTGCGCGCCATATGCCCGAGGCGAAGCCGAGGGCATCATGGCACGCAGTTCAGGGCTCTCAAATTTCTGCCCATGTAGTGTATACTAGTTTTCTTAATATGCGGTCGAAAGTACGTTAAAAATTGCGTTGAAAAAAATTGATGCCTGCCCCCGACATTTGTGGCACGAGCGAAGCGAGTGCTGCTGGTCAGGGGGGGGGGCAGGCCTCAAATACGCCTGTCAATAAAGATTTTAATATATAATTTATCATATTACTACTTTCTTTTGAGAAAAGATCGTAATTTAACTGAATAAATTTAACGTTATAAATGTATCATAAATTAACTCTGATTTTAAGAATAAAATAAAAACAGAAAAATGAAATAATAATCGTAAAATGCATATCTAGAAAAAAAAATTACGAAAAAAATCTGTTTGTATATTTTTTCAAATAATTATTTGTTCACCAATGGATTTATCTATTTGAGAATATCGATCAGAATAAAGAATATTCCTCGTTTTTTTTTTTTTTTGTAATTTAAATATTTAACAAATCTTATTTCATTAAAATAAAATGACAAAGTTAATAGTCACTTAATCATTTTTTAATTTTTCTTATCAAATAAATTAAAAAAAAAAATGGTTTTTAAAAAATTGCATTTTTAATTTTTTAAAATTTCTACACGTCAATTTTTTTTCTAATTTTTTTTGCACTAATTTATTTTTTTTTAAATTCTAAAATTTATTAAATATCTGCTACTTTAATTTTCATTAAAATAAATATATTCATTTTCTGTAATTAACTCAGTTTCAACCTCAAATCATTGACACATAACAAGACAGATACATTCATAACAATCACAAGTAAGGGTAGGCTTGTAAACATAAGTAATAGAGTGAGCGCGACGACCGACTTTCGGACTTTCTGCCGCCTCATGTCTCGTTGTCAGTGCATGAATACATTTTTTCGGCTCCCCGTCATAGAGCGCATGTGCGACTCAACCACGGCATAAATGTGAGGCTTTCTGCAGTGAAATCGCAGCGGGAACCCCGTACTTTCGACCAGCATAGTAATGAAAAAGTTTTAGACAACTTCTATTGTACATTCATAAAGTTTTATTTGTTTCTATTGATTCGCGTTTTTTAAAATATTTTTTTTTTCATAATAATAAAGTATTTTATTTATTACACTTCTCAACAAGCTTACATTTTTTTATTTTTGAAATAATTTATGTTTTAACACCCTTATAAAATTTGAAGATCAAAATTTTAAGATAAAAATTTCAATCATTGATTCACGACAAATTGTAATATCATTTTAAATAGACCGATAATAATTTTTAATGTTTGAATTTTCATATCTTCACAGTAAATAATAAAAAACATAGACTAAAAAAAATGTATCTACAACAATTGAGATTAAGATAAAATAAAATATATGATAGCTAATTTCAATTCCTATTAATAACAATGATTTCAAAATAATTAATTGAAGACGTAATATTTTGAAATAAAAATTATTTATAGACATTGATGTTTGTTAATCCATAGATTATTAATGACTATAATTTTGTATGATAATACAAAATGATATATAATTATATTTAAAAATTTTTTTCATTCTATCGAATATTGGTTTATCCACACATAAAAGACATACACACATACATAAATAATCACCCACGTAAAACTCTCCTGTAGTTACCGATAAGTTGAATAAATGGTGTGTCTCAACTTGACAATTGTCTGTAAATTAAATTACGAGAAACACAACGAAGGAAGACGATAAATGGTGATGATGAAGTGAGTAAAGTAATGGCACGGGTCCGTAGTCTCTTTGGTCTGGCGCCATCACACAACACTATACTATTATATATTATTATATTATACCAACACACACACACACACACAAAGATGAAAATTAAACCAACATAAAGCTCATGAATGCGCATAGCAGTTTCTCGTGTAGTCTCATATACACCACGTGTGATGTTTTTACAAAATTTATTATGCCACAGGACTTATGAATCAAGAAGTAATAACTCGGCAATAATACCGGGGACATTAACAACTATTTTCACTATTAACTCCGAGAATAGAAGCCGTTGATGTTAAAAGGTGGCTAAAGTTAATATAATAAAAGGTTAATTTAATCCCGATTATAAAATGAGCAAACAATTGTTTTTTTTTTTTTTTTTT
>CAJNRD030001120.1:10120439-10133491 GCA_905319865.3 Cotesia congregata
CTATTGTCAAGATAATTTAATGGAGATTAATTCTATACTTGCTAAAAATTAATTTAGTGCAATAGAAACGGAAAAAAATATCAAAATAGGTCAAAAAATTTTCCTGTCCGTCATGTATGAAACTCCGGAAACACTGTAACTTGTGAAAAAATTAATAATTTGAGTTAAATTTTTTTTTTAAAAATTCTAATCGATGATTGTAGGTCACTGAATGCGAATGATTAATTAATTCAGTGTCGTTTAATTACAATTAATCAAAAACGAAAACTACAAGACTGTATATCTATATATATCCATGTAAAATTAACATGGATGGTGACATATCTATAGATATTATGTACATTTATTCCACCAGAGGCGCTTGTGCAGTACCTTCCTAGTACAGCTGTTTTTTCGGCAACTAATTTTGAACGACTTATGTTTTTTTTTTTTTTTTTTAATATTTTATAATTAAATGAGCATTATGAGTCGTGCACTTTTGGATTTTCCAAACTTTTTGAATTAGCAAAGATGCAATTGATTTATTAAAACAAGAAAAAAGTCACTTTTTTCAACGTTTTACAAATCAATTTGAAGGTAGAAAAAGATTTTTTTCTCTAAAGATCATAAAAAAAT
The DNA here is from genome assembly GCA_905319865.3 of Cotesia congregata. Classification (NCBI taxonomy): domain Eukaryota; kingdom Metazoa; phylum Arthropoda; class Insecta; order Hymenoptera; family Braconidae; genus Cotesia; species Cotesia congregata. The sequence goes on from CAJNRD030001120.1 coordinate 10,121,055, forward strand.
CTTCTAGAAAATTTAGTCCAATTTCTGCAACTATTCTTAAATTTTGATGTGACCATTAGTTGATGAAATATCAGTTGATTAAAATAATAAAGTTGTGTACTAAAATAAAGAATGCAAACAACGTGAAAAGCCTTGCAAATTTTTGACTTAGAGATCTGAAAATCAGTATTTTGAAATTTCAAGATACTGAATTTCTTCTTTATTATCCCGATATGACCACTTTTGTTTAATAACGACCCGTAAAAAACCACTGAAAGATTTTCTAAAAAGTTTTTGCTCTCTCAATTATCGCGAAAAATATGTAAAAATTAAAAAACCATGGGGAAAATGAGTCTCGAAAATTTGATGGATATCAAATAACTGATAAATTCAATATATTTTTGTCCCTGCGAAAGTCATTTCTGAAAACTAATCACAAAAACATGTGAACGTAAAGTTGCAAATGCAAATTAATCAATTACAATTTTTATGTTTTGATAAAAATCCTGACAGAAATCATTGAATAATTCATTTATCTTCCATTTGCTAATGGAGTTCTTTCCGCTTGAATGATCCATGAAATCTTGTATAGTGGAGGATTAGCTAAAGCAAATAAAAGATTAAGCTTTTGCGATAACATTTTGTTTTTCAAGAAAACAAATATTATAGTGAATTTTTTGCAGGTTGTATCGATTCGATAAAATTAAAGAGCACTTTAAGAGATTTTCTTTAAACACTAAGTTATCAGATACGTCTGAGTACATTAACTATAGCTAGCTCTATTTGCGGCTCATTGAAGGCCTAATTAGTTTCCTGTCGAGACTTACTCGAGTGAACAAGATAGGCAGTTTTAAGTATACGAAGCAACGAAGCGATGCCACCCGTACTAGACTACACTACAACATAAAGTGGAAAAGGCAAGGTACCAGACTCTATCCGCAGTTTGCCAGATACTTTATCGAATTCCAGTAGGAGGATAATCAGATCAGGCCTCGGCTCAGAGAATATATTTATCAGCATTAACTAAGAGAACCCACGGGACTGGTGAGGAGATGATCCGAATCCATGAGAACTTCACCAAAGTGTCTGCTTAATTTTATCCGTCCCTTGAAACTTTACTGATTCGATTAACCCAATCATCATGTTCACAGATCACATTACACGTCAATTTGTTTCATTGGCTTGAAAATAAAAATTTTATTAGTTACTTATTTCCTTATTGAAATTCAATTTCGTAAAACTTATTTCATAATAATGTCTATATATTATTATTTTACCGAAAAATAATCAAATAAATGAATGATATTATATTTTTATGTCAATGTCTTGAAATTATACATTACAGGTGGATCTATAAATGAAGCAGTATTTGCTCTTCGAGATAGGCAAGAGGGGGGCCGAAGAGGGAGAAGAACTACGACTAGTACTACTAGCACAACCACTATAACCACGGCTGCAACATCCATATCCATTCCTGACAACGTAGCACAGCCCGCGGCATTACTAGCTCCCGATGATCAGACGTGGTTCGTCGCTTCAACGTCAACACCATCCAACTTTCCTCTTGTGATAAAAGACACATCAAGATTACCACCATTAGAAATTGTCATAAAACCTCAGGCTAAAGTTGTCCTACCTTGCGAATTAGGTGGAAACTATTCTAGATTATTACCATTTGCCAGGTCAGTTAATCAATATTTATTCCACATTAATAAAATCAGAGCAATATAATAGATTTTTAACTTTTTAATGATGGCCCATACATTGAAGCCTTTCTGAAATTTTTGTTACGTCCTGGTTGCTTCTTGAGTTTGAGAGTTACCAATTTAACAACTACAACAGCTACAAAATCGACGTAGTTCTGTCCGAAATATGGAGAAATGCTAAAAAAAAATTTTTACGCCCTTATGGCTTCCGGGACTCACTTCGGATGCCATAAGGGCGTATCAAAAAAAATTTTTTTTCGGGAATCAATGTATTTTCGTCCGAAATGTGCAGAAATGCAAAAAAAATATTTTATACGCCCTTATGGCTCCCGGGACCCACCTCGGATGCCATAAGGGCGTATCAAAAAAATTTTTTTTTGGAAATCGACGTATTTTTGTATGAAACGTGCAGAAATGCAAAAAAAATTTTATACGTCCTTATGGTTCCCGGGTGCCATAATGGCGTATAATTTTTATACGCCCTTATGGCATCTGTAACGCGATATGGTTTCAGAATATGTTCGAAATAACTAGATCGAAATGTTAATTTAATTGATTGATTCATTCAATTATTCTAAATACACCTTCGTTTAATAACTGACAACTGCCGTAGGGAACTATACGGTTCTATGTGATTTCACTAACTGATCTACTTAATAGAATCAATAGTATGAAAAGACCCTGAAGAAGAGCACCGAACAACCCGTGCACCCTGCTTTTTTGTCCAAGAACCGCGTCTCAGAAGTAGGGTTACGTATCGGATCCCAAACGTCCTGTTTTTTCGTGCAGGACTCGCTGACGTTTGTTTATTATTTATTTGATTGAATCATTTTTCGAATGAAATTCGGCTATCCCCAGTGCACTCCACGCTAGTTATCTCTCAAATGAACTCAACAATATTGTGTGAGCACGAAGAGCTCAAAAGCTAGAACAGCTAACTCTTTGAGCTTGACGAGCTCAAAATAACACATAAATTATATTTTTGACTCGAATAGTTCAAAAAAGTCATAATTGCAATTTTAAGCGCTTATATGGAATTAGTGGGAAGTTGTAGGGATGGCCTTTAGGGTCAACCGTTTTCCTAATTTTTTTGTCAGAAGTATACTTTTATATCATAATTACGTTAATTCTAAAAATAATTTCTTTTTCTTTTGAATTAAAATATCAATAATATTATTACTTAAGTCATTTTTAATGACGTTCATGATTTTACAATGTTTAACGTTTATGATAAGAGATTTTAAATTTAATAATTTTTTAAATCAATTTTTTCATTAATTTCGCCTTGGGCGTAAAATTTACACCCGATTTCGCAAATTTGCGGCACAAACTTTAAGCTCATTTCACAACATCGACGTTTTTAAAAAAACCACCACTTTGCGACCTTATAACGTAAATTACTATTTCAAGTCACCACATGGACAGCAGCGTTGAAAAGGAAGAAACTCAAATTTTTAATATTAGTTGAACAATGAAATTCAATTAAAACCTTCATACGTTAATTAAACTGTGTAGCAGAATTTTGACAATACTCAATTGAAACATTTACTGCCGCAAGACATATAAACTGTTCACGGCGGTAGGCTGCTATTTTCAATCGTGTGTGCTATTCTACTGTCCAAACATCAGTCCTACTATGACAGTTTAAAGTAGAGTATAGTAGATAGACACGGTCATTCTTATTGATGAGTCTATATGGTTGCATCAATACCATGAATTATGAGATCATTTTTCCGTAAGTATATGCTATGTATTATATAATTGATTTCTATAAGTTTTTAAGTATTGAGGTCATTAAAAAAAAAAAAATTAATAATTTTCGGTAAAAAATCTTGATAATTTGTAAATAAATATTATAAGTTTGTAGTCACTTTTAAAATGAGAATATTTATAAAATTTTAACTTACTTAATTATATTAACAATTAAATGACTTTAAAATAGATAAAAATTTTGCATATATAATAAATGTGTGTAAATTAATAATATAATGAAAATAAAACAAGACAAAATTTAAAAAATTTTGAAAATTTTAAAACATAGATAAATGCTATTTTAAGTCCACTTAAATAATCTTTATCATTTATTAAATCTTGAAGTGTATTTAAACATACTCATTTAATGTGTCACAGAGATTTTTATTCTCTGTGTGCGTCCCTCCCTGCGCCTAGATTTGGCAACAGATCTACACTCGGCGTGTCTCTAATTTTCATTATATTGCACGCCTTATAAGCGAAGCGTTGAGGTTGTGCTCTACTCTCGACATTTCGAAAAATGCAGTTTTCTCGAAACTGAAATTGATTTTTTGTTATTTATATCGCACTTACAGGTTAAAATGAGTACACTTATGTCAAGTTAAATAATTTTTCAGACACATAAAATATATTTCAATAACAATTTTTTTGTTTAACATAATAAATAATAACATTAAACATAATAAATAAATTGTTTATCTCAGGAATGTGGACAAGATAGGATCATCATAATAAATTACATTATTATTTCTGCGATGTTTTGGTCGTTTATTCGACCTTCTTCAGGCATCTGAAAATTACACATGTTAATAACCAACAACATAACATAACAATTGCTACAATTACAATATTTACCATAATATGAATTCTAACAATCACTATCCTACATTGCACAGTTGCCTTTGTCATATAAATCTTTACAAAATTAACAAAACTGGTAAATTTATTAATTATTACTCAAACTCCAGAAATAAAGTCAACTCGACACTCATAAAAATTGTTATTGCATGGTAATGGTTAGCCCACTTTCAAAACATTAGGTACATGCATCATACTATACAATCGAAAAACATCAGTCAACTATACTAGCGCCAACCGCGCTAAGTACTAAAATTCAACTAAATATAAATACAAATAAATTTCAAATTCTCTTGACATACACAAATTATACAAACTAGATTGCAATTTAAATTATTTTCTTCTAGTAGATTTATAATCTCTTATTATATCATCATATAGAATACTTAAATTATTGGTGTCCGTTCTTTTATTCACAGTATCATTTATTTTGATAAAAATCATTTCACTAACATTACGTTTCCACCAATTAATTTCTTTGTCTAAAATTTTTACGCCACCAAACTCAAAATTATGATGCTGTTCAAAATAGTGTGCTGCCAGAGCTGTTTTGTTCTCTTTTACTATGTTAATATTTTTACAATCATATATATATTGTTTTACTCTAGCACAAATATTGTTTAGTTTGTCCAACATAACACAATCCACATGAGCACGGTATTTTATACACTGTTCCAGCTTGTTGTTGTTTACTTACTGGGTCTTTTAACTTCGAATAGATGTAATTCGCTCTTAAGATGTTATAAAATGCTAATCTCACATTCGTTCTTATAAAATACCTATCTACCCTATTTGATAATCCTTCCATGTATGGAAAACGACAATATTTAATGCTATTATTCTTAATACTCGAACTAGCTGTTCTATTTTTCAAGTTCTCTTTAAATCTATTAATAACACTATCCACCAACGACAAGTCATAATTGTTCTTAAACAACATAATACGAATTTTCTCGAAATTAACCTCATAGAAGTCACTACTACTTAATCTCGTCATTCTATCCAGCAATCCTTTAATCATACCTATTTTTTGAGACCGAGGATCATTCGAATTCCAGTTTAACAGTCGACCTGAACTAATTGGTTTAATAAACCAATCAGTTATTAATTTACCATCCAATCTTTTAACTAACACATCCAAGAAAGACAAACTATTATCCTTTTCTACCTCCATGGTAAATTGTATATTATTATCGAAACTGTTAAATAATCCTAAGATATTGTTAACTTCTTCCTCTGCACTGAAAAAAAAGTTTTTTTATACCCGGAATACTGAATATTTTTTAGTCAAGTTTTCTTGTAGTTAGTAAAAGTCAAGTTAAATATTTTAGATTTAAGAAAATTGGTATTTTAAATCTGAGAATACCAAGTTTTTTAACAGGACTAAAACTAAATTCTATGTTACCATAGCAACCGTGACGGTGGCGCCACTATTTTGTCATTTCCCTCCAATCTAAAGAGTGTACGCGTGTTTTTTAGTTATTAGTTTACCTCGTGCCTGAGTCTACTTACCTAAATATTTATTTGTGTAAATTAAATAATTTATAAATTATAAATAAAAGTATTAATTATTAATATTACTTCCCCTTACTCCCTTACTTATATGGATTCTTGGATGCAAAAGAAGTTGTCAGAGTGGAATTTATCATTTCCAACAAATTTATAACTCATTTTAGCAATACATTCTTTCCTTATAATCAATTTTTATAATAAGGTAAAAGACCCAGTTATTTTCACTGGCCTATAGTTGTTTGACACTTGCAATTTTATTCTAATTAAAAAAATAAAATATTCTCAAAAAACCAATTATCTTAAAATTTATAATTCAAATATAATATTTATTAAATTATCAGAGTTGATTTATTTTTTTAATTAAAATAAAATTGCAAGAGTCAATAACTAGGTCTTTTACCTTAGTAATATTATTAGTAAATTAGTAAAACAATGCTATTAGCAAGAAATTGCAATTTTTTGACAACAATAAGAATTAAAAAGAAGAAAAGAAAGGCTTAATATACTACTTTCCATTTTTATTAATTTTAGTGTGATAAATTGTTTATAAATGAACACGGTGAGAAATTTCTGTAGAAATTTACTATGCATACATAATAAGACTGAACCTTAATGACTCAATTCAAAATATTACCATAAAAATTTAAGAATATCATATTGTACCAATCAATATTTACTAGGGACCATAGTAAATTTGACCATGTAACTGTTACATAAACATATATAAAAAATTTTCGTAAACTGACTGAACAAAAACTGTGAGTGTGCTTAAAACTTTTCATTATAGTTCCATAGTAAAATTTCTGTTGCTCAGTCGACAATAAAAATTTATAAAAAAATTTGACATTTAGTCACATGTACTCGGTTTAAATTTAAAATTGTGACTATGAAATTTTCAAATGTCCCATAGTAAACGTATGCGCGTCAGTCGCGACGCACGCTCTTTCATTTTTTCGTGCTGCTTTGTTGTAAGATTCCTAAATAATAAAATATATAATAATTTACCGTGAAAAATTAAGATGAAAACAAACATTCGATGGTTAACCTGCAACCGACACTTTTCTAATAATATATTATTATTATAATAAAAAATAATTCAAAAGTTATTCCTCTGGTATCGCTGCAATAGTATCATCTACATATAACTTCAAGAAATGAACATCAAACGGCAACAGCATCAAAATCTGACCAATAACGTAATTCATAACGATGTTAGCTATTACTGGACTCGCAGGATTTCCCATGCTGCTTCCTTCAATCTGTGAATAAAACTCCCCTTGGTACACAAAGTAACTTGAGTCATAACAAAATCCTATGAGATCCTCTAATACATTCCTAGGAACTCCTACCAGGTGTTTGATGTTATCCCATGTTTCCTCGATTACTTTAAGTACCAAGTCCCGACGTACATTGGTAAACAATGACACCACATCTAATGATATCAGTACATAACCTTCTGGTAAGCTAACTGTTTTACTAAATGCCACGAAGTCAAATGAATTTTTTATATTATATTGAAACGTTTCAATCACATAATCAACATAATCTTTTTTAGACGTCCGTGTATGAATGGGTGTATGTGGCAGGGAAATTGGTCGATAAAATGATCGTACCGGAATAATTTTTTTTTAATTATCTAAAGTAACACACGACAGAATTCCTTAGTTAATATGAGCGTTCAATTCACTGTCGTTAAATTATTATTTATAAAAAACTAATATATGACTGTGGATTTTTTTGTATTTCTATCTATACATTTTATTATAGTATTTTTTTTCCTCATCTTGCAGTTATGGCGCCACTAAACCATAGCAGTGTTTTCTGTTTTTTATTATTTTGCTTTTTATATTTTATTTTAAAAAATGAGATTATGAGGCGTGCACTTTTGGATTTTCCAAACTTTTTTTTTTTTATATTATTATTGTATGCATTTATCGCCGTAAGTCTTTGCCACATTATATCTAATCATATTGTAAGCTTGTTGTAGCATTTAAAGTTCAAAGTCCGAAGATGGGTATCGGGACAGGTAATAAAAGAAATGCTAAAGCATAATATTGATAATCGATAATAGATCATAGCCTTGACTTGCACGGGTAATACTCTGTACTATATCGATCGCGAGCAAAGGGACTAGTAATTTTGGCAAATGGCTTGAGAGGCCCTCGTAATCGGACACGAGGCCTCAGACGTTATTACGGTGAGAAAAATCGGGAGACACGCGGGAACCCGCATTGATGTAAGTCGAGTGTGCATCGGGTGTCCTTGTTCGAGTTTTTGCCTGACAATTCGGTATGTAACTCACAAGTTGAGCTTGAGTATTTTTCGAGCACCGCGTTGTCTCCTGGCGTTGAGTACTTATTTAATTATTGTATATTAAATATTTGTTAGTTGAATTCGAGTTGATCCAATTGCAAGTAAGGGCCATCATAGTAAAGTACCTGTCCCAAAAGCCACGCGTTTGGGTCCTCGAGTTGGCCAGTAATGTTTTAAATCTGTAATTATATTTGTTTGAGATAACCCGACGAAGGGATTTGGGTTTATCTCAATAATATAATTGCTGTGCATTTTAATTTCTACGATTATATAATCACTAAAAGTATTATTAATAATTATTTAAAATGTTAGTGATTTATTGCGAATTGAGAATCTCCTATATTTCTATTATTGAATTATTTAGTTATCTTTTTATTAATCATTGTTAAGCTAAGTCGTTAGATATTTGACGATCCGGTAGCACCACATAGAAATTTGGCCTACCGAGTAAAATAAATAATTATTATTATTGAGCGAATATTGTTAAAAACAACAATTCGAAGAATCGAAACTATTGTTAAAACTTTATGTATTATTTTTAACTGTAATTGACTTGTTTGAATATAGATGTTATATTATTATTTAAATCTAGCCATTAGAGGAACGTTATTCATTTCCTTCCTATTTATTGCATATCTTATTAATTTATTATTTCAACTTATCTTTCTGTCCTCATATTAAATTTATTTCGCGTACCTCGTGGATACCTGCGGATTGGCCCCGGACAAGAAAAAAGTTTGTTATTACCCTAAAAGAATGAATAACTGGCATCTAAACGTGCACTAACTCAGCCTAAGTTGCAGCTGTGGTGTTGCTTAGGAGGCTGAGAGCACCTCCTAAGTCCTCTATTATTGATTTACTTCATTTTGGGCAACCTGGACAAGTTTCTATTTTGCTCGACGTCTCCGCCGTCGAGTTATAAAAATAGTAAATCTTTGTTACAAATGACTACTAATTCGTTTACTTATAATCAATACAAAATATAATTAAATAATAACTCTTTTTAGCATTTATATATCAATAACAACAATTAAAAAATAAAATAATTATTAATCCATCAAATATAAAATTGTATCTGATAAGGATTTGATAGTATAACCTTTGCACACTTAATATTTCCCTATCAAAAAATCCATATAGGTAACCAGCCTAGATTCTCAGATGGATTACCACATGGCATTTTCGGATAGATTCCCATATGGTTTCCTATATAGGAATCCAGGGTAGTATCCTACATAGATTCCCATATTAATCAGGCGAAAAAAATTTATTCAAAAAATTCAAAATAATTATGAAGTAATTGCTATTAATTAATTATTAATTGAAATTAAGTCTAAAAAACGGACTTTGTAATTTTATCTAATGAAAAAACTGCTCGCGTCTGATGGACTTGAACCCGGTACCTCCTGGTTTTCTACGCTACTCACTGGCCTAAATCACGTTCTCACAAGGTCTATGTTTATTCCACTTATATAAATTCACTATAGGAATCCATAATTCCGATGTGGATTTCCCATATAGGAATCCATGAACTCTCAGGTTCCAATGTGGATATCCCATACAGGAATCCATGAACCCACAGGTTCCTATCTGGATTCTTATAGGAATTCATACTTCCTATGTAGATTTGGTATCAGGCGTTATTATCCCCGGATAAAATTGCCCCGACAAAATATCCCCATGTCAAAATATTCCCGGACAAAATATCCTCGTGACATAATATCCTCAGACAGAATATTCCCCTTCAGACAAAATATCCCCGTGTCAAAAGGGCATAACATGGTAAAAAGCGTATGTGATGGTCTAATATCGAATAAACACACACAAAACGCATGATTATATCTTGTTTCAAAATTTAAATGAAATTTTTCGAAAAATTTTTTTTTAATTTGGATTTACCATGTAGGAATCCATGAATCCACAGGTAACCATGTAGATTCCTATAGGAATCCATACTTTCTATCTGGATTCCTACGGGTTCCTATACGACGGGAATCCATACTTTCTTATGTGGAATTCCATATAAACTCATGGGGATTTTTTTGATAGGGTTATTATTTCATCTTATAATTTAATTAAAAATCTTGGGTTAGTTCGTAACGAATGTGTTTGATGATCAATAATTTTTATCTAAAATTTATATTTTGGATAGAGTGAGTTTGTTTTTATTTTATGTACCGGGTCAATTTTTTTTTTGTGTATAATTATATAAAATATTTTCTAATCAATATAACAATCTCAACATAATTGATTTACACATTATTATATTCAATAAATAAAAATTTACTTCACTATATTAGTTCTAGTCAACTTTTACTCTAAATGCTTTCAACACTGTTTTATTTTTAAAGTAAGTAAGTACGCGAGTAAAGACGAGTATAGCAAGTTGAGGGTGAAGCCGGGTTAGGTCAATAGAGAGTGCTTTGAGGTTTGACCGTTTGGGTCCGGGTAAGAATATTAAGTGTGAGAGAGAACGACAGAGTGAGAGTAAGAGAGAAAGAAGTTCAAATGCCCAAAAACTGTGACTGGGTATTGGTGTGTGCTTGTGGGCGTAAGAGACACTGGGGGTATTGTGCTCAGGAGCCAAAAAGAAGAATGAATGAGGGCAGACGAGAGTAAACCTTCACAAAGACTAGATGTACACTGTAATACTAAAAATATAATAAAGTAACTGTTAAGTGGCACTAGTTAATATTGCTAGCTTGACCTAACAACTTTCCTGTAATTTCCTATCTTTAAAAAAAATATATATATATTTAGATATATTGAGAAAAATTTTTATTTACAAATTCGCCATGATAAAAAATGAGTTAGCGATAGTCCGTGAGAAAGGCAACATTAGCGAGTAAAAAAGTAAGCAATAGCATCAACATAAACTATACTTTGAATTCGATCAACCTTGAAGAGCTTATATTGTTCTGATTTTTCATAATTACATATGTATTTGAATTAAAAATGGTAATATTCATGTCTTTATGATAACAATAGAGTATCTTCCAGAAATTACCGAATGCGACCAGCAAAATGGCTACACAATGATGTGCCAGTGGACATGATAACAATAGACACTAGAACAGAGATGAGCGGGACAGGTCACAGGTACATTGGAGATTCCTCAACAGCAGCACTTCACATTGACAGCGCGAGGCTGGAGGATGATGGTATATGGAAGTGCACTATTGAGAATGACCATGATGAGCTACTCTTTGGAAGAACAGTCAAGCTCGTCATACTTGGTAAGTTATAAAACGGATTTTTTTCCCAGTTCAATGATCAATTTATTTGATTGGTACGATCATCGTGTGCACTTTTTACCCTCGCCTGTACGAGCATGATTTTATCGCGCTGTCGGGATAACTTGCGAGAGACAGTGATCAATGGTGAAGGACCAATAACGTTGTCTGGCCATCAGGACAAGTGATTTCATCCACGAGAACATGAATTTTTTTATTTGAAAGTGTGTCATATTTAGTAGCCTCTAGCTACTGCGGAATCACTTTCTGTTGTTTTGTATTTTTGTTCTTTTCTTTTAGTTTTGTTCTTTGTTTTTATTTATTTATTTTTTTTTATTTTCCATTATTTTTATGTCAAATCAAACGCCCAAATGAAATTCTCTATCATCTGGAGGCTACGAACAACCGCAGTCAGAATTAAGAGCGCGAATGTGTACGCGGGGTCGCCTGAACCTAGTGGAACGTTTCCATGCACCAGTAATGTCATCCTATGCATATTAATTCGAGTCACCGTGCCACAATATTTAAATATGCATCATGTAAATTTTTTCGTTCTTTGGTTATCTATTGTTTAAAACAAAATTTTTTTTATATTGACAAAGCACAAAAAATAAAAATAATTTATATATTGTCTCTAAAAAAAATATTTTTATGGTATAGACTATTATATGTTCATATTGAATTTATTTGTTTTGGAGTATTTTATATAGTATCACTGAATATATCTGAAAGTGAACTAGTGAATATAAAAATATCTACAAAATATTAAAGATATAATTCTAAATACATCTAAGTTATGAGAAACAAAAAACTTATAAAAGATAGTTTTTTCAACTCTTTCACTTCTAGTTCTGTTTAAAGAATATGTTTTTTTTTCTTACGGTTCTAAAGTTTGTTAGATGTTATTTGCATTATTTTCAATCATTTACTAAAAATTTCGAAAATTTGAAAAAAGACATTATTTATTGAATAATGATTTTAGTTTCACGAACAGTAAAATACTCACATATTTCTGAAAAGCACAAAAAAAATAGTTTTTTTCAAAATCTATATATATATATATATATATATATATATATATATA
>CAJNRD030001120.1:10148045-10163274 GCA_905319865.3 Cotesia congregata
ACTGTTATTGAAGTGAAAAAACGGACAATATATATCATGCGTTAAAAAAAATAAGAAACTATATCATGTGTTAAGCCTGACTTTAAGATTACTCCAAAAAAATAAAAAAAATTGAAATTAATTTATTATTTAATATTTCCACGCCGTGCATTTAATTTTTTAATGCTCGAAATTACAATACTATGTATCTGCATAACTTTACCTTATTTAAAAGTTGCAAAGAACAAGAAAAAATCGATTTTTTTTTTGAAATTCAAAAATTCATATTTAAAAAAAAACACACAGTTCTAAAAATTTTAGGGTCTTTTAAGATCAGTACAAGGTGCTATATAAAAAAATTGAGCCAAAATTTTAATGTCAATCGAGATTTTTGACGAATTTCAAAAATTTAAAATTTAACAAATTTGGCATTTCTCAAAGTTTTTTTTCAAAATATTTTTTTTTTCAATAGCCCTAAGAGATATTCCAAAAACAAAATTAAAAAACTGAAAAAATAGCGAAATTTTGAATTTGCATATCTTTTGAATAAAATTTTTTAATTTTTTTTCGTCTGACAGAAGTTTGTTATATGATAAAAGAAAATTTCTGATCAAAATTTATCCAAATCAAAAGGGGTCAATTCCAACTGTAGGTCAATTTGTCATGGAATGACCCAACTATATTTTACTATTAATTGCGGCAACAGGACTTTATCCTGTTGCGGCAACAGGACTTTATCCTGTTGCTGCAACATGGCTGCCTCTTGTTGCAGCTACAGGAAAATCCTGTTGCTGTAACAGGAATTTTTCCTGTTGCTGCAACAGGAGGCAGTCATGTTGCAGCTGCAGGAAAATCCTGTTGCTGCAACAGAATTTTTTCCTGTTGCTGCAACATGACTGCCTCCTGTTACAGCAACAGTTAATTTTTTTCCGTGTGTAAGTTTTATTCCAGTATTTAAACTTTAAGGTCCAACGATGGGTATTGGGACAGGTTAAGAAAGAAATGCCGAAGCATTATATTGATAATAGATCATACACACACACACACACACACACACACACACACACACACACACACACACACACACACACACACACACACACACACACACAGACGTCATCGCGGAAATAGTCAGGGAAGCTTCCTAGGACCCTAAAACGTCGAGATCTGATGAAAACTCGATTTTCGAAAAACGGGGTCACACCTATAACTTTCCAATTTTCGAAAATTTTCAATTTTCTCAGCGGGAAGTTAAAAAGAAAAGTTAATTCCCGAATTTTCTGATTCTTCATAGAAGAGTATTTTAACTAATCCAAGGTCAAGCCATTATTTAATTGAGAAACAGAACGAAACTAAGCCAAGCGTACCAAATTTGTGTGATTTTCGCCTTAAATAATTAATGCTTATAAATGCTGCACGGAAAAAAATTGCAGAACCATGATTATCATGTTGCAACAACAGGATAAACTCAGGTTGAAGCACGAGTTGAATTTTTTTTATCGAGAATGGACGTAATTAGGTTCTAAAATTATAATAGTGCAGGAAAAATTATTTTTTTTTTAATTTCTATTATTTCTACTAATCTGCCTGCCACAAGACTTTCTTGTGGCTGCAACATGATAAAATTATTTTGCTACCACTTGATTTTCCTGTAACTGCAACATGATAACTAGATGGACTGCAACATGATTTTATCTTGCTGCTTATTTGCCTCTGGACTACATCATAGTTGCAACTAATTTTTTTTCGTGTACAGTCGAGTCTCGTTATGAGTCCGATTTGTTTTCTTTTTTTTTTTAACCAGATTCGCGTTAATATGAGAGAGACACTAATAGGACTCATAACGAGACTCGACTGTGTATACTATTATTATAATGTCAATTTAATAAATCAACAAATGAGATATTAATAATTAATTCAATACTATAACAATTATACGTTCAAAATTATAAATAAAAATTTTTTAATCTTCAAGTTCTGGTTGAATTAAAATTTACCGAAAAGCTGTACTTGTTGATTTTTGTAACTGAAATATCTCGGCTCTTTGTGGGTCAAAAAACAATTTTAAAATAAAAGATTCTCTAAAATTGTGAGTAAACTGGACGATACCATAATAATAAATAAACGTTTCATCAGGAGGAAATGAATAAATTTAGTCTTGCAGAACAAATTTGTTGATTTGGGTAATGAAAATACCTATAAAAAAAAAAAAAAGTAAACGAGATGAAGTAAATAAGTAATCTTTACGAACCAAATACGGCGTCTTTGGATAAAGTTGATTGAACGCGGTCATGCGTGACAACGACCAGAGTATGCGAGATATCAATAGAAGCAGAGAATCTCATTTTCTTATTGGTACACGAATATAAATTATTATTAGAAAATCCATCGTCCATTGTAAAATATTGGAGAAATCGCTATATTGAATTACTTCTTTTAAAGACTTTATTTCAATAATTTCTATTATTTATTGATTTTTTTTTATTAATATTTACAAATTGAAATAGTACGACTGTGATTATTTCATAATATTTTACAGCAGTCTTTCAATGGTTAAATTAATACTTTTTTAAAACATCTGGAAATTTCACAGACTCTGAATGTGTTTATTTATTTTATTGAATTTACTTTTATTTGAACTTATCTTTTTATTCTCTAGCGAAGTTGGAGAAAAATATAATTCAGAGTTTGTGAAATACGCTCCCGAAGGAAATGAAAGAAACCTTTACGCTCGAGTTGAAACCGATAAAAGGCTTTACTCTTCATGATTTCTCAGTTGACCGGATAGGAGAGTTCTTCATTCAAGGACAACAGCTGCTTCTAATTGCTAAATCGATATAGATACAACTATACTTTTATAGCATCTGAATAATATGCACAGCTCTCACATCTATTTTTATAATAAATTGGTTTGTTTTACTTTTTTTTGTTCAGTTAATATCAATTGTTCTTTCAACATTTATCACTGGTAGCTACTATTTAGTTTTTTGTTCATCGTAAAACTCCGAAAAAAACTACACTAAATTAAAATAAAAATAAATAAACGAATTAAGTAAAGACATTTCGTTTTACTATCTAGTGCACACCTTTTCGCAAGTCGAGAAGCTCCGTGTTTAACCTAACTCTTGAATATTTAACATTTACCCCCCTGTAGTTATAGAATAGCCCAAGGAAAGATAGCGCGGTTGCACATATTGCCACTTATACATATTTGCGGGTCCACTATGTTGCTTTACTCGTCGCGAGACTCCTGCATATATGAATTTTACCTCTTAATATCTTTATTTTTGTTTGTTTTCTACCATTTTATTCATTCTGTATTTTCACAACAAACCAATTTCGCGAGCAATAAGAGCTCTATTTTCTACAACGCAAAAATACAATATGTTAAATATAAATAGACATAAAAAATATAAAAACACCTTACATAGTAATTTTATAACAAATTTTCGGAAATTTAATCGAAGAGGTTAAAGAGGATATTAATTTGATTTGAGAGTTTTTTTTTAAACTTGGTAAAGTATTGTTGAAATTTTGTAAAGTATCCACAGTTTAAAAATGATGAGAAAGAGTTTAGTAAACGTGGAAAGGCACTCCAGTTCCATGATACGATGTAGCACGTGTGCCAAATGGATTTCCAAGAGGTAGCCAAAGCCTTATTTGTAGCACAACGACACTATGTGTGTTAGTATTAACACCTGCTGTATACTCGTGCAGACTCATCCTAAGCTCGTAACTTTTTCCCCTTAGCACTATTACATTTTGTATAGTTTACTCCTGCGTTTTTTTTTTTTTAATTATATTTATTTCCAGACATACGTTTATGGATTACAAGCTTATAACCTAATAACCATGCTTAAATGTACTGAATGCAATAAACTTTTTTTCCAGAATTTACTCGTAAAAGTAATACACAAGTCGATAGGAACTACACCGAAAAAAACTACTTGACTCAAGAGATATATTTTTAATCCAAAAAATTATCTTAAAGAGAACCGGTTGTATTGATTCACAAATTTCTCGTATTGAAACTCATTTTTTTAACTTAATGAGTTAAACCTTAAGGGGAACTCAGTGTTCTAGAATTCTCAAAAAATTGATTTTCTTTCGCTCTAGAGTATAGTTTTTTATGATGATACTGGTGAATTTTTGTAATCATATCTATTATATTTTGATTTCTACAGCCTATTTTGCAGGTTACCGTAAAAGCAGATACAAGTGTAAATATATAATACTTACATAGGAAGAAAAAATTCTTGGCTCGCGAGTAAATTTTCTTGATTCAAGAAAATATTAAAAAAGGCCATTCGGCAGCCGGAATGGAAGTAGATTTTATAAACAACCACAACTATTTTTAACTCTAAATTATGATTATGCTGTAATACAGCCAATAACTCTAAAACGGCTGCAACAGCAAATTTTATAAATTGATAGTCGAAAAGAAGGTAATTTTGAGTCTAAACATACATGAGGACATGGAAATTAAAACTTATTTTAAAGAACTTTAAGATGCAATTTTCAGAAATCTGATAAGATATCAGGATATCACATTCAAAAGTTATTCAAAAAAGAAAGTGAGAAAAAATGAATTTTTATGATTTTGAAAATTATGACATCCTGTCATTTCTAAACTCCATAGCCGACTAAGCTCATCTTCGAACTTGACCTTGGTATCTTTTGATAGATGAAGTATGTTGAGTTTGAATAGGATCGGTTAGAAATTGTAAACGCTATCGTCGTGACGACCCGCGTTATATCATATATATTAGACTGTGTCAAAATAACTTTTTTTTTAAGTTATACTTTTGGCGCGTTAGGCAAAAATGATGAGGGTAAATTTTTATGATGTGCGCGCACACCGTCACGAAAAACCGACACCCTGAAGTTAGCTACTCAACATTTTAGTTTTTTAAAAAAAGTTACCAACAAAATAAAAATAAGTACATCTACGTATGTTTGCGTGAGAACTGACAACTGTATTCACAATATGTTATATAAATATATATTTTTAACTTCCCGCTAAGAAAGTTGGAAATTTTCAATAATGGGAAGTTATTGATGTCGGTCCGATTTTCAAAAGTCGAGTTTTCATCGGATGTCCATGTTTGAAGTCCCAGGAAGCCATTCTGATTATTCCTGCCGAGGTGTCCGGCCGCGTGTGTGTGTGTGTGTACCAATAAATTTTTGTCGTACGGTTTCTCAAAAACGAATCAATCGATTGAGTTCTACGACACGTCATTCGAAAGGGTCTATCAAAACGTATATCTGATTAGATTTAAGAGTTAATTCATCAAGCCATTCCGAAGAAATTAAAAAAAAATTTTAATTTTTACGTTTTTTAAAAATAACTCCAAAGCGTGCGAAAAAATCATAAAAAAACTATGCATACATTTTTTGTTCTTAAAAAACTACGTCGAATGCTTTTTTGAAAATGAAAATTGAACGACGCATTCAAAAGTTATAGTTCCTAAAAAATTCATAAAATTTTGTTTTTCGGTATTTTTTTTATGATATCTTCGAGATTTCTCAACCAATCAATATAAACCTGTACATTTTCTTTTTGTCCTTTAAGAACTGCGTCAAATGCCTTTTTAAAAATGAAAATCGAACGACGCGATCAAAAGTTATAGTTTAAAAATTCACAAAATTTTTTTTTTTCGGTATTTTTTAAGATATTTTCGAGATTTCTCAACTAATCAATATAAACCTATAAAATTTCTTATTGTGCTTTAAAAACTGCGTTGAATGTTTTTTTAAAAAGAAAATCGAACCACACATTTAAAAGTTATTGTTGATTAATAAAATGTGAAGAACTGTGCTTTGAGCTTGAAAAGCTCAAATACTAATCAAAAAACACATTTCAAGGTGCTTGAAATGCAATCTTAGCAGGAAGTTCTAGGGTTGGCCTCGATGGTCAACCGATTTCCAGATTTTTTTAATTATGTAGAAATAATTTTTTTATGATATTTAAATAAACTTTATTCAACTAGATAATGCGTTCTAATATAACTTTCAATGTATTAAATACCTTTTTTTCTATCATTAGTGTCGTTTTTTTTACGAACGTAGGATAACTCGATAGATAAAATATTTAGAAAGATTTTTATCTTGTTACGCCAAAGAAGTATAACTTCTTACGTGCGTACATAAGTACACACACACTTTTTTTATTGATCAAACATATCTTAAAAGTATCTTCAATATATAATAAAAATTCTCCTAAAGTTAGAGCTCAATATCTCAAAAATTGAGCTGGCGCAAGAGGGGGTCTCCTTTCTTACTTAAATAACATTGTTAAATTTCTTTTTTTTTTATTTTTAAAATAACTATACAAATAAAATTTTTTTTTCAATTTTGCTCTTAACTATCTTATAGAAAACTAGCTGTCACCCACCCGCTCCACTGGGCATTTTATAGAATTGTATTTCGAGATCTAGACTTGAAATTCAATAGGAGTATTGTTTTGACTTGCACAGATTCCAAATTCTATCGGATTGGCCTGTACCTTTTATCCATGTCATCATTCTAGCGAATATCCATTGTAATTTTCAATTTGCAATCACTATAACATTCCCATGGCTTTCTCCAAAAATAAATAATAATTTTTGGATTTACGATTTTAATTTTTGATTTTACGAAATCTCTTAAAATGAGTAGCCAAATTTCTTTTCCACATCTCAAGTGTTTAGAAAATGTATTAATTTTAATCTGTTACATTCCCGTGATCCCGTAATAAGAACAATTCATCGGTTATGTGATCAGCAAAAATAAAATGTATGCAAAATACTCAGTCCGTTGACTATATAGCTACATGTAAAGTTGAATTTTAGAAATCTTACAATGACTTTTTCGCGGCTGCCAAAGAGACGATTGTTGTAAAAAAAGTATAATTATTAAAATAGAAAAATATTTTAATCCGTTGACCTTGGAGGCCATACTTATAATTACCTGTTTCTCTTGAGATTCTATGAAATTTTATATCTGTAGAAAATATATTTGAAGAATATGAATTTTTTGACAACTATCACTCCCGCACTCCTTTGTAAGAGAGAAATTTCGTAAGATCCTATTTGCTCCTCTCTTTGAAATGATTTTTACATTATAAATAAAATATTCCAACAAAACTTCGAGCTCATAGAAACTATTGTTTTGATAAGAGAGATTTTCATTGTTAACGCCTCCACAGTCTCTTTTGGGGTTGGAATTTGATAAAATTCATCCTTAGCTGAACTTGACATGATAAACGAAGACTCCCACCAAATTTGAAGTCTGTCAAAGTTACAGTTTGGAAATTAAAATTTCAGATTTTAACACCCACCGCCGCAATTCCTATCAGAAATAAACTTTATTGAAATCCATTTTGAGATGATCTTTACAGGAGAAATAAAAGATTTCTACCAAATTTAGAGTTTTCAGAAGCTATATTTTGGAAATGAACATTTTTTATTGTCAACACCCACTCCCGCGATCCTTATTGGAGGTGATTCGTTGTAAAATCCGTTATTAGATCATTTCTATATCACATATAGAAGATTCCTACTAAATTTGAAGTCTATAGGAGCTATAGCTTGGAAATTAAAAATTTTCATTGTTAATACCCACCCCCGCAAACCCCTGTGAAGTGAGCTATCGTAAAATTCGTTCCTATATTATTTCTACATCTCTTACAGAAAATTCCTACCCAATTTGGAGTCTATTGGAGCTATAGTTTAAAAATGGGAATTTTTCATTGTTAACGCCCCCGCAACCCCCCTTGCGGGTGGAATTTCGTTAAATCCGTTCTTAGCTGACCTCAACTCGGTAAAAAGAATATTCCTACCAAATTTCAAGTCTCTAGGTCTTATGGCTTCAGAGATATATCGTGATGAGTGACTAATATAAACATAAAATTAGTTCTTAGTGAACTCAAACATGCCAAAAAAAATGTTTTGGTCAAGTTTCGGAGTTATAAAAGCTATAGATTGGAAGATACAAATTTTTTATATTTTTAACGCCCCCGCACAACCCTCTTAGGGTTGAATATCATAAAATTAGTTCTTAGTAAATTCAAACATGCCAAAAGAAATATTCTGGCCAAGTTTCAGAGTTCCAAAAGCTATAGATTGGAAAAAAGAATTTTTTTTTAATTTTTAACGTCCCTACACTCTCTCTGGGGGTGAAACATCATAAACTAGGAGAGCTCGAAATTAGCTCGGAGAGCTCAAAATAACACACAAATTGTATTTTTGAGTTCGAAGAGTTCAGAAACGTCGTAAGTGCAATATCAAGCGTTTAGGTATGGAATTGGCGGGAAGTTGCAGGGATGGCCTTTAGGGTCAACCGTTTTCCAGATTTTTTTTTTCTTATGCTTAAAACTTTAATTTCATTTATCTCGAAACTATAGCTTATCTTGTTCACTGTACTAGGAGAAAAAAATATCGCATTCATTACTAAACAGTGTCTTGATTATCACGATATTCGTGTGATTATACTTTATATGCGTACATGCTTCATACACTGTATCGCAATGATCACGATCCACATAGATCCGGACATGGTACGCTTGTATCGTTATGATCAAATTTTACACATAATTTTAAGATACAAATTTTAAATATAATTATTAATTATTTTCATATTGAATAAAAATCCTGAAAAATCATCAATATTACGGATCTAGACAACTGAGGCCCCTAAAAAAATTTTACATCTTTAGTCGAGAGTATATTATCTTTTCGAGATACAAATAAACGACTCTACGACTGCTCCACTCAATACATTTCAACCAAATATCATTATATCAATAATCAGAAATCATCCAGAAAATTAAAGAGTGGTTTCATAAACCACAGAAAATTTTGAAATAAGTCTACAACGGTTTTTTGTGAAAAAAAAATTTTTTTTATCTTTTACATGGATGTGGTTAAAATTTCTTCAGTTGAGTTGTTATGGTACCATTATGAAATTCTTCATTGAAGTATAAAATTTTCTTCATCTAAAAATAATTTCGTTTTTCTTCAATAATTTCCTATTATTGGTTTGAGAACAAGTTTTGTCGTTCTAAACAGTAAAAAATGTGAAAAAAAAAAATAAAAAATTTTTTCTTCAACCCATTTTGAATTGTTTTGAAGACTCATTTTTTATGATATTGAAAATAACACAAATCCGAGCATCATTGAAATAGCTCCGTAATATTTTGAATCAATAGTGCCGCCTATCTTAAGCCACGAAAAAGAAATTCTTGAGTGAAATATACATTATCCTACTCGAAAATATTTAAGTGCTTCATTGAATTCGTAAAATTCTTCAACGAAGAACCTTTTTTTTATCCTCGAGTTTCATTTTTTTTAATTTACGAGTAAATTTTGAATTAAGGATAAAAAATATCGAAGCAATAGTACAATTTTTAAAAGAATATTTTTCTTGAATCAAGTAGTTTTTTATTTTAGTGTTATGTAGGAAAGTAAAATTGATTGTTAAATCTTCTACTAGACAAGACTACTAGTATATTAGGGTCTATAATTTATTGATAACATTAAATGATCCAATTGACTCTCAGAGTGTTCGTTACTAGTGAAGATGCCTGTGGGACAGTTTTATGGGGGAGAAATGCCACAAATTCTCAACGCTTTACGACCGGTCGTGTTTCAGAGGCGCCTCGAGGGACTTATCTGCTGATAGATGGTCGACGCTTGGACCCGGGAAATCAGTTCGTACCAGTGAAGGAAGGCTCGGAACTCACTTTGGAATGTGCTGCTGAGGGAGGCAATCCTCCTTCGGTGCTGTCTTGGGGAATGACTCTGTCACAAACCACATCGGAAGGTCCTGAGCAACCACCAGACAATCTGACAGTAGTACCGTCCACTCGTGCTGGTCACAGTGGAGCACATCTCAAAGTTCAACGTGGACATCACAATGCCACCATCATCTGTACTGCTCGACACGTCACACTCAATGTACCCATGAATGCCAGTATTCTACTTGATGTTCAATGTGAGTATAGCTTGCCATGTATTTTTTATATTCAATAATGGTTTCCAATTAAATCGGCAAATGCTTCATGGTTTACAGTCTCTGTTCATACGAATTGAAATATAAGTTTAATTAAGCTAGATCCAAGTTCAACACGATTCTTCGACCAACTTCGCTTACCACTGACTTGCATTATGTGATGTAGTTTATTTTCCTTCCGCCTCTTTCACTTATTACTCCCAAGCGGCAGGATTCCGCTACCGTTTCTTTCACGATTCTACAATCTTCCTCCCTTTCTCATTCACTCTTTCTCTGTATCATTTCGCTGTCTTTTTCTTTCACTTACTCGATTCATATATACTTCTTCCCCTTCCTGTTAGTGGCGAAGGTAGTATTGGTGCAGAGTCTTAGACGAAACTGCTAGAGTTTCAGGCAGTTTTCAGGAAAACTTGCTAGTACGAGGATTAACTCTTGTGCGAACAAAAACGGCAAGTGTGCAAACGAGGACGCAACTGTTAGAGAAAGGAAGGAAATAGTGAAGGGGAGGTACGAGACAGGGGTTAAGGGTTGCTAGAACTTGGGGAGAATATACATCACTCGAACCGCTTCTTCTTATTTCACAGTACCGCCTTTTCAACGCTCCCGACCCTACCATAGTGCTTTTCTTCTTCGTCTTGTGCAACAGGATCACCTTCTTCCACAAGTCAACTTTTACTTCCATACTTTTGCATTCCTTTCACGTTTGCTGTAAGAAATAAATCAATATTTGACAGTATAATTAATCGAACACAATTTCACATTTTTTTTTGAGTTCTTGATTGTCATTTGTAATATTTAAAATAACTTGGTAAACAGAATGTCTTTTTTTTTTCAATAAATTCTCACTTTGAGTTTCATGTTTCAACAGAAACTCCTAACGAGGTGAATTTTCCAGACGATTTATTCTTTGTGCGAATGATGCGGGCACCAATGCCAAATAAATCTTGCTTTAAAATTGTACGGGTGTGCAAATTTATTTTTTAATATATGCTAGAGAAAAATGTTGATTATTTAATTGTATTATTTATATGATTTTTTTTCCTTTAAAATTAATTTTGCAACTGTTAAATCGAATACGTTTGAATGTAATAAAGCACGTGATGCTTATATCGTAGTAAAAAAAATATGCCGAGAAAAAAAATCTTCTCTACTTTATTCCAATGAATTTATTGAAATAAGAGTTATAGAATTATGATTATTGATTCAGTGTCAATTAAAAAAAATATCACTGCTCTTGACTTAAATAACTTTTTTCATTGATTATAAAAAATAGGTTTTATAATTAACGAGTTAAAAGTTTATTGTGAAATTCAACTAAAAATCATCCCATAATTCATCATGAAAATCAGTATGGATTCATGCTGAACTCATCATGAAATTTATATTTATTTCAAAATCTGAAATTCATTATGAACCGAAATTTTTATATACAGACTTTGATTACATCTCTATGATAATGGTGATACGACAAAATAACCGCGACAATATATCCATGACTATGTCGCTGACTTGTCTATACGACAAATTCAACTACAAATTAATTATTTATTATTTACCGTAAGATGGACGGTGGTGTTTACTCAGCCAGGTCTTAATAGGTGACTGAATAATAGTTACGGACAATGTCTCGGATAGCTTAACTGGTAGAGCCTTTGGCGCGTAACCGAACGATCCGGGTTCGAGTCCCGGTCCGGGCTGCCCTGTTTAAAATTTCCAATAGGATCCCATCAAAAGCGACAAAAGCCACTTAGAAACCCATAAATTTTATTGGTTTCTAAGTGGCTTTTGTCGATTTTGATGGGATTTTATTGGAGCTTTTCAACAGGGTGTCCGAATTATATTTTTTCAGTCACTAAAAAGATTCCTACTGAGTAAAAAAGGTCCTCCCCTTTCCCCTTATCCTTTATTCACCTAATTCCCAAATTTGTTGTGGACAGTATGACGCTAATATAGCATCGCGGATGTGATGTCGCGCGGTTATTTAGTCGGGTCACCTATGATAATTATATAACAACAAACTAATAGTCGATAGTTTTTTACAGTTTCATTCGAGTTTATGTTGGAAGTTTATAGCTATAATATTGCTGATTAAAATTTGTGTTGGTAATTTATACTTTTATGAATACGACTTATGAGATCTTAAAAAACTTCAAATGAATTATTTTTAAGGTTATCGTTTAAAAAACTCCATATTTTAACAGTCGATAGTTGTAGAAACATTTAAAAAAAAAAAGTTTTTCATTAAAATGCCACTCTTGACTTATTTAGATTGAAAAAGTTGAAAAATTATTACTCTTTGAACGTAAACTTTTAATTAATAATAATGATGATGATAACAATAATGCCTGCTGAACTTCTACAAACATCAGAATGACCTGAAAATAAAAATGCAGTTTGTTGTTTTTATGCTTCTAAAAAAACAATGTATGTTTTTGAAATAACACAGATGTCTGTTTCAATAAAGAAATAAAAAATAATACAGTCTATTTACAACGAAACATTATATTTCTATATTTGCATACGAATACAATAACCATATATATCATTTTTGTATTTACAGTTATTATTTTATAATGTTACCATAAACTCATACCAACTTTTTACCTAATTAATATAATAAGATATCTTTATAAATGAAGATCTTAATTGATCAGAAATCCGTTCTGAAAAAACTAATATCCAAGTAAAAAAAGAGATATTTTACATATGTTTACATAGGTATGGGTTAATGGCTTCAATATCAAAAAATTATAATCTCCTCCTGAAATTTACTCAATAGCTTCAAATTCTGGAAGAGATTTTCTAGCCTATTGACTTCGTCAATTAAAATAGATGAAATGGATAGTAAAATTACCCAATCTAAAATAAAACCTAAGGTGTAAAAAATTGCATTGAAAGCTCGCCAGACGGTTGCATCTTAAAAGATCCCTGCCCACGCCAGATATTTTTATTTCTATGGAAATAATTATATATAATTTTATATAATTTTATACAATTATATATAATTTTATACAATTATATACCATTTCTATCCAATTTTATCGGGCCATTTTCTTTATATAATTATATATAATTTATACATAATTGTATCTAATTATATAAAATCTTTTTTACTCGGGTAGTGCGAAGTTAAAAATCCTCGAATTTTTTTTTTAAAGTAAAACTTTTTATGAAACGTAATTGAACTAATTTAACGAGTATGACGAAAAATTTAATTTTTAATGAGTAGTCCAAAGTATATACTGTACATAAAATCGACAACGCATTGCGTAAAATTTTCATTAAAACTTCGTTACTGCTGTCAGCTAAATGAAATTCAGAAAAACTCCTAATTCGTATTCATTGTCTAAGAAAATGACAAAAAAAAAGAAATGGAACAAAAGTAATTTAATTAAATTATTTTTCCCCAAATTCGTTAAATTACTACATAATTTTTTTCCTTCCAACTTGACAGATATTACTATCCATTTTGTCATGAATTTTTTTATCGGTTAATATAAATTTTTCATTTTTATTTCTATGTAACTGATCAATCAAATTTATTCCATGCTAACCGTTTAATGATATTACGGTGTGAAATGGACTAAATAAATAATCGAAAAAATTAAAATAAATGTAGAGTCTTTCGATAAATGCTGCCCATAGTCCTGTAAATAATTAAAATGGACTAAAAAATGTCAACATTCCTAAAATAAAATTTATAAATATTTGCATATAAGTGATGTTTAATTTTATGATGCAATTATAGTATGATAGGAATCTAAATACCATATTTCTCAAGATTATCTTGTGGGTTTTAACTTCACATGGAAGCTTACAATGCGATACAGAGTGTCGTTACGAAACAGTATCCTTCAGTATGACACTGACGTAGAACCCGACGACTTTTGACTAAAGACACTCCCTTCTCAGGCTATCTGGATTAAGGGATGAATACATGTAAAGACATCAAACTGTCAGTACAAACTCGTCGGCTGATTAGCATTTGAAATTGAAGCGTTGCGGTCGGCGACGCGCTTTAACTACCATGACAAAGGAAGATGCATCACTATATAGAAAGGGAAGTCCAAAATGGGGTATCCCAAAAATCTAGTGAAATAATTTTTGCTTTCAAAAAACTTTTGAAATGTTTAAAGATAGATTAAAATATCGTACCGAACTTTAAAATCCTAAGAAAAAAAATTTTTTTCCAAAAAATAAAAAAAAATTAGAAAAACGGTTCACCCTAAAGGTCATCCCTGCAACTTCCCGCTAATTCGATTTCTGGGCGCTTAAAATTGTACTTATGACATTTTAAAGATTTTTAAGCTCAAAAAATAATTTATGTGATATTTTGAGCTCGCTGAGTTCAAAGAAATAATATTTCTATGCATTTGAGCTCTGCCAGCAAATAGTGTTCTGTCAAATAGTGTTCTATAAAACTTCTATCAGAAGTTTCATAGAACACTATTTTTGGAATTTTCAAACCGCAATAACTTTTGAATGGATCAACCAATTTTCACGCGGTTGGCGGTATTCGACGCAGTTTTATCATCCTCATAAGTTATTTTCAGGTTTTCATTGATCGAACCAAATATTTCGGAGTAATCCCGAAAAAACACTTTTTTCGGTTTTCTTTCGTTCACGATATCTCTCGAACGAATCAACCGATTTTGACCAGCTTGGTGGCAATCGACGTAGTTTTTTGATTTTAAGAGATGATTAATTTTTGGAATCGATCAGTAGAGCTGTTTGAAAGTTATTCCAAAAAATGTCGGAGTTATGTTGAAAAAATTCTTATTTCCAAATATTTCGTCGAGGATATCTCTCGAACCAATTAACCGATTATTACGTTCTTGGCGGCGATCAACGTGGTTTTTTGAGCTCTAAAAATTATTTTATTTTACCAAAAACGATCCGAAAAGAAACATCGAAGTTATGTGAAAAAAACACTTTTTTCGGTTTCCTTTCGTTCACGCTATCTCTCGAACAAATCAACCGATTTTGACTGGATTAGCGCCGATCGGCGTGGTTTTTTAAGTTTAAGGGCGGAGTAGTTTTTGAAGTTGATAGATCGAGCCGTTTAAAAGATATTCCAAAAAAACCACTTTCAAAAATGATTTTTTTCTTCTTTTTTTTTGAGATTTTTCAAAATTTCTCAAAATCTATCGGTCCGAATCGATTTCAATTAACAGGGAATCTAAGTTTGGCGAAGCCCTTTCGAATGGCACCAACCGCGATGAAATCGGTTCAACCGTTCAAAAGTTATAAGCGATTTACA
>CAJNRD030001120.1:10177399-10197157 GCA_905319865.3 Cotesia congregata
TTAAAGGACATTTACTCGGCATGAAGCCCGTTTCTATTCTTGTTTGTTTCCTGTAAATTACTCATACTTTTTGATTCACCAGCGCATCGTACGGAGTGGAGCGGGTTGTCATAACTAGGAACGAGTGTACCCTCGGAGATAGTACTCCTACCCCAGTTCCCTGAGGCCTAGCCGACACTTAGCCAGTCCCGGAATACACGGACGGACTAGACTCGCTCGGGGCGGTGAAGATTCCGATCTCTAACACTCACTGCGTACTTCCTGATTAAGGCCCGAAGTAACTGGCTCCTGATCCAGTACTGCAACTTACACCTCGGCAGAGCAAGCTCACATCAGCCGTGGTCTACATCGTCGGAAACTACGATACAGGTTCCGGACACTCCCAGTGAGTTACAGCAGGGACTGATCGTCTTGTTAGGTCAGTTAGTGTGACCAACCCATTAAAGGGGAGTTTTGTCCACGGGAGCGTATTTTATTCAACTCCTACCCCCTGTACCTCATCAACTAAAAGATTATCCAAGTGTCATCCAAGGACAGCGAGCGTTCTCCCATCCGCTCGGGGAGACGCGCCCGGTAGCAGTATCTCTTCTGCCCCGAGTGTGTGTGTGTGTGTGTGTGTGTGTGTATCGCTTATAACTTTTGAACGGTTGAACCGATTTCATCGCAGTTGGTGCCATTCGAAAGGGCTTCGCCAAACTTAGATTTCCTGAAAATTCGAACCGATTCGGACCGATAGATTTTGAGAAATTCGGAGAAATCTAAAATAAAATAGGAAAAAAAATTTTTCTAGAAGTCGTTTTTTTGGAATAACTTTTAAACGGCTTTACCGATCGATTCCAAAAGCTAATCAGCTCTCAACCTTGAAAAACCACGTCGATCGCCGCCAATCCGGTCAAAATCGGTTGATTCGTTCGAGAGATATCGTGAACGAAAGAAAACCGAAAAAAGTGTTTTTTCGGAGTTACTCGGAAATTTCTAGTTTGACCAATTGAAACTTAGAGATTCTTTATGAGACTTTAGAAACTGCGTAGAATGCCGCCAACCGCGTAAAAATCGGTTCATTCATTCAAAAGTTATTGCGGTTTGAAAATTCAAAAAATTGTGTTCTATGAATCTTCTATCAGACTTTTGAGCTCAAAGAGCGCAAAAGCACAGAAAAGGTATCTTTTTAAGCTCGGAGAGCTCAAAAGAACACACAGATTGTATTTTTAATCTCAAGAGCTCAAAAAAAACGACCATGTATTAACGGAATTAGCGGGAAGTTGCAGAGATGGTCTTTAGGGTCAACCGTTTTCCTAATTTTTTTTTGGTAGAT
This sequence comes from Cotesia congregata, assembly GCA_905319865.3. NCBI lineage: Eukaryota > Metazoa > Arthropoda > Insecta > Hymenoptera > Braconidae > Cotesia > Cotesia congregata. The sequence goes on from CAJNRD030001120.1 coordinate 10,178,715, forward strand.
TTCTTCAAAAATTGGCTTGTTGCAGGGGTACTCATGTTTTAAGGAGCTCCGAGAGTGTAGAATATCGGGGACTGCATAACTACTTTCAAATTTTTAATAAAAAAAATGGTCATACTTACAATATAACTCATAAAAATAATGGTAATCGCAAAAATGATAATTAATCATTAGACATCTATTACGTCTTAGCGTAGCGGGCAAATAATACTTGGTAAATATTCAGATACTATTAATCGTTGTACGAATGCAAGCTTGTACTAGTAATAAATAAAAGCAGTGCAGAGATTACTCGAAAAATTTTAATAGTAATGTTAAACATACAGTTAAAGTCCATTTATTATTACCGCAGCTTGCGATAATGAGTAAAATAATAAATCGGTATATTTTGGAAACAAATAATACTTGAATTTATCGTTTAACTTTATTTTAGAATATTGTTCTTGGTCTACTGTATACCGCTTGATGATTTTTTATTCACGTTAAGCGCGGAATTTATTTAACAATTTTTTAAGTAAAAGGTAAAGAATGAGAGAAGCAAATCTTGTTCTTCTAAAGTGATTCACGGGAGTGAAACCACTCGCAGAGGACTCAAAGCTTGAAGGGATACCGTCGGCAATTCTGGATTTTAAGTGAATTTATGACTATCTGCTTTTGTAGAAAACAAAATAATATTCATTTAGACATAAAGTTTAAATTTTATACAAAAACTTATTTCCATTCCGTTAATGACTATTAAGAGATTATTTAAATATATAATCCTCTGCAGAAAAACGAATTATAAACAACCAATATATTGAAAAAATATTTAATGCGTAACAGAAAATAAAAGAGAGAGGGGTGACATTGAGAATATAACAGAGCTATCAGATGATGGGAATTAAAATTTCACTACGTTACATTCCTTGAATTTACAGTCGTGAAACATTTTGATTTTTAAACATTTATTGAAATGTTGCGAGATGTAAGATAAGAGCCCTAGTAGCTGCTCATGTACCAGTACATGCTCACTCCATGTATTTGTATATCTATATTCACGAAATAGATATACAAATACATAGAGTGAGCATGTACTGGTACATGAGTAGCTACTGGGGCTTTTACCTTATTTTGTTTTATATGCAAAAAAAAATTATTTTGTAAGTCATTGAAATCAAAAAAATATAATCGGCTCTCTTTGAAGATGCTCACCCTTTAAAGGTAGTACATGCGGATATTTTCCTACCTCATTTCCACCTCGAGTTTCATAATCATGATAATACTATTTTTTTGAGCTCAATTATATCATCTGAGCATTACTTTTCTCTTGATTATCAATATCACACTATATCTTTTAATAATTCGTTATTTTAAAAACTGTAACAAGATTAGCTCTGCAGCAGCTGCAGGAATGATTCTGCTGTGGTTACAAGCTGAGTTTTGTAACTAAAACAAGTCCGTCTTGTAGCTGCAAAAAAATTCATTATGATTAGCCACAGGATGAAAATCTGCTAAAAATATTGTATCTAATTCTATCATCAGACAGTTATATTCAGATTATTGATCCTTAAACAAAATGATCCCGTCTAATAATATGCAAAGTGAGGAATTATTTTGTCTGAGGGATATTATATTATACGTGATATTTTTAGCAGGACATATTTGGACCGAGTATTTAATCATCAGTGCTTTTTTTCCATGTACAGATGTAAATTATTTTTATTTTCTACGAATATACATAAACTATCTTTAAGTAAACGAATTGTTGTATTTTTCTTCTGTAAAAAGGACTTTCTTTTTCATGACAATCCAATAGTTAATCAATTATTTATTTAATGTTTCAGGTTTACGTCAGCGTGGTTCTACCGATTTACCTAAAGGAGGTAAGGCAAATTTTTATGTCACTGAGCAAATTTAAATTTAATTAAAAATTTTCGGTACTTATTTACCGTAAAGAAAAATATTTAAACATTATTCAAATAAGAACTGTTTATTTTAAATATTAATTTTCTTTCGTTTAACAAACTAACAGCGTTTACTAAAAGATTAATTAGCATTGATGTGTAGTGTGTATACAAGTATTTGCATCTATTAGTAGGTATGTCAAAAAAATGAGAAAAACTCGAAAACATGAAACTTAAATGATTAAAAAGAATAAAAAATAACAGAAGCAAAAAGCAGATAGTATAGCACGAAAAAATTGTGAGGGAAAAAGTAATGAGTGTATGCAGCTAATTCAGACTTGGTATTCAGTATTCAAACAGTATAAGTAATGAATGAAGGTAAGCGCAAGTACGCATAAAAATACGTGTTTAGTATTATATGTATCAGTCTCTTTTGCTTTTTAAATTTTCAACTACATAATTCATCTGAAGCGTAGTCAGAGAAAGCGCAGTCAGTATTACATATTTCTAAATAGCCAAAGAACTTAAAAAATATAGAGCATCTGATTCCAGAGAAAATACATACTTCTCTTCAATTTTTCAATAATGAACTCAAAAATACATTTTCAATCATTATTTTCATTAATTTAAAAACGGCAAAATTTACTCTCACCGACGAAGTAAAGCCGACGTTATGGAATAAAAATACTAAATCCTTTTAATACACTTATCTTTGTTCCAACAGTATATCTCGAAGTTAGCTTTTACAGCTTATTGAATTTAGTGAAAAAGCACTCATTCGAAATAATATTGCACACTCCGTATACTATACAATGTATACATGTCTATGGATAATCCTAGCACTTTATTCCTTGATGATTATTTAAAGATAAAAAGTGTATTTCAGTAGATTATAGAAATCTATCTATTACATTTGTAGGAGTAGTAAAATTTACCTAGAATTTGCGCTCACAATTCTTAGCAATTCTGGAATAATCTGAATAAAACTTTGAGATTTGAAGATTTATAAGCAATTACCTTGGATGATTTCAAAGATAAGCTGAAAATGTAAATAAGTTTATAAAAAGACTACTCTTAAATTTAAAAATAGTAAACAACGCTATTTCCGTGCTTTTATTATCAAATAATTATAGAAAGGAAATGATAGTATGATGAAAAAAATCATGTCACAGTAGATGAAATAAATTTGTAGATTGTTCGGGGCTGTTATGATAAGAGGATATTGTTCTTAATAGAAGAAGAATAGCTAAATTTAGAGAATTTCATGCCAAATCGGATAGTTTGAAAAAATTTCAGTTTTTGGTTACCATCATTTTTTGATATTTTTTTGTCAGTTTAAAGGGGAAAATTTTCAAAAATATCTAAGAGTACACACATTTAGAATTATAAGATTTACATCTTAAAAATTGCATACGAAAACACTTTGATAAATTGTTTTATATTTTTTCTTGAAATCATATGAGACAATCAAATATTTTGAAAGAAAAAATTTCAACGTGGACCATTTAAAAAAAGTCATGAGTAGAAAATTGAAAAAAGCAATTTTTTTGAAAATTCAATTTCTTCTGACGGTAATTTCAAAAAAGTTTCAAAATTTATCAACAAGGAATTTTTGAAAGGTACTAGATAATGTCAAAAAATGCAGAAAATCAAATATATAAATTTTCTAAACTGTAAATTTCGGTATGGAATATTTTTATTTTTGTATTTTATTTTTGTAAAAAAATACTCAGACATGACCTGACATGTCTAGAAGAAATCTGGTATATCCTAATACAGTTTTTTATACCTATGTATAATCTATTGGTCAAAAGAATCGTTCTTTTTCGAGAAATTGAAGTTTGAGGTGCTAACTTCCAAAATAAAGATAATTTTTTGTAAGCCTTTAAAACTCTTCTCTGTCACCGATTATTAGTTTAACCAACAGCTAAACGAATTTCTGTCTAATACGACATGATGATTGACATACATATTTTTAGACAATAGATAAAGATCGACAGTTATATTGAAATGTATTTTTAATTTTCATAGGTAGCTTGTTATGACTATATATATGATCAGATTAACCCACACCAAGCTATTTTAGAACATTTTTTTACGGGTTACTGCCGGTCAAAATCACAATGTTCCGTACAGTCTAAACTATTTATTCTTAAGTGAAACAGGGTATAATTTCTTTGTTATTAAATAATTTTTCCTTATAGTATAGTGCCGTTGAATTTATCCCAATATTAGTATAGAAACTATTTTCAGTTTTTTTCGAATCTACTGCAAGATAAATTTAGTATTATATTTATTTATTTTTGTTTTATATAATAATAAGTTTTTTTACAGTTTATCAAAGGTTTTAAATATGATGTGATGGATGATGGATTGTATAGATACATCTGCTGCTGATTTTCCGGGGTTTTTGTGGAGAGAATAAAAATAAAAAAGGTAGTTGTGAATAAAATGAACGGTAACATCAAAATATAAGCAACAACAACCATTTCTGACCAACGAAATTCTACTTTCATTATTATTTTTTCTCTTCCTCTCACTCTCTCAACGACTCAAAATCAATCATTTTACCACAGAATACCGGAGTGTTGCTGGGATACTTGTGCAGTACTATTTGAATTGGGCCTATATGTAGAAAAATTCATACTATATCGATCACTTATGAGCTTAATCTTTTTAAATTCAGCTAGATCTTTCAACTGTGTACTAGGGAAATCAAAAGTTGTTGAAAATCGGGAAAGTTACACTGAAAAAAAAATTAACTTGATTTGAGAGAAAAATTCATGAACCAAGAAAATAATTTTGAAGAGGGTTATTGTCTTGAACCAAGACGAAAAATTCTTGACTCAAGTAAAATTTCCTTAAATCAAGTATAATTTAATTAGTTCAAGAATTTTTCTACTCAAATCAAGAAGATTATGTTCTTCAAAATTATATACTTGATTCAAGAACATTTTTTTTTCTGTGTATTATTTTTGGTTTATATAATTCATCGCTCTAATCAATTATGAAAAATAATTATTTTAAATTTGCTTCAATTGATTTTATGAATGATAAATAGTATCTTTCTTACCTGGGGCAGGAAAATAAGAAATGTCTCAGATTACATGTAATTGTTGACCGAGGCGAAGCCGAGGTCGACAAACATGTGATCTGAGGCTTTCTTATTTCCTGCCCGTGGTGAGAATACTATTTTTCTCCTCGACGGAGGCGGAAAGCGGTATTTTCGTTTAGCGCAGCGGGAGGAAAATTGACGCTTTCCGCCCGGAGGTGAGAAAAATCTATTTACTATTATTATTACCACATTTCTTTAAACTAACTTTCTGGTATGTTTGTTCGGATGGAATTTTGTAATTGATTTTGAACTTACTTACCGATCAGCTAGAAACTTAAAATTTTGGACATAACTTATTAGATTTTGATGACAATGCAAGAAAATGTAAGTAAAGAAGACATAGATAAAGAAAACGAAAGTAAAAGGAGAAGATGACGATAATTTCTATATGATTGTCGTATTCAAATATTATTAATAAATTGCAAAATTTCTCACATAATACTATGAAGTAGAAAGTAGAATTAAAAATAATAGTATATCACACCCTTTGGGAAGGAAAATAAGAAAAGCCTCAGATCACATGTAATTGTTGTAACAAAAATGTGATCTGAGGTTTTCTTTTTTACTTCCCAAGAGCTGTATAATATTTTTTTGTCCGAGGAAGGCGGAAAGCGGCAACTTTGTTTAGCGCAGTGGGACCAAAGATGCCACTTTCCGCCCAGAGGGCAAAAAAACAATTTTCAATGTACCATGTTTTTGAAACGGATTCAGAAGTATCAAACTATTTCTCTAAGCCTCATAAAGAATGAAACCACCACAGATTTGTGTCATTGTAAACTTTAATAGCTGTTAAAATATTTGTGAGATTTAAAACGAAAAAACGTTATACGCATGCAGCAGATAACTGATGCATTAATAATTTAACTAACAATTTTATTGCGTTGAATGTCATGTGAACTTATAAATAAATTCTCTTATTAATAGCTACTCTTTATATTTTTTCGAGTCATTTACGTTTGAACTCCCCCGGGAAAAAATGATCAGACCTGATCAGACATGAACAGGCATGAGTCTTCAGGCCTGATCAGACATGAAAAATGACCATGCCTGATCAGGCATGAATTGATCTGATCAGGCCTGATCAGACATGGTCAGGTCTGAAAGCCCATTGTTACTTTTAATTAATTATTTTGCTTAATTTTATGGATATAGTATTTGATAGAGTCATACGCAATTCTCTATAATGAATTAAAATAAAAAAAAATGATTACATTTAATTGTACGGCTGTAACACCAGCAGTCACCCATCCAACTACTAACCACGCTCAATGCTGTTTAACTATGGTGATATCATAAGATAGCAGCAAAGCAGGCGGGAACTTCAAGGCGCACGGTCCGTTATCACTGATAACAAATCTATGAAGTACATAACGTATCGAATAAGTTTATCATAAATATAATATAAAAATTGATTTTTTAATATATTTTTTGATAGTCCTAATTTATTTATTTAACCGAATCTCATTATAACATCACATTTATTTAAATAATAAAATAAGTAATGATTTTAATATTAGGCAGAAGCAGAGCAGACTGAAACATCCAATAGGAAATGTAACAAATTTTTTATTTCAAAATTATTTAAATGTAATGATAAAAATAATTTTGCACTTTTTGTGATGACCAAAAAAAATTTGTTTCGTCAAAGAAAAAATTTTTATCACATCTCTGACTATGCAAGCCTGATCAGATCTACCCGGAAAAAAATGATCAGACCTGACTATGTCTGTTCATGTATGATCAGGCCTGAAATTAGACATGGTCATGCCTGTTCATGTCTGAAGTGTTAAATACGCTCAGGCCTGATCATACCTGTTCATGCCTGTCCATGTCTGTTCATCCCTGTTCATGTCTGAAGCGTTAAATACGCTCAGGCCCAATCATACCTGTCAATGCCTATTCATACTAAGGACCAAATATGCTAAGAAAAATTTTTTGAATATGTTCAGTGTATGTACATTAATTTCGATTCATAAATTTGTAAATTATCAATAAACCGTATATTTTATTATTCAATAAATAAAAGTATTTTGATTATCATTAAAAACCTACCGTAGGGTAATTTGAATTATTTTTTCTAGGCATGGACAGGCATAAACAGGCCTGAGCATATTTAATGCTTTAAACATGAACAGGCATGGACAGGCCTGATCAGACATGAACACACATGAGCGTATTTAACCCATCAGACATGAACAGGTATGGACAGGCCTGATCAGGCCTGAGCGTATTTAACCCTTCAGACATAAACAGACATGAAGAAATGAACAGGCCTGATCAGACCTGAGTGTATTTAACCCGTCAGACATGAATAGGCCTGTTCAGGCCTGAGCGTATTTGACGCTTCAGACATGAGCAGGCATGAACAGGCATGATCAGGTCTAATTTCAGGCCTGATCATACATGAACAGGCATGGTCAGGTCTGATCATTTTTTCCCGGGCCATTATAAGACTACTATAGAAATATTAAATGACCACACTTATTACATTATTTTTTATAACAAAATATTTAACACTCCGTAGAAAATTAGTTGTAGAGAGTATTTCAAACAAATTTTAATAAATGGAGGAGGAAAGCTTCATAGATCGTAATTTTTCTATAAAATATAACTATCCTTCACAGGCCCCACGTTTTTTATTGTAAATCTCTTAGTATTTCAGTAGTTATTAGAAATCTACAAGAATTAATTTTCAGAACAATCTGTAAGAAGTTAGAAGCCTGTGTGTGTGTGGCTTTATTTTTCATGAGACTTAGAAAAATTGTTTGATATTTTTGTATCAATTAATGAGTAATTTATACGTCGTATGTTAAAATTTTATGTTGGTTCTCTGCACTGTTGACGAGAAATTAATAATTGAAGACATTCTTTTTTACACATTGGTGTATAAAGAAAGGATAATATATGTTGGTTATTTTGTCAATAAGTGCTTCTATAAACGTTACCATTTACATGAAAAGTTTTTATCAGTATTCCGCAAGTTTTAACCTTTATACTTAAAGTTAAGAACTTTCTGGGTCTCATCATTTATTAATTTCAATGAAAATGAAAAATAACAATTCCAATATGCAAATACGGCATCGTCTCTCTTTTACCCAATACTACCTATGTACTTCAAATAGAATTCAAAAGTTTGAAGTTAATACGTTGTATAGGAAAAATTTTCTAATACTCAAAACTAATAAATGTCAGTATTGTCGGCTACTAAAAAAAAGTTTTACATCACAACAATGCGTTGTTGCTATATTCCACCGATTTATTTATGAGAAAAATATGAGTTAAAAAACAATGTAAACATTTAGTGAAAATTTGATTATTAAACAATAAAACTAGTCGGTACATTCTCTTTATTAATACATGTTACTTAACAATCAAATTTGTTTTTTTATTTAACGTTTTAACATTTAAAAGTTAAAAATTTTCTAGGATAATATATAAATTTCCTCTGATCCCCTAGATAGATAAATTTTCTGGGTCTGTCTTGAAATCGTGGTACATTAAAAATTTCTTTTATTTCTATTTTCCATAAAAGATTCTCTTCAGTAGACCAATTACGACGTTTTTATGTGATGTATTAGATATATTTCATCAGTTTCAACGTGATACTAAATTTGTTGCATTTATAATACACGCGATAAACGATCGATGTGTAAGTTATTGAAAATTAACATTGAATAATATGAAGGTTTATTGTTTATCTTTTATTTTGGAAAATACCCATACTCATAGACTAAATTCAACGGGTGTCAAGACGTTGACAATATCTTCTGAAGCGGATGAGAATCGAATGCATTCGTGGAAGGATGCATAAACGGAAGAGCCTAACACATCCACATCGCCATCGGCACTATTGAAAAGAGAATTTCTGTACTCTAACAGTACATTGCCAAATCGATATCAAGCTGGATTTCAAACTCAAATCTGAAAGCGGCATATATGACAAGGTAAATTTTTATTGCGCTGGAAAATTTCTTTTCGTCTGTCACTACAAATAAAAATTTTAGCGCTAAACTAATATAATTTTGTCGGATTTGAATTCCAAATTGTAAAAAGTTAATAAAGATGTTTGACTTTAATTTTCAACCAACAATATCATGATAATGATATTATATTATTTGAGTGATTAATTTCTTGTTTATCAAAATGGGTAAATGAATTTCTAATAATTGTATTAAAATAATTGCATCAGTTGCTTTCAGACAATCGTCACGTAACTGACAGATGCATCGAAATAACTATTACATCTCGAATTTCGCTGAGTTCCTATAAAACTTGATCTACAGAGTTGTACACGTGACCGAACCATTCATCTAACTTTGAGCCTCCATTCCATCTGTTTGTGAGATACAAAAAGTTTTATGATTTATGCTATATCTATAAACGAAAATACTTGAAGCGTACCGAAGCTACGAGAACATGAGTACCTTCTGCCAGTTATAATTCAGAATATCATCAGATACTAATGGTATAATATGCTGAATAATTTTGACAAGAGTTTAGTGGTTGCTACAACAATTAGAGGAAAATTACACCGATGCTTACGAATTCAGAATACTTCTTACTGTACTTTCAGCATTGTTAAAATACTCAATTGAAAAGTTTGTGTTATAAAATGTCCTGGTACGAAATAAAGGCCAGGTTTTCATCAAACTTGCACTAAGCCTTGCATTGTTTAGCCTGAAACTAGCTCGGTAATAGAAACTAGGGTATCTCTGCTATCACAATGATTCTAATAATCATATTGTTTTCATGAATAAGTTTCGTTGTATACATTCTATCGAAAAATTTCTGAAATATTATTTTTATTTTATTATTAATTTCTAAAATCTGATTGTATAATCTAGAGAAAAATAATTATACGCTGTTGATAATGTATTCATCTCTTTAAAGGGATACCCTTCTACGTTAAATAAATTTATCGTCACTAAAACTTTTTCTTGAATCTCATGTATAGTATCGACGAATAGTTATCAATAAGTTTTTCTCCCTTAAAATAGAGAAGTTATACGATAAGGGATAGACATCTCATAAACCCTTGGACGGAGTCTAAGAGATAAACGGTCGTGTTTTTCGTTATCTCTCCACACCGACGATAAATTTTAGCACTATTCGTTTTCAGGTATGCCTCAGTCAAGTGTAAAAAGCTATGATAGAAAATAAAAAATATCATTCGGTGCTAAGTGTTGGAGTTATCGAAAAACTTAATCTAATTGTCTATTCGATTGAATTCAACTATTATAATTGGTTCAACAATTGAATTCAACAATTATAATTGGTGTATTGAGGATAAAATGGAAATAGTAGTACATTAAACTTTATTTAATTATCGAAAAATTAAGCTAACTTTTTTTTTATTTCTTCATTCACAGTAATTATGGGTAATATTTCAGTTTTTAATAGAAGGCTGATTTTAAAACATTTTCTTAAATTTATTATAAGATACCGATAAAGTTTTTTTTTTAATTAAAGTTTCACTTATCTTGAACGTGAATAAATTTTTTAATAAAATCAACAATGTGATGTATTCTTATTACTACGTTATATAGAAGGAAATTCAGTCATATAAACTCGTTAGAAAAATTGATTCTAAATACTGTACCACTATGTTCAGAATATAAGTTCGATTTTTCTTTAATATTATAAAACAAAATAATGCTATCTTACTTTGGAATACGCAATTTGCAAATGTGCATACTAAAGCGTTTATTCACAATTGAAAGACCTTTTAAGATCAGCATTTTTTCACGTGTTAACTGACAAAACAGACACCATTATTGCTCATGATGAATTATGGCTTTCCAGTAGTTGATAACAAATTCAATAATTATTGGGAACATCAATATTGTTATACCGATACATTATTTAAGTTTTGAAATACTTGGTTAATTTTTCTTAAATTATCAAATATTAGAAGTCGTTTGTTTATAACATAATTGAAAAAAACAAAAAAAAAAAATACGCAGCAATACCTACACTTACCCTATGTTCCATACAACATCAAAAGATATTTTATTCTTCAAATATAGGGGAGGGGGGCAAAATAGGGTAGGAGTGGCAAAATGGGGTACCCCCAAAATTTCGTAAAAAAATTTTTTTTTTCCAAAAAGCTCTTTCAGCTTTCTAAAAAAAATTTTTCAATTTAAAAAAGGAAAAAAAATTTTTTTTTCTAACTTTTTTTACAGCAACTTTTATCGTCATTGTGCATCATAATAAATTTTTTTTCACATCTAAGATTTCTTTTTCTAAATTTTTAAAGTTCTCGCTTTACAAATGAATGATTAAAAAAAAAAAAAAAAAAAAAGGGAGTCATTGGTTCCATGAAAGTTTTCGAAAATCAAGTTCTAATCTGATCTTCACATTTTTAATGTTCTAGGAAGTAGTTCTTAATATTCCTACGAGGATGTCTGTCGGTGTGTGTGTGTGTGTGTGTGTGTGTGTGTGTGTGTGTGTGTGTGTGTGTGTGTGTGTGTGTGTGTGTAAGTGTAAACCTCTAATAACTTTTGAGCGACTCCACTGATTTGAACGACATTTGCGCCATTCGATAGGGTTTAGCGAAACTTAGATTTTCTCATAAATTTAAAATAACTTTTTTCTTTTTTTTTTTTTAACAGCTTTTAAACAGCCCATGCAAAAAAATTATGATTCAAAATGAATTTAAGATTGAAATTCATTTTCCTTGCTCCAGAATTTTAATAAAGACTTAGGAATATTTAGGATTAATTTCATTTAACGATTAATTCCAAAATCTAATCAGCTCTCAAATTTAAAAACCATGTTGACTGCTGCAAACCACATCAAAATCAGGTAATGTGTCGAAGAGAAATCGTAAACTAACCATTCTAAAAGAGTATCTTTTTCAAATAACTTCTAAATTTATTCTCGGATTATTTTTGATGCTATAATTTAACTATCAATGCCCAGAAAATCGTGTCAGAGGCCGCCAATTTCTTCAAAGTCATTTGGTGTGCTTGTGAGATATTTAATTTAAAAAGTAAGATCTTTAGATCTACAAGATTATTCAACTTGAAAAAATTTTCCTGAATCCCTAAACCAAAAAAGAGAGTGCAAAAAAATTACGAATCTTTATTTTCGTGCTGGTGCTTGGAATTGCGTGAAAACTAAGAGTCTAAAAAATTTTTCACCGGGAGATACAAAAACTAGAATCGTCTCAAGAGAATTATTTTTTTTTATCTTGATATTATTTTTACTCAAGCGAAACCCGTCAAAAATTAGTAAACTAAAAAAAAATTGTTCTTGAATTAAATATATAATTTTGAAGAACTTCATTTTCTTGATTTGAGTAAAAAAATTCTTAAACTAAAAAATTTTTACTTGGTTTAAGTAAATTTTACTTGATTCAAGAATTTTTCGTCTTGATTCAAGACAATTACCCTTTTCAAAATTATTTTCTTGGTTCAAGAATTTTCCTCTCGAATCAAGTAAATTTTTTGTTCAGTGTACAAAGTTTAAAAATTTTTTTTGCTACCTCAATTTTTGTTAGGAGTATATTGCTTCAATTAACAATATTTCTTTTTTGGGTGATTTGTTCATCTCTGTGGGTTCTTTCGTAGACTTATCGACAGGAAAATATTATTTTTTTTAACGATGTTTCATTTTCGGATAATGAAATTTTTTTTTCACTTTATCAGGGGGTACCCCATTTTGCCCGCAAAAAAAAAATTTTTTTTTTACGGCAACTTGAAATTTGATTATTTTCCTTCAATTATGATTGAAAACGAGAAAAATCAGCATATTAATTAAGTCCTTAAAATCGTAACGGTTTCTTAAGTACCCCATTTTGCCCCCTCCCCTATTTATACTTAAATTATATGTGCTTATAATGATAATACTACATGTAGCCAAGAGTTCAGCTAACATAATATCTTTAAAATCTCTTCAATCTCTTATTTGACGATTATAACCAATGTTTATAGCTGAAACACTTCATCTCCCCTCACCCTTGTACCCTTTTGATCGTTCTCACCAGCAGGCGTTACATTACCCCTCGAATGTCAATGTGAACTCTAGTTTAACATGGACAAAATATCGATTTGGCTTTCCTTCCGTTATACGGATATGAAAAAAAAAAAAAAAATAAAAAAAAAAAAAGAGGATGAAACGACATTGTGTCAAGTTGTTATTGTGATGCATCGATGGAAACAAATTTGATGTACGGTTTGGCCCATTTGTCGCCTTTCAACGAGATTCAGGATTAAAATTCGATTTGGCTGGGATGAAAATCAAACGTGATTAGTGAAATGGGATATAAATAAAAAAAAAAAGTAATGGCAAGACCTAAATTTTCTGGAAAATAGCTTGTGATGCTGACGCTGTGTATGTGTAAAGTTAGTGATGTATTATTTCATCAGTACAGAAGTTAAAATAAACTATGAGTATGAGGTTTAATGGTTCAAAGCACGATCAATGTTATTACACTCGTAATAAAATATTTTATTGATCATTCGACTAATTTAGAGCCAGTTTTTGAACCAAGGGTTTAAGTATTTTATCATGGTGAATATATCTATCTATATATAATATATATGATATATATACTTCGATGACCACTTTGGAGCATTTGAAATTATTAGTAATTTCGATCATTTTACTTACTTCCCAATAACATCATTTGAAATATGTAAAATAACTAATATTGTTCATATAAAAAATAAAAGTTATATACCTAAAAGGTGGATTTAATTAATTTTCAACGCATGTGTTATAAACAAAAAATTTGTTTTAAAAATAAAATGAAATTGTAAAAATAAACAATGAATTTCCATATCTATTTAGCTCCTGTAACTGTATAGTGAGAAAATATCACTTTTATTAGAAAAACTTTAGAATTCCTGCAATATTTTTCAATATTAACTAACACAATTATAACTGAGTTGGAATAAACGATTTTAGATTAAGTACACACGTGAATAAAAATTATGGAAAAAAAATCTTTTTACTCTAGTGAAAGATCAATTTTCATTTACAAAAAAAAATTTATTAGCAAAAAAATATATAATAATTACTTTATATTTTTTAAGTGATTGCTTTATTATTATGAAAATAATCATTTTTCTATTATTATGTGCGTCATTCTCTTAATATTATAGGAACCATTCTTATAATATTATAAGAACCATTCCTATAATATCATGGGAACCATTCCCATAATATTATAGTAATGACGCACATACAATATAGGAACCATAACCATAATATATTGAAGCTATTCTATTATTGTATAGGAACTTTTCCAATAAACTATGGGTTTGGTTCCTATAGTGAGCATAGGATTGAAAACTATAATGATCATTTTATCATAGGAACCATTCCCATAATGCTTTGGAAAAGTTCCTATAAATTTCTCTCCGTGTATCATGATAGTTACCGTCACGATAGTGGTAGTTGCCATCTCGAGCGTTTAAAAACTCTAATCCTATTTTCAATTTTTTTTTTTCGAATATCTCCATTTTTTCATTTCAAACTCTTTTATCACACGTACCTTATGATTTGTTTACTTCTTAAATTACTTTAAAAACGCAAGTTGTCAGTTTGTGAAAGTTTTTATTCTCAAAATTCTGTTTGATAATAATTGATAATTATTAGTGAATTAAAGCAATCTAGGAGTTAAACAAATCATAAAATTCATTCAATCAACGAGTTAAAAATGAAAAAAATTAATATATTTGAAAAAAAAAAAATAAAAAAGAAAACAACTGATAATAGTGTTAGAGTTTTTCTAAACACGAGATGATAAATATTATTATGGCTATAATAAATATTGTCAGCTGTAATTATAACAGTTACCATAATAAAATTTTAGTTAATAACATTCTTGAATAATTATCATTATAAAATAACGATAATGATTATTGACATAAAAATTTCTCCCTATGTGACAATATGAAATTTTAATCTTATTCCACTCCTGTAATATAATAGAAACTATTTCTATATATTATGGGAATCATGCTAATAATATTACAGCTATAAGTATAGGTATCGTTTCTACAATTATATGAACCATTTCCATAAAATTATAAAAACATTCCTCAGAAATTATGGGTAGAATTCCCATAATCTAAGTAACCGCTCCTAAAATGGTATAGGAAAACATTTCATTAAAATTATAGGAACAATTTCCACATTTTTCTTTCTGTGTAGTAAATATTTTCAGCTGTCATTATGACAGTAAACATAATGAAATTTTAGTCAATAATATTCTAAAATAATAATAACTATTAACGATAGTAACTATTTTATACAAACGATAATCATTATAAACTTTCATTTTCTCCGTGAATTTAGTTTATTTAGTTTAACAAATATCTTCAATAACGATTCTTAAAGATTTCCACAGTCGAATCTCTCCTAGGGATATAACTTTGACATTTATCGTCGCAAGTTTATCTAAGAATTTTTCATATTTATTATTATTTAAAAAGCAATAATAACTGAAAATAAATAAAAGCTTGCTTGAGGCACTGACAATGAGAGTAGTAGAATGTGACGTGAACTTTTGTTCGTTTTTTCAGTAGAATTTCCTCGAACGAACACGTCAATTGAAGGAAAGAAAGACGCACACAAAGCAGCAAATATACAATTCGGTGGCTTCTAAGCTTTTATTCATATGAATTTTTTTTCCTTTTTTTTTTTTTGCTACCGGCAAGCTACCTTCGTAGCAACTCAAAGATTCATTTCCTCCTAGTTTGAGTCTTACTGCACTAAGTTATTTCTGTGTCTTTGTACAGTTATAACCAACCGAACAAACAATCTGGTGTAGCAAAATCTGGGTTCATTGCAGTTCAAATGACATTCTGACGACTATTCAGCTCCAGCAAGTCTCACCAAACTTATCGCTAGGTCGTTATTATATCAAAGCCATTTACGAACTCAATCGTAACCTGAGAAGATACAGAACATAAGATGCATTTGATGCTAGAATTTTGACAATGCTAAAAGTTTTGTTATCTTCTACCGTGCTATTTTGACAATTTGACAATTTCAACTGTTCGTATCTTCAATGTAACTATACATTACGAAAATTGAAAAGGCCAACAGTCAATTGTAAAAAAGGAAAACTGACTCCACAAGTTTGAATTGCTTAAATACGTAACTATGTCTATTCTGAATTACGTGTGACAAAATTTATCATATAGTTTATCACTATAGACAACAGAAAATATGAAATAATCATTGTCAGTAAGAACATAAGAATCAATCGTACAACTTGAATTTTCTGCCCTCCGGCCGGAAAGTGGCAACAAAGTTACCACATTCCGGCTACGTCGAGCAGAAAAATAGTATACACACCTTGGCCAGTAAAAAGTAAAGCCTCAGACCACATGTTTGTCAACCTCGGCTTCGCCTCGGCCAACAATTACATGTGGTCTGAGACTTTTCTTATTTTACTGGCCTAGGTATGTAATATACTATTTACAATTGGTTCAGTTAACTGCATATTGATAAATGTAGTTAGGGTAAGTATGGGTATTACTGCGGTTTTTTCTGTAAGTTTTATTTCAAAAGCATTTTCTTTGAAATTTTCAAAAATAACAATAATTTTTTTTTTAAACCAAAGTTTGACTCATTATTGACTCAAAAAAAAATCAAGAGTGCGATAAGCTAATATTTTGTTTAAATAATAAGCATTTCAAAAAAAAGTCATATGCATGTATTACTGCTGGTATAAAAGGAGCTTGTCTCTATTACTGCGTGCCAATTACTGCGAATGACCCAATTACTGCATGTCTATTACTGAGGCTGAAATTCAATTACAAACAACTTCGGGACCATATAAGAAATTAATAAAATACGTTTGAAAGATACCTAATTAGGTATTTGTTAAATAAAATGACTTGATTAAAAATACGTATTCCTGAAATAATTTGAATTCATATCAATAAACATGATAATTTAACACAGCATATCTAAATTAAAAATAATGACTATTCCAGTGACGTATAACATAACAAGCAGAGTCTTTATCGTAATTAAAAAATTAATTTGCTCGGAGAAAAACAAATCTTGATTGAAAAAAATCATTTTGAATTTTTTTAAATTAATCAGAAAAATTTTTGAATATGTTTGAAGTTAC
The DNA here is from genome assembly GCA_905319865.3 of Cotesia congregata. NCBI lineage: Eukaryota > Metazoa > Arthropoda > Insecta > Hymenoptera > Braconidae > Cotesia > Cotesia congregata. Next base: position 10,195,804 of record CAJNRD030001120.1, read on the forward strand.
ATTCACTGAATTTAATGGAAATTTCTTAGTTTGAAAATTTCACTGCTTAATTTCACATAACAGAATTCTTTATTATAATTACCGCTTGTATTTTTCATCAACTTTGATTTATTTGTTTTATTGTTTTATCAATTTTCTGTTTATGATTTATTTTAAAGGTTATTTATTTTTAACTAAGAGCAATTTACAGGCAACTTGACAGGTAATATTTTCTTTTTAGGTTAGAATAAATGTATTTTACATCCGCAGTAATTAGTACAAATGCATACAAATAGAGGTGCTTCTATTACTGCGGATTATTGAAAACATTCGCAGCAATACAAACATGTCAGTTTATTGGTACCTATTACTGCGTCCTTAAATAAACAATATTAATTGATCAAAATTGAATTTTTAATACATAACTGATATTGAAGAAGGGTTATCTTACTTTTATATGCAAAAAATATTAAATTTGAACCATTTTATGTAAAGAAAAAGATCTTGTACGTGTAAAACTACTGTGCAAATACTTTCTTGAAGATTTCAATTATTAGCAACAATTTTTTTTAATTTAAAAAGCTCAAGTACCATTTATTTATCGTTGAAATAAAAAAATCCGCAGTTATACCTACACCCGCAGTAATACCCACACTTACCCTAGTGCTACATTACTAAGTGAATAGATTAAATTTGTGACTGGTTAAGTACACAGAAGAAAAGAATTATTTGTCTCAAATAAATCAATTTATTTGAGTCATTTTTTTAAATGTTTCTTTGTGACAACCATATATATTTGGTACAAGTAAATACAACAGTTGACTCGAATTATTTTATTATTTGTCAGAAATATATCATTTATTTGTGGTAAAGATGCTAAGTTTATGGTAAACAACGGCATCTTTAAGGGTACCAGTCAAATGTTGAATTCTCAACTACTGCGCGCGCATATTCTTCGGACATCACCCGAACTGACTCTCAAGTGACCGCCATGTTCATTAAAAACGTTTGTTGTTTTTTTTTTTATAACAGTGCGTATTATTGTATGAATTCTCAATTCTCAATTTTAAATAATTCATAATAGTGATCGAAGCGATGGAACAATTGTTAATTAACTGTTTAACTGTCGGTTTAAATGATCATTTAAAAGGATACATAGTAATATATTACCTGATAAAAATACAACTGAAAAAATTTTAATTTTCAATACTAATAATTGTCTTCGTCCAATAAAAGTACATGTTACAGCTGAAGGCAACCATATTATATCTAAAGGTAATTTGAATTTTTAATTGTATTTCTGTTCTAATAAAATAAATTATAAATTTTTTATTCTATAGGAGCGCTATAATAAACTAAAAATATGTACATTTAA
>CAJNRD030001120.1:10223053-10240388 GCA_905319865.3 Cotesia congregata
AGTATGCGTCCTTATTCACTTGCTCTTACGGAAAAAAAATTTACTAAATAACATAGTAATTTTCAATAATTCAAATTGTATTCTGTAGACGGCAGCATCGTAAAAATCAACATACTGAAAGTCTAGTCCTGGATTACGATGTTACCAATGTAATTTTTCATAGGATTTTTTTTCCGTGTATCGTGCGGAGCAGAAAACTTTTTTTTCAGTGAAGTTATTAGTTTCACCCCGATTTTCGAAAATCGAGTTTTCATCAGATCTCGACGTTTTGAGGTCCTAGAAAGTTATTTTGACTATTTTTACGGTGGTATCCGTGCGGCTGTGTGTATGTGTGTGAGAGAGCTCGAAGAGCTCAAAAATTCGGAATAGATAATTTCTCGAGTGTTTTGGACTCGTACTACATAGCGGGAAGTTCCAGGGATGGCCTGCAAGGTCAACCGTTTTCCGGATTTTTTTATTAAGAATGTTACCAGAACCGAAGACTGTAAACTCAATAAAATAACTTGATTTCTTGTTGTCTGAGCTAAGATGATCCTTCTTGTCAACGACTTTATTAGGTATAATCTTGATCGCTGAGAAAGGTAAGGCAACACATAATCTCGAGGTAAAGAAATAGCAATAGCAATACTCGTACAATAGATGAAGAGAACTTTGCACCGATTTCGCCAGCCATCCAAATGACTGTCGGAAGCGACACCGGTGAAGGAATAAACAGTTTATCATCCAACTAACGAGCTATCCTTGCAACTACCGTTGAAAACTATATTCTGTTAGTGGTAGCTGTAAGTAATCTGTGTCTATAGTACAAGACATCCAATACCATCTCAGCATGAGGTATGATTATACGCGTTACTTCGCGCTTCAATACAACTGGAATCAGACGGAGCGAAATGGTGCAACTACCCCCAAATAAATTCTCTATTTTTACGACAGAGATTTATGAAAGCTATTCTCTTCGCGTTACCGCCCCCACCGGCTCTCCCGTCCGCATAGTGCCCACCTCCGCGATAGCCTTGTTCCAACCCTCTTGCCACCCTCATTCCATCTATCTATTTCTATCTTTCCCTCTTGCTCGTGTTTCATTTCTATCCGCATAAGAATTCCAAGCGGAAAAAGTACTAGAGTGGTGGTATCCGGGTTTCCGGGCAGTTTCGGTCCAAATGAGGTAATTAGGATGCAGTCCTGAGGCACCCTGCTCTTGTGTTACTTGGTTAGAGTGAGCAGGATAGCAAAAGCAAGCAAGAGTGAGAAGCACCAACACTCGTCGCACCCTTTTCTCTAACACGACACTCTCACTTAAATCAAAACCCTCGACTGCTCTGGGAGCCCGCCCAAGAAATCTCCAGTGTCCCACGCTCATACTAATGAGCCAACGACGTACTGCATAGAATAACGGTTAGAAAGTCTCATCATCCTTCCAACGATAAAAAGGACGACCGTCTGAAATGCTTTTTTATTAGTCCCTCATATTTTGATAAGCAAACGAACGAGTTCTTAATATTAATCATGATTAAGACGAAAGATTGTAACAGGTTATTTTTTTTATCAAATATTCTAGCTAAAAAGTAATCAACTTTCAGTGCTTAAAATAATAATCGATGGTATCAATATAGAATGAAATAGTGTTCTAGTATAATATCCAAGTATCCAAACAATAGACTTATTAAGTAATAGAGTATCGTAGGACTAGAATGTTATAGAACTTCGTTAAAAGCTATTTATCATTGCATCAGTTGGGGTGCAGAGTATAACGGAAACACTTGCACCTAGGTCCAGTATTGGTCCTACCATAGTAGTAACAGCTCTACTGCTAAACCTCTAAGGTCGTTAGATTGTGGTTTGGCATGAGAACATTCCCGTTACACCCTTTAGCTTTGCATGCACTCTCTCTGAAGCTAATGCCAAAGTGTGCCTTACATTTACAAGAGTCCCACTACATCACCAGACTAACCATTAGTGGTCACAAGGCTCGTGTTTATATGCTGTTATTGAATATCTTCACCTAAAACCTTATCAGAAACTCTTGTTTCATAAATACAGTCTCCGACTAATCGAGAAATTCTCAACTTTACTCTATTTGTAGCTACTATTATCTAATTACTATTTAAGAAGATGTATTATAGTTATTATGATTATTAAAAAAAAAAGAAACGGATTTTTTTTTCATTAACAAACTTTGGTTAAAAATATAAAAAACGTAAATTTTTGCAATTACTTTTTTCTTCATCTTTTGGTTGAAAGTATAATTTATTGTTAAAGTTCAGTGAGAATATTATGTCGATATTTTTAACAATTTTTCCTTAATTCTTGACTTACTTTAGTTGAAGTAGAAAATATGAGTCAGATGATAATTTTTATAACTTCATTCTGTAAGTGCAGGAGTCCATCAGTTCTATTTACTGTTGGAGATTTTTCCTTATCGATGTTCATAAATTTCAAAACAACTATATCAGTTGATATCATGATAATGATAAAAAAGTATAACCTATAATATTATAACGGTACTTTCCATATTTTTACTGAAGTTAACAATGTTATTATAAACTCAATCTATTCCATAACTCATTCATTGAGTATCAACATAATAGAGTGCTATTTAAATGCCGAGATAACTATGTCAAATAATTTTAGGAAATGCTTTTAAAACTACACGGAAAAAAATTAACTGTTGCTGCAACAGGAGGCAGTCATGTTGCAGCAACAGGATTTTCCTGCAGCTGCAACATGACTGCCTCCTGTTGCAGCAACAGGAAAAATTCCTGTTACAGCAACAGGATTTTCCTGTAGCTGCAACAGGAGGCAGCCATGTTGCAGCAACAGGATAAAGTCCTGTTGCCGCAACGGGATTACTACTGTTGCAGTACCAGGATTACTACTGTTATTGCGACTTAATAGTAAAATATAGTTGGGTCATTCCATGTCCAATTAACCTACAGTTGGAATTGACCCCTTTTGATATGGATAAATTTTGATCAGAAATTTTCTTTTATCATATAACAAACTTCTGTCAGACGAAAAAAAATTAAAAAATTTTATTCAAAAGATATGCAAATTCAAAATTTCGCTATTTTTTCAGTTTTTAAATTTTGTTTTTGGAATATCTCTTGGGGCTATTGAAAAAAAAAAAATATTTTGATTACATGTTGCATGTCCATAAACAAAGTCATACTTAACGTTCATACATATTTATAAATTGTAAGAATGTAGTGGTTATTTCTTCATCGAAGAGTTCTGATAAATCCACGCCTCGTAAATATAAGGCTGTCATATTAACATGGAATAGATGAAACATGATAATTTATGAACTGATTGTCTAACGACTGAGTGCTCGGAGAGCTCATAATCATACGAAAACTATATTTTTGAGCTCGAAGAGCTCAAAAACGTAATAAGTGCAATTTTGAGCTCTCAAGTATGGAATAAGCAGGAAGTTGTAGGGATGGCCTTTAGGGTCAACCGTTTTCCTAATTTTTTTATTCTGACCTCGAATTTTATAGTATTTTTTAAATCCAGCATATTTAAATTTGTGGAGAATTTGAATACAACATTTTTTTCCACCTGGATGGAACTTTTTGTTGAATAGTAAAAGTAAAAAAAAAGTGGATAATATATATCTAAATGTAGAAACGTCGGTAAAAAGAAAAAAAAAACATTGCACCCACATACAACTGAATCAGTAAAATTAATCATCTGCAGCAAAGTGTATACTCTTTCGTTTTGTTCAAGTGTTGCACTCAAAACAAGATGACGCAAACAATGGTCTAAGAAACGTATACAGCTAACTTTTTCTTTCTCTTTTTAACTGCAGTTTTCTGTCATACTTCAATTATTTCTTAATTAAAGAAGCGCTGCTCAACAAAACCTTTATCGTATGTTTTTTTTTCTTATTCACTAATTGTTGTCTTTCTTTTCATTTTTACTTTTGAGTAGACGACACACTATCGATTTTGAATATCAATCATAAGTCAAGAAATAAATGTCTTCCTCGGAAATCAATATGTACGTAGTAACATTCGGAACTTACTATATTGTTATCATTACAGTGAGTGCGTGATTTATAAAATCTAAGTAACTTGTGAACTAATTTTAGTTTAATGTTAATTACTTAACTAAGGTAGTCACTTTATTATTGTGATAATGAAACACTTTTAAATAAAAAGAAAATATTTAACTTCTCGTTAAGAAAATCGAAAAGTTATTGGTTTTCATCAGATCTTGACGTTTTAAGGTCACGGGACATAATTTTTTGTTTGGAATTTTTCATTGTTTTTAAAGCTATACACGGAAAAAAATTAACTGTTGCTGCAACAGGAGGCAGTCATGTTGCAGCTGCAGGAAAATACTGTGGCTGCAACAGAATTTTTTCCTGTTGCTGCAACATGACTGCCTCCTGTTGCAGCAACAGTTAATTTTTTTCCGTGTATAGCTTTAAAAACAATGAAAAATTCCAAACAAAAAATTATGTCCCGTGACCTTAAAACGTCAAGATCTGATGAAAACCAATAACTTTTCGATTTTCTTAACGAGAAGTTAAATATTTTCTTTTTATTTAAAAGTGTTTCATTATCACAATAATAAAGTGACTACCTTAGTTAAGTAATTAACATTAAACTAAAATTAGTTCACAAGTTACTTAGATTTTATAAATCACGCACTCACTGTAATGATAACAATATAGTAAGTTCCGAATGTTACTACGTACATATTGATTTCCGAGGAAGACATTTATTTCTTGACTTATGATTGATATTCAAAATCGATAGTGTGTCGTCTACTCAAAAGTAAAAATGAAAAGAAAGACAACAATTAGTGAATAAGAAAAAAAAACATACGATAAAGGTTTTGTTGAGCAGCGCTTCTTTAATTAAGAAATAATTGAAGTATGACAGAAAACTGCAGTTAAAAAGAGAAAGAAAAAGTTAGCTGTATACGTTTCTTAGACCATTGTTTGCGTCATCTTGTTTTGAGTGCAACACTTGAACAAAACGAAAGAGTATACACTTTGCTGCAGATGATTAATTTTACTGATTCAGTTGTATGTGGGTGCAATGTTTTTTTTTTCTTTTTACCGACGTTTCTACATTTAGATATATATTATCCACTTTTTTTTTACTTTTACTATTCAACAAAAAGTTCCATCCAGGTGGAAAAAAATGTTGTATTCAAATTCTCCACAAATTTAAATATGCTGGATTTAAAAAATACTATAAAATTCGAGGTCAGAATAAAAAAATTAGGAAAACGGTTGACCCTAAAGGCCATCCCTACAACTTCCTGCTTATTCCATACTTGAGAGCTCAAAATTGCACTTATTACGTTTTTGAGCTCTTCGAGCTCAAAAATATAGTTTTCGTATGATTATGAGCTCTCCGAGCACTCAGTCGTTAGACAATCAGTTCATAAATTATCATGTTTCATCTATTCCATGTTAATATGACAGCCTTATATTTACGAGGCGTGGATTTATCAGAACTCTTCGATGAAGAAATAACCACTACATTCTTACAATTTATAAATATGTATGAACGTTAAGTATGACTTTGTTTATGGACATGCAACATGTAATACTCGTAAATGCATACACATTCTCATGCCGGATTCAATATGTAAGAATTTCACCTCCTATTCCACAAGTACAATGGACAGGGACCATCATATAGAATGCTCAGCTGATAAGTTGGCGTCATATGTCCTTAACGAAACGCCTTATCCCCACAATTAATTCTTCTATCATTCTTTTTTATTATACAAATACTGTTCTCAATCTTTTTTTCGAATCGACTATAATTATGAGAATAACTCCAATTTATATTTCATAACCGCTAAAAATAAATGCTTGAAGATTATAAAATAAGTATGAGCCATCGACCAAAAGTATAAATTTTTGATCGAAGTTGCGTACTGAATAAATGAAAACGACGGGGGCCCTCTACGACGCTTAGAAAAGAACTCATATTATATTCGCACATATCCCAGTCACTGAAGGAGATTATTCGCTATCATGAACAGACCTATTCGAGCCCCTTGTCCGATAATTTCATTGTTGCTGGGGCGACGGACAAAGTTCAAATGACTCATTTATAATGACATTTCATTTTTGATTAGATTTTTCAAAAGATGGGAAATACTCTATGTACGGATATCACTTTTATGCGTCAACACCTCAATTCTCTAAGGAATATAAGTAATTCCTATCACGTAATTTTTTCGTTTGTTCATATATTTTATGTTACGTAGATACATTTTTCAAGTATCAAAATAGCTATTATTCCGATGTCATAAATAATGTATTGAGTCCAAGAAAATGATGTTACATAACAAAAAAATCAATGTTTTATTTTTTCATTTTTACCGTAACAGAAACCTAAGTTTTGTAGACATAAAAGGTCAATTTTTTTTTTTAGCGTTTCAAGTAAATGCGACGAATGTTTCATTAATAAAAATCGATTTTTTAAGGAAGTACGAGCACCAAGGCAACTTTTGATAAAAGGATTGATTTTTGTTTAATATGAAGTTTAAATATGTCTAAACAAATTCCGAAAATTTGAAGGAGACTGCCCGATCATTTAAATAAATAATTAACTTTAAAGTTGAGCAATTTAACATTGGTCTTATGGGGTAACCTTCAAACATTGATACATTTCTGTATTTTTCTCGTAAAACTGTCGGTGAATATTTTTAAAAAACTTATGGATGAAAGTAAATATATTAGTGATAAATTTAATTCAAAAACATTTACACTTGCCCGACTAATTAAAGTGTATTAATTAAAAGAAAATTAAATGCCGCCACTAGCCAATGTTAAATGTATATCAATATATTGAAAAAAAAATCATATGGTTACTGCGTTCCCCTTACCGCGCTAGAGTCGATACCTATCCCCACCCCGCCTGGCGCTCGTACTTCCTTAATTGTAATATTAGTGCTAACCAATTGGAAGAGTGCGCTAAATTAATTATTCAATCAATTTTTAGAGCATATATCGAAACGTATTTTATGCGATCACAAACTCAAAAGAAAATCAAAATACATTCGCTTGTGGTCAGTTGTAGGATCATTATAATTATAATTATGTATACATAAAAGGTCGCTTAAGAAAATATGGCTCACTGAAGAGGAATGTCGTAGAAGTTGAACCCAATTTTTCAAGTGAAGAAGACTTTACTTGATAATTTATTGGTTAATAAATTACTTTTAATAAATTTTATGAGCATAAATAGTTTTTATTACAATACTTTTCTTCAATTTTTCTAACAGTTTGCAAACGTTGATAAAGAAATCTTAATTTGTTTGGTGTATTTTCTAGATAGATATGTGTGATAGCTAGCTAGATTAGAAGCTGGTATAACATTAGAATTAATAGACTTACTGATTTATTGGAAAAACACGTTTAAATCTAAGCATCAATATTTGAACCAAAATAAAATCAATACTTTATATTTTGATAAATTTATTTATTTCAAAAATGAAGATGGGAAACATTTGGTATTTTTATTTTTATTTATAACCAATAAATATTTATTTCTAAAGGTAAGTTTCGAAATAATATCAATAATTGCAGATAAAAGTGATTTTCAACAACTGTTTCTGAAAAATTGATTAAGAGAAAATCAGATGCAAAGATTCTAAAAGAAGATGGTATGCCTTTTGGTAATTTTTACCTCAGATGAAGCAAGATAATTCTTAATATTATTCTGTCAGAACGTAAATAATTTTATTTTAAATAGGTTCTGACTGCTGTAACCTTCTATTTACTTCCGCTTTTGATACCTAACGATCGAGTAGCAAGAAATAAAAAGTACGAGGAGACAAGAAAATTCAACAGCATCCCAAGTTTAAAAGCAGTAAAAAAATCTGATAACCATCGGTCAATAAAATTTTATTGTATTAATTGAAGTACATAAAACTTTTAATATGTATGACTTTTCAAAATTTTACTATTTTTATATTTTTATTTAGTTCATATTTAATGTAAATTCTTAGGAGATCGAAACTTTTGAAAATGTGTGTAAAATCTTTTAGCTGAATTAAAAAACGGTAAACCAAAGCTTTCAGCCCACAATTTGTTTTACAAGAAAGCTTAAATAATGTTAATGCTGTCAAGGTTTACATTAACGATGCCTCCTATCCTAGTGAAACTTATGAAGAAGCAGTTGATCTTTGTTTTGAGGTTTTTTTTGGCATTAGATTGTCAAAATCTCGGCCCTGCTGCCAGTCTTTGGAGGTCTGTGCAAAAGACATTTTATGACATAAACATTGTACGAGAACCATTTTCTGCAGCAGTTGAAGCCTTGAATGGAAAGCTCGATTTATGCTTTAATAAAATTAAAGTTGAATTTTAATAAAAAATATAATTTAATTTTATCGTTTTTTGAACAGTTTATGTTCTTCATTTTCTCTTGATTGATAATAGTATTTTCAAAATGAGATTTCTCGTAAAACTGAAAAGTAAAAATCTCCTTAGTTCGTAGAATTTTGGATTCTAAAATCTTGGATCTCAAAAAAAAATATTGAATTACAAGCAAATACTTGTGTATCTGAACTCTTGAATAGCAATAAAATTTCGAGAAGCAAAACTAAAAAAATATTGTCAGAAACGTTCTAATTTATTACGAATATTTTCAAATGCGCTGAAAATTCTCTAAATAGAACCATTGATATGTGTGCCAATAATTATGATCAAATGAAATGTGGATTTAATAAAGCTACCAATTTAATATCAAATCAATTTGAGAATTTTGATTCAGAATGGTTGCAGTTTGGAAAATTAAAAATCAGTAGGATTTTAATAATGCCAGAAAGAATTAAAGTAGGAAAAAGATTTGAGAAAAAAAATGTCGAGATAATTCCTATCGATAAAGTTCTAATTATTTTTTTGAAACTCATAATTTTTTAAAAGAAGTTTTTACGTTTTGTAATTCATAAGACTCCAATTCACGTATTTATAGTAATTTTTTCCAAAGTTCCTCATAAATAGATTTTAAATCTTTATTTCCAAGTAAAGTAGTTTTTTTACATTTTCTAGGCTGTGATGGTTTTGAAAGAAATAATCTTATAGGAAGCCATAAAGGAATCAATAAAAATTATGCAATTTATTTGAGTTTACTAAAATTGCCACCACAATATCAATCAAAGTTCGAAAATATTTTTATAATACCATTTTTCAATACTTTAGATAAACAATTATTGAGGAACAAAACTATTTTTCAGAATATTATTGATAATCTAGAAAATTTGAGGAATACGAGCATAAAAGTAGCTATACACGTTTCTTAGGTTTTCAGAGAGTTTTAACGCTAAGTTTTTTGCTGATTTTGTTTAACGTAAAAAAATAAAATTGATAAATTCACCCACGAATTCCAATGTAAACTTCGGGATGTTTTTAACTGTGAATAACATTGAAAATCAAATAATTTATCAAAAACCAGATTACACGAACCATGTATTTTTAATCAAAAATTAGAATTTCATCGAATGGTAAATTTTACAGTTGATTCTATGCATGATCTATTAGAGGACATATCCCGTGAAAAAATATTCTGATCAGACCTGATATGGCCTGATATGGACCGTCCATATCAGGCCTGATATGGAAATTGGCCATATCAGACTTGATATGGCCTGATCAGGGCTGATATGGCCATATTAAGATGTAAACAACCCAGAAGGAGAAATAAAATTTATCACTTCAGATTTTATTTTGTTTTTTAAATAATATTTATAACACTAATTCGTAGTTAATATGAAATTAATTTTAGTATTTTTAGTTGTTTGTCCAAATTTGTTCAAAAACAGGTAAACTCTGTAAGAGAGTAAAAAAATTATACTCTTTTTGGAACTTAACACTTCAAAGTCAAGTATCTAATAGAAAAGAACAATTCCGCGACCATGCGCCATCTACCAAAGACTTTTAATACTAGTTTCGACAGTGCGGAACATGTGATTGCTCCATGGTGAAGTCTTAGTAATATAACTAACTAATATGTTGTCAGATTTATAATATTTCATTGATTATTTTAATTTTTTCCAAAATTTTCAAATAATTTTAATAATTCATCAGTAAATAACTGAAAAATTAAAATTTTGATGAAAATGTAAATAATACGCAAAAGATTTTTTCATTTGACATAATATTGCATGAAAAACAATAATAATATCAATTTCATATTGTATTTAAAAAATAAAAAAAAAATTTTTATAAATTTTAAACCAGATAAAAAACGGTAGCCGATTGGTTCTACGACAACAGTAATTTTTTTTTTTTAAAGTTTCTTAAAAATGTTGAGTAATTCGAAAAATATATGAAATTCATTTATTTTTACTTAATTGATAAAAAAATTAATTTTATAAATAAAAAATTCAAAAATATCAATTTCTCAATTAAAAAATATTTTGTGAAAAAATTGAACAGTACAAAATTAAAAAAATATTGAGTAATTCGAAAAACTATATGAAATTCATTTATTTTTATTTAATTGATAAAAAAAGTTAATTTTATAAATAAAAAAGTTCTAAAATATCAATTTCTCAATTAAAAAATATTTTGTGAAAAAAATTGAACAGTACAAAATTAAATAAAGAGTTTTTAGAGCAACTTCGAAAGTTTTTTTTTTTAAATTTATACATTTTATCTTTTTTATAATTTATACCGTAAATCTGCCATAAAATATATTAATTAAAAAAACTTAAAAATGTAAATTTGCCGATTTTCAGACTTAAAAAACCTAGTGACTGTATAACAAAATTATCACTCAGATTTGGCTTTATTTGATACTATTATGTCAGATCCGGCTTGATAAAATTATATCAGAGCATATCAAAAAATTAGAAAACGGGCATACCAAATTATATCAAGCCATATTAGAATATATCAATAAATTATCTATAGATATATCAAATTATATCAGCCCAGATCAAGCCATATCAAGCTTTATCAGGCCTGATATGGCCAATTTACATATCAGGTCATATCAGGTTATATAAGGACCTATCAAAAATTATACATGGACATATCAGATCATATCAAGTCTGATCAGAATATTTTTTCACGGGATGTTCTCACGACAGCGTGCTATTATTTAATCATTTCATTAATTAAAAAAAAAAACTATTCTCTGCGAATCACTTTAATAATATATCATCCAAGATTTTAATTATGTTTACAATCACAGACTAAATAAGTCTGCAGAAATACTTCTTCATCACCTCGTTAAAAATAAAAAATAAGCGATGAAATCGGCAGAAATGTTATCATTAACAAAATTTAGCGCTGAAGCTTGTAAAAATCGCAATAGTATTTGTCATCCAATGACAATGAGAAATCAAATACGATTACATCATCGTTTTTAGTAGGCCAAAATATCGAGTTTTTACATAAAAGTTGATCTCACATTACAACGATTAATGAAATTTTAAGAAATACTACAGTTTTCTGTAACATTATTATCGAGCGTTATGAATCCTGTAGAAGAAATTGAATGGATGAAATTTAAAGAGATAGAATTAAAGAAAATTTCATGATAATGAAAACTACAGACGATGAGCCATCTGTTTTTATTGTAAAATCGATTTTTTCTTACAGTAATGCGGAAGTTTTTTTTTAACTCAAGTCGTTTATGATTGTTATTTCGATGAACATAACCAATCTTAAAATTATCAGTGATATACTTTTATGCTATAGAAATGTTATACAAAGATTTAAATGACTGTTTAATTAGTTATATTAACATTTTACAGAATGAAAAAGGTTATATGGCTAAGTTATGGATTTAATTTTAATTTAATGAAATAACGTTTGAACCAGAGTATTGATCGATTTTAAAATTTAATCAAATTCGGTAAATACGTTTGAGAGATATCTTTGTCAATAAATTAAAAAAAATGTTTTTTTTTTTTTTACATAGCTCTAAAGGTTTGCGTCAGATCGTTTTTGAAGTCGAATTTTATATTTTCGTGCTTTATAACATTAAAATGCATTAAATATCGCAAATAACATCAAAATCGGTTGATTCCTTCGGGAGATATGGCAGTTCAAAATTTACAAGCAGCGTTTTTCGAATATAACTAGTAAATTTCCGAGCTCGGGAAGCTCGAAATGTACAAAAGTTGCATTATTGAGCTCGAATACATTGGAAAGTTCTATGAATGGCCTGCGGGATCAACCATTTTTTAGATTTTTTTTGTTCATATGATAAAAAATAAATATTTTCATAAGACGAATTAATTCTATTTTGAAAACTACTATCATAGTTGCTTTTTTTTCTTAACAAACAAATTATTTTAAAATGTATTCAAAATTTACACATAAACTTATTAAAAAAAGTTCCTCCTGAATAAAAAATATTTTTGACCAAGAATTCTTATAGAAAGTATAAAACGTAGCTGTTTGTTTACGAATCATTATCCAATAAAAAATTTTGTTTCTTCAGTCATTAAAGTATTGATTAAAATTAATCAATTCATATTTTTCATTGTTGATAAAGGAACAATGTTAGAATAAAAAATCTGGAAAACGGTTGACCCTAAAGGCCATCCCTGCAACTTCCCGCTAATTCCATATCTAAGCGCTTAAAATTGCGCTTATGACGTTTTCGAGCTCTTCGAGCTCAAAAATATAATTTATATGTTAATTTGAGCTTTCCGAGCTCAAAGAGTTAGTTGTTCTTTTAGCTTTTGCGCTCTTCGAGCTCAAAAGTCTGGTTGTAGTTTCATACAACAGTATTTTTTGAATTTTCAAACCGCAATAACGTCTGAATGAATGAACTGATTTCCACGCGGTTGGCAGCAGTCCACGCAGTTTTTCAAATTCCATAATATACTTTTAAACAAAAACTGATCAAACCGAAAATTTTAGAGAAATTTGAAAAGTTCACTTCGACGTAGTTTTTGGACTCTAATGATTATTTTATTTCATCAAAGACGATCCGAAAAGAAATCTCGAAGTTATGTGAAAAAAACACTTTTATCGAAATTTTTCGTTTTTGATCTCTCGAAAGAATCAACCGATTTTGACGGGACGTGGCAATCGACGTGGTTTTTCAAATTTAAGAGCGGATTAGTTTTTGGAATCGATCAGTAAAGCCGTTTAGAAGTTATTTCAAAAAAACAATTTTTTGAAAATTTTATTTTTGAGGATTCTCAAAATCTTGCGAACTAAATCGATTTAAATTTTCACGAAATTTAATGGCAATGATACTATTTGGTCATCGCCACCTATTTCGATCCGATCGGTCGAGCCGTTCAAAAGTTACAAGAGGTTTACATACATACACACATACAGTCGCACGGACACCATCGCGGGAATAGTCAGGGAAGCTTTCTGTGACCTTAAAACGTCGAGATCTGATGAAAACTCGATTTTCGCAAAACGAGGTAAAACTAATAACTTCCCGAATTCCAAAAAATTTTCAATTTTTCTTAGCGGGAAGTTAAAAATGATCGTAATTATAATAATATATACCTACGTTATTTAAGTAAAGTTAAGTTTATTCCATTTTGATTTCACTATTGTATTCAGGACAAAACCAAATTTCTCTGCAATCAGTATTATAAGTATTGCTGTAGAAATTAATCTTTTGTATTTTTACCGCAAGAAGACCAGTTTCTTTAATGGAGAAAATAATTTACTTAGAAGAAAAGTTCGTTTTTTAGTGGAGAATAAATAATATTTTTTGTACAGAAATTTAATTTTTGTGAAAATGGAGTGTGAAAAAAAACGAAGATAACCATTTAAAAAAATAAAGTTACGGAATGAAGTGAATATTGACTATGATGGTCTCATAGTCTCTATCCGTACCATGGCCTCATTAAAACTTTTAGATTGCATAAGAATGCTTGTCGTCTTTTGTCAAACTCAGACAATTTTCTATGGAGGATCAAGTCAAGTGAAGTAAATATAAAATATTAAATTACCTATGCACAGTTATTTATAGAATTTTTATTCAACGCGGAGAAATTGAATCTTGAAGATTAATCAAATAATATATCTACAGCTAAAGTAGATTCATTTTTGATTTTTAACTATTAAGCAAAAAAATTTTGCCAGAATTATTTCAAAACGTTTGAAAAATTAAAAATCGCATGACTCATAATGATCATGTGATTGTAAAAAAATAAATATCGCTGCTAAAGCACTTTAATGTTTTGCATTATCGTATTTCCAACCTACAAACCCTTTTCTATTACTTGAAGGGAAGATCTATTTGTTTATTTTTGCGATTTTCTCATTTTTTCACATTGAATTAATTAACGTAGATTAAACAATTAATCTGCATTGAATATGCTGTACAATTTCATTTAGAGTCGGTTTGAACAATCGTGGTCATATGGCCGACTTTAACTATTGGAAGTGGTACGTTGGGGTCGTTTTGAGTTATGAAAATCTTAACTTACGCGACAAGGGTCAAATCTCAACCAAGCTGGTTTCTAAGACCAGCTTGGGATTCGAACCCACGCCTGGCCGGTGAGTTAGTTCGAGTGCTCTACAGACCGTGCGCCTTTTACCACTTGGCTAACGTCGCCGATTCATGTTGGTTTTGTGTACTAACAAGCATATAACAATGAAAATAGTTGCAAAAAGATAGCAAAAATAACTTTTCGATCATAAAGCACGTTTTAATACATCGTATTATGAGTCGTGCAATATATCGCAATCTGCTTGTAAGTATTTTAAAAAAAATTATAAAGCACATTGTAATTTCTCCGTGTATCATATAAATAATTCTATACCCTGATAGCGCACACAAAAAATTTAATAGTACTTAAAAATCCACAAAACGGTAAATATCGTATGAGTAGTATTATTATTGCGTCGCCGAGTTTACCCACGTAGCGAGAAATTTCCGTGTACTGAATGTAACGACGTACGTATAAACTCAACCGCCTAGTAGAAGTTAAGAAAACCTGCAACGCTTACTCACCGAGAACCGGAGAGAGAAGTCAGCGCGAACGTCCGAATCCGCAAACGAGCCAAGTGGAACAAAGTTGTTTACACCGGACGTAGTTATCGTTGTTACGATCCTTGTTATAACAAGACACACCTCGTTATTGCGCTTCATCCATTACACTTTCTCTTTTATTCTTCATATAACCTTCAACTTTGCATATAAATGTATGTTTATTTAACACAATTTATGGTTTTCTACCCATTAAAAAAGTTGATGGAATTTGAGGCAATCACCTGAATATCTAATTTTTGGATTAACTTTAGTATTTTGTTTACATTATCATAGTACATTTTATTTTTTTTTTGTGTGTTTAAGAAAAAATTTGATAGCGTAAATAGTAAACGCATAATTAAAATAATTTCAAGTAAAAAAGAGTACTAATTACAAGACAAGACGGCTCTTATAGCAATGAATAAGAGAGTATATTAAAAACTTCCTTCAATATAAGTTAAAATAACAAAGCTTTTACATCAACTCCACACTCTTTTTACTTTATCTTAATTTTTGTGTTTTTTTATTCTTAATTGTGTAAGCATGCTTTTTTCTGAATTTATTTATGAAAGAAACATTTTCTGCGGAAGTGAATAGCACTCGCTGTTAAATTAAAATGCATAAATAGAATCTTCTAATGAGCAACCAAGAAGTCAAAATCAACATGACAAAGTACTCATGAAAAATCACAACAGAGATATTATAAATCAATTTATTTATTTAACTGTTTTACTTTTCTACATTGATAAAGAAATGAACTTGTCTCGAGAAAAAGCATATTAAGGGGGTATTCTGGTCTAGAAATTTGAAAAGATCGATTTTTTTTTGCATATTTTCAAAGGTTAGACCCTTGAGTATGTCCTGAAACGAATTTTTTAAAATTCGAATTATTTTCGGAGATATAATGGATTTTGTGAAAAACTGGTCCGTCAAGCTGGTGTAAATGGCAACAAGCCGCAGCTAAGAACACTTTTGAAGGCTTTGTCCATGAACATCCCCCTCTGGATTAAAAAGTATTGAAAGTAGTTGACCCCATTTATAGAAGCTTATCGTCTGATGATTTATTATATCGATGTTTGGAGTCCGAAACTTAAAATAATAATGAATCACTCAATTCTTTGATATGGACTTTTGCTCCAAAATAATTTCACGCTGGAACTCAGACAATTGAAATTGCTACTTTTTTAGCTGTTGCCATTTTTAATGAAGGTTATTTACTAATCTTGAAAATTACGCAACTTATGGGTATCACCGTTGGTACTAAAGCTCATACATTTGCTGTCAGACGTAACGAAGTTCGAATTGATTGCTCTGAACTGCGAGCTTCTGCTGCTTCAAAAGAAGGCAGAAAATCTTCGTTAGCAGAAAGATTTTGGCAAGAAATTGCATATGAAGTAGAAGAAAGCCCAATGGATTATCTGGGATCGCCGATTAATCCAAAGTGAGTATTAAATATTATTATCCGAGTTATTCTACTGGAATTGTTTCTCAAACTTCGAGCGCATTTTTTCTCGAAACTACTTTTTTTGAACTGGTTGAAATGATATCTCAAGTTCTACTCTACCGATTTCTTTGAAATTTAGTGGAAGTCTTCTTTATATATTTTTCTACCGTGTGAACCTTGGATTTCAGAAAATTTCAATTTTGAATATTTTTAAAAAATTCGAAAAGGTCAAGAAAAGGGGATAAAAAAAATTTTTTTTTCATGTCGACGCCATTTTGTGAATTTTTTTTTTTTTGCTGAGATCCAGATGATAGCGAAATTTTTACTGATTGAGAATTTCTCAAATTTTGTTGTTTCAGATCACTACAAGGGCTAGAATCATATCAACCCAGGTGCACCGTTTTTTTTCTAGCCCCTAATTCACCCCCGTGAAAAAATATTCTGATGACCTGATATGGCCTGATATGGACCGTCCATATCAGGCCTGATATGGAAATTGGCCATATCAGACTTGATATGGCCTGATCAGGGCTGATATGGCCATATTAAGATGTAGACAATCCAGAAAGAGAAATAAAATTTATCATTTCTGATTTTATTTTGTTTTTTAAAAAATAATTATAACACTAATTCGTAGTTAATATGAAATTGATTTTAGTATATTTAGTTGTTTGTCCAACTTTATTCAAAAACAGGTAAACTCTGTAATAGAGTAAAAAAAATTCTACTCTTTTTGGAACTTAACACTTCAAAGTCAAGTATCTAGAAAAGAACAATTCCGCGACCATGCGCCATCTACCGAAGACTTTTAATACTAGTTTCGACAGTGCGGAACATGTGATTGCTCCATGGTGAAGTCTTAGTAACTAACTAATATGTTGTCAGATTTATAATATTTCATTGATTATTTTAATTTTTTCCAAAATTTTCAAATAATTTTAATAATTCATCAATA
>CAJNRD030001120.1:10242759-10256257 GCA_905319865.3 Cotesia congregata
TATATATATATATATATATATATATATATATATATATATATATATATATATATAACTGATTCATCTTATAATGGAAATCGCTGTCGATGAAGCCATTTGAAAATTTGAGCAGAGAGTACACAGAGGTAAATAAGAGAGATTAGTTGTTCGTAGACAAGCTTCTAATGCCAAGTTACTCATGCTATAAAGCTGTGCTGAAACTTTTGCTGAGGATTGCAACATCTTCTCATCAATATGGATGAATAATACAACCACAGTGCAAATAAATTGATGAAAAGTCCAGAGAAATGTCTTTGCCAACTGTATAAAATAGAACAATCAATAACAGTATTACACAAGCTAAAAAATTCGGAAATGTTACCGACTACTATACCTAATACAAACCTAAAAGTTCCTCCAAGTAAAAAAGGAATAAAAGAAAAAATCCAAAAGTAACTAACGTGAAAATAAGACAGATAGTTATGATTCAGTTTGCATTGTTCTATTGTGTCGATCCATGAACCTAGAGAACTATAGTTACTTAGTATTCTCAGAGTTCGCGGTTTAATCAACAACCTACGCTACTACACAACTTTACCGCGTCGGAAAATATCTATTCGTGTATTTAAACACAAGGTATGGGAGCACAAAAGTTATTTTAATGATGACTCTGAATGCACTAGTTTGCTCCAGTGACTTTTGTGGCAGACCAATGATTTTTTGTAGAATAATTTTATTAGTAAAATTTATGAGTTTCCGCGAGCAAATGCTAGATTAACTTTATCTCAATTCTACCGACTGTTTTTTCACAGCATCATTTTATGACTTTACATAGAAAAAATAAACCCACAACTGAGAACTAGGCTAAAAGATAAATTTTTATTGCAAAAAATTCTGAACAATATAAACCTTAACTAAATTCGATTTGTGTTAAACTCGTAGTATATATTTGAACTGTATTAGTTTTTTAGCCATGTTTGTGTTATTAACAAAAAATCAATCATGCTATAGTTTGAACCACCATTAATTTTTTGCACGCCTTATAAGCGAAGCGTTGAGGTTGTGCTCTACTCTCGACATTTCGAAAAAAGCAGTTTTGTCGAAACTGAAATTTATTTTTTGTTATTTATATTGCACTTACAGGTTGAAATGACTACACTTATGTCAAGTCAAATAATTTCTAAATATTTTATATTGAGGGGTTATTCTACTTTGAAAAATAACGCTATTTTTATTAATTTTTTTTCGAGAATACTGATATATTTATTGATATAAAACTTATTAGGCTCAAAATAAAAACATTCATAAAGTACATAAAAAATGAAAAATTTTATTGATCTTAACCCGTTTTTTAGTGTAAAAATGCCAAGTAAATAAGAGTCTTTAAAAAATAGGTAGGTGTGCACTGTTCAAAAAATCTCGGAAATTTCTGAAACGATCCTTATGAAATTTTAACTGCATATTCTATACACTTATCGCTATATCCTGTAGCAGAATTATTGCAAAATTCATATTTTTAATATATTTTTTTGGGAAAAATCAGGCAAAAAAAAACGTATTTTTCTTTTTTTTTTTGACCCACATTTTATTTTTGCATAAAAATGGAACTAATGATATTCATGCTTCTAAACATTGGTAACTTGAAGTTATTATATACTGCTATACTACTAATGATTTCCGTAATGTATAGGAAAATTTCCTAACATTTTCTTTCCGTGTAGTGTTTTATTTTTCAAATAGTCATAAAATGAAAATGTATTTCAAGATATACTGAATAAAATGTGTTAACAGCTAGAAAATTTCGGTCTATCTGAACGAACCCTTCTCTGTAATACAATAACTTAAATAGAGCTGAATGATACTATTGAATCAGTAAACCACATGCAACTTAATTACAATCTATTTAAGTCTACCTAATGAGCCCAGGATACAATAAACCGCAATGAGAATAACCCTCGTGACTGGCTTACTCTGCTGAGCTTTATCTTAATTTTGAGCTCTTTATCATCAGTATTTCACCTCCTAGTGGTCAAACATTTCGCTGACCTTCTACTATAATTACACACCTCACACTCCTCCAAAAATTCTCTCCAGTGAATGTTCTCATTTTCTTCTGTATCCACAGTATTTTCATTCGTATTAGAGTACTTTATTAAAACATAAAACTTCGGTGTACATTATGTTAAACTTATAATTGACATGATTAAAACATAATATTATACACTTCCATTTTATAAAATCAATTTTAATATAGTCATAAATAAGAAGGACAGAATAAGTGCGCTTATATTAATTTATAATTTATACATATATCATTTACTTGTATACTATCATATATGATGTGAAGTATGCAAAATAACTCTTGACTTTACGGGTCAAAAATTTTTTTCTAATTTAATATGTTTAATTTTGAAAATTGCCTAAATTTAGATTTCCACTTTTCAATAGAGGTATAATAGAACCACATTTTTGTTAGATAATTTTATTGTTTGGTATGAATAATTTTTCATAACAATAAAAAAAATTAAGAATCACAGTGTCAGTTGAAATAGTTTTTTTGATTTGTTAATCAAATTGAAAATTGACAGTGTAAGTTTAAATATATAGAGCCGAAAAGAAGTGCTGTAAAATTCCACTTGACTACAAATACACGTTATAGAGAGTAAAATATTCTCAAGCAAGTAAAAAAGATTTTGTTTTATCGTGAATTTGATTCTTCACTTCATTTTTTGAAACGAATATTTTTTTCATTATATATTTTTGTCAAGCAATGATTTCAGAGTATGTGTTCAACTTCTCATCATTATTGTTGCAAAGAATATTTCTACTAAGTCATATTGACATTTATCTTAATATTAAATTAATTAATATAATAATAAATTAATTAACACATGGATCTCACACTATTATAGCAATATTCCGTCTTTAAAATTATGGACTACCTCTCTTTGTTACTTAAATTTCGGTTAATTTAAGAAATTTACAAAACGAAGCTGAAAATATCCTTTTTGCAACTTGTGACAATGCATCATTTATTTAGTAATTATTTAAAGTATCAATTGTTAAATTATTTAATATATGATTATTCTCCTATGAAGTTATTTTTATCTCTCAATGATAACTTTGAATTTACCAATAGTATTCATCTGTATTCGTTTCAAACTTCACGGAAATATCGATACCTCAATTAAATGCTGATACATGATAATTTATTTTTATAGAAAAATTTCATTTGAACTATTTCTCTATGAGATTCATCTAAAATAAATTTTCTATATACTCTGAAATCTTTGTTCGGCGCATTAAAAAAAAATTTATCAATCTTGGCTTTCTGTTTTATTTTTCTACAATTTTTTAACAAAACTAGAATGGTTTTGGTAAATTTACTATAACCCATGTAGGAGAGTATGGCGGGCCCACGCTTGGCCCAACTATGCAGAACTCTGAGCCAGGCTTGTAAGCCAGAGTTGGGCCAATCTTGGTTTAAGTCTGGAATTTGATAAATTTGATAAAAAAAGAATTTTTTAAGTGTCATTTTTTTATTTCAATTTTGATGAAGAACTAACGCAAGTTTAGACCGTTTAACTCTTAATTTAGACCTAACTTTCGCTTTTTATAGAAATAAAGTGAAAATCGCATTCGTTCTAACCGAGACTCGAACCCGAGCTGCGCGCTTGCCAGACCGATAACTAATCCCTACGTTGACGCATGTCTCATCATTCTTATAAGCTAAATCTATATGGTGATAAAGTCTGACGGTTTATTATTTATATAATTTCTGTTATTTAAAATTGTGTTTTGATGAAAATTAACTACTTTTAACAAATGTTTATTAGTTGAAAAAATGCAAGAGTCAAGTTCTTATAATACTTTAGACTTTACCTATCGTTCTGTATATTTTTTATATCTTACTATAAATTTTAATGTTTGAAATTGTAACAGGGTAAATTACCCTTAATCGATAAGTCGCCAGAGATCGATAACTTTTTCGACTAGCATTTTGGCGCATCGATCTTCGGGCCTAGAGAGAGAGAGATGAGGAGGGGGTATTTTGGGGAGTCATTAAATAGGTGAGCTATGCGTTGTGTCAGGAGAAGTGGTGAAGTGCTGAAACAAGTAAGATCGAGGAGTCCAAGAAGGA
Organism: Cotesia congregata; assembly: GCA_905319865.3. Taxonomy (NCBI): domain Eukaryota; kingdom Metazoa; phylum Arthropoda; class Insecta; order Hymenoptera; family Braconidae; genus Cotesia; species Cotesia congregata. The sequence goes on from CAJNRD030001120.1 coordinate 10,246,880, forward strand.
AGCCATTAGCAACCAAAGAGTTTCTTCAAACCAATTTACACCAGGTATTGGACTTTGATAGTGATGAGCCTTGGGGTTTACACCCGGCTCAACAATTACACTACTTCTCTTCCATTCATTTAATAAGTGGTAATTCAATTTGTTTAATAAATTTCGTTAATAATAATTAATTATTTTAATCAATTTAATTTGTTAGCTTTGTGAACAATTCCTCCTGGGGATTTTACACCCGAGGAATGTTCTAGACCTCTTAGGTTTAGGTCGTGAGTATCTAATTTATTAATTCAGCTGGTTAATAATTATTAACATCCTAGATTAGCTTTAATAAATTTATTTTATTAATAAATCATTAATTTAATTCTGAACATCGAGAAATATTCCAATCAGCAACTCACGACTTGGTCAAGCGTCGGTACCCGAGGTCAAGCTTGCTACGCAGTAACGAGCAACGGCGTCCATTTTTGAGCGCGCAAATTCCTTGTGAATTTTGTGACGCAGTAAATTTATAAAATTAATAGCTGGACTATTTTTATAAATTATAGCAATTGAATTACCATTTAATTAATTATTTTATATTGATTTATATTTTATTATTCATGAAAATTATTTATATTATATTTGGAAACAATTTTAATTACCGGAAATTTACTTATTGAAAAACTACGACGCATTTAGAAATTGAACGCCGTGGATAATTTTCTGTATTTATTTTTACACCGAGGTGAATTATTTATTATCTAATCGTCATTCTCAATTTTCAGAAAATAATTATTCCACGTGTTATTAATTATTGAGAATTAATTTACTAAATTTCGGCGCAGATAAGACTGATACACCCATACACGGAAAAAAAAATCCTATGAAATATTACATTGGTAACATCGTAATCCAGGACTAGACTCTCAGTATGTTGATTTTTACGATGCTGCCATCTACAGAATACAATTTGAATTATTGAAAATTACGATGTTATTTAGTAAATTTTTTTTCCGTAAGAGCAAGTGAATAAGGACGCATACTATATGTTTTAATAAAAGAGAGACAGAGTCCGGTAGTTTGCGACGCCACCACCGAAAGATGACCAACTACTGTATGGAGGATCTTATTATGTGACTGAACAGAAATTGGTAACATCGTAATCCAGGACTAGACTTACAGTATGTTGATTTTTACAATGCTGCCGTCTACAGAATACAATTTGAATTATTGAAAATTACGATGTTATTTAGTAAATTTTTTTTCCGTAAGAGCAAGTGAATAAGGACGCATACTATATGTTTTAATAAAAGAGAGACAGAGTCTAGTAGTTTGCGACGCCACCACCGAAAGATGACCAACTACTGTATGGAGGGTCTTATTATGTGACTGAACAGAAAGTATAGATATTCCCTCTGATGGCGTAAGGGGATAAGCCTTGGGCCTATAGCATAGATGAAGTTTTATATAATTTTACATCACAGCTTTAATTTAACTATGTTACCAGACTGTAAAGCCTCTAAAGTAAACAAAAAAACAAGTTTCCTGATAACATTAGTCAAATTGAAGACGGGTTTATCATTTACTGCATTGGCAGTAATTTTCAATATTCATAGAACAACTGCACATAGGATATTTGTGAAACACATACAGCAGTTAAATATTTTACTACAGAGTTTTATCGTTTGGCCATCTAAATCAACAATACGTGCATCTCTACCGGAATCTTTTAAGCGGCATTATCCAGACACGCGTGTGATAATTGATTGTACTGAAGTTTACACTGAAGTACCACCAGAAGTTAATCAAAAAGTATTAATGTATTCTGAATATAAACATCATCATACTGTCAAGTTTATGGTGGGTTGTGCACCGTATGGATTTATAACTTATGTTTCCAAATGTTATGGTGGCCGTGCTGGTGATTGCTTCATTACAAATGATTGTGGTTTGATTGATTTAATTGAGCCCGGTGACGTTGTTCTTGCTGACAAAGGATTTCCCCAGATAAAAACTCAAATCGAAAACAAAAATGCTATTTTTATCATGCCTCCTTTTGGCCACAAAGATCAATTCACCCCTGAAGAAGTAGACGAAACATACAATATTGCTTCTGTGAGGATACATATAGAACGAGTAAATCAACGAATTAAAGATTTTAAAATTTTGTCAAAAGTACCAAATTCATTATTTCCTCATATTGATGAAATTGTTTTTGTTATTTGTGCTTTGGTAAATGTACAGAAGCCATTGTTTAAGGAAAAAGAAATTGAGAAATAAGCCTTTTTCAAATAATTGTAAAAACTGAATTAAATTTGTAATTGTATTAAATAAAAACGACTTAATTGTTTACAAAAAAGAAAGGTTTTATTTTCTTAAATAATTTTAAATTTTATGTTTATTATTTCTCTGTTTTATAATATCTCTGACATATAAGGTAAGTACAGACTCATAAATGATAGATATTTTTATATTATATTATTTGCTTATAATATTAAATATTTTTAACGAAGATAACATTTATAAAACTTTTCGTATTTAATTAGTACAAAAAATAATTTTTTACGATTTTCATAAAATGAAGATAATAATAAAAATAATTTTACGCAACTTTAAAATCTCAGTCTTAGAAATAACATCTACTATTACCTTTTTTCAATACTGCACATTTGGTCGATTGCAAAATTATTTAAGTCATTTTATAACTTATATCTAAAAAGTAATGTACTAATGATAATCATAAATTTACCGTTACTTAGTTGAGTCTTTGGCGTATAATTTTTGTATATATTGGGTAAAATAAAATTTTTCAAGATGAGGTATTAAGTTATTCAGCAATTGATTGTCACGTTGAACAGTAAGTAACACAAAACTTTATATTTGTCACATACATCTGCAGCTGGACCTGAATGTTAATTGAATGCGTTGGACTCAAATGTAATCCATTTTCATCAACTTTTAGATATGGAACATTCGACTGGCTTAAATCAGCATTCCAAACAGGAATATTGCGACAAGTATATGGACATTTAATTTCTATGAGTCGCTTTTGCCATACTTCATTCCCATAAACAAGGATTGCGTCCGGAGAACAGCTTAGCCACGGTTGTTGCAGACAAATTATTACACCAACTTTTACAATCTCATACTTTGGATCAACTAACTGTTTGTATTATTTTAATGCTAAATCTTCATTGTTTTTTCCGTACGTCATCGCTGCATTTTTAGTTTGTTTTGGGTATAACATATCTGTCACAACTTTTTCAACATTAAAACGTTGACCTTTCAACCTGTATCCATTACTGGCAGTTATTCGCAGTGCTCGTTGTGCAAACCATTCGCTGCTATCAGATTGTTGAATGGTTAAAAGATTCAGATTTAATGCTGTCGTAGCATCACAGCATATCTTCTGTTGATAGAAGGTATATATTTCTTTGGTAACCATAACTTCCTGACTAAATATTACATTACAATTTTGCAATATAAATATATCATTCACTACTTTTTTTGCCTTCTCCTGGAGGACTTCTTTAGCCTTAGTTTGTATCATTTGTAACATTGATTCTGCTGATGTTATTACAATATCTTCTTTCTCTTCAAGCTCTAAGATTTTTCGAAGCGGTGTATTTTTCAAAGATTCAGGCATACTTGCTACTGTAAGTTTGATAGGTTTCAACTTAGCCATTTCAGCAGACAAAACTGAGGGAGGAAAGAGTTTGGACATCCTTTCACCTTTGTCGTACCCTAGTAATTGCTTTTGAGTAGGCTTACCCCATTGCTGAGAATGACTCGTTTTCGATGACGATGTTTCGGGAGAATTAACGTAATGAATTAACGCACATATATGCTTACACTTGCCCCCAAGACCAGCTTTACAGGTGCAAACAGCGTTACTAACGTGTCGGTTTGTGTCAACCTGAAAATAATAATTCTATAATTTTTCTTATAAATAAATAAAAAAATTTTCTAGTTTTCTAATTTAAGTGCAATAAATTTCTTTTTATTTTACTTTTATACTTACAGAAATTGTCACATCATAAACATTTGATACACTTGTCTGTGGCACAACTTTACCGGTTATGACAGTTTTAATTTTATTCTTTTCTTCAACAACACCGTACACATGCTTTGATTTGAATAATTTTTTACCTTTCTCATCATTCTGGCCATGTATTATATTATTGACTACAGGTTGAAATCCGTATTTTATTATTTTTTCCATTGTTATAACTTTTTTTTAATGTTTTGATCTCACTATGTTCATCAATAAAACACCAGAGAGCGCTCAGTCCGACAGTAGTGCTGCCTCTATATTTCACGCACAATCCCTATATCATTATTCCGGTAAAATTCTTTGTAAAACTATTTATCAGTGTGGATTACGTCCGAGTAAAATTTAGTTAATTTTATAAAGAATATTCTGAGAATTTATTTAATGTGCTGAGTATAAGCTCGTGAAAATTTGAAAGAAAAAGAAGCGTCGGTTTTAAGTCCGGAATTTTAAGAAGGAATAAATTATTAGTTGTGAGGATAATTTATGGTTTTTATTGCGAGCTAATGACTGAACAATTTTAGAAAATTAACGTTGTAAAATTTTGAGTTCAATTGTGTATATATTGTTATTAATAAAAGTAAAGTAGAGTCAGTGTGTGTGTGTGTGTGTGTGAGCGGGTTATGTGTGTGTGTGTGTGTGTGCTACCAGCGTTCCTTCGCATACGATTAGTCTCTTTGCGAGGTGCTTCGCTGGCGTAGAGCGTGAGGGTCCGGTGGACAGCGCGACGTAAGGATAGTGTGGGTTATGTGTGTGTGAGTGCTACCAGGGTTCCTTCGCATACGATTAGTCTCTTTGCGAGGTGTTTCGCTGGCGTAGAGCGTGAGGGTCCGGTGGACAGCGCGACGTAGTTAGAAACCACAGTATAGACGCCAGGTTGGGGTACTGTGGGATTAAGATTTTGGTAAGCTCGCGGGAGGACATCGGTCTACATTTAGTCACTGGGTCGACTACTTCCGTGAGTCGAGTCAACGAGCTCTTGCATACGATTAGTCTCTGTGCAGGGTGATGAGGCGACGGTTCTAGCCCGAAATCCTCGAAAATAGATATAAGTTGTAGCAGCGACTTTCCTGTGGAAAGCGTGAAGTAAGAAGCCGTAGTATTAAGATAGTGTTAAGTGAGTTAGTTGTAAGCGAGTTGAGAGTACGTGCAAGTGCACAAGTTGTTAATTTTGTTGTTAAATAAAAACCGGTTATTTTGTTAAATAAAAATTTATTCATTTCCAGAACACCTTCCACCACTCTCTCTCCCTGTAGATTATTAAGCTCAGCTCTGGTTTCCGGTTCCAGGAACCGCATTGAAAAATCCTGATGGCCCCCATAATTATTTTAGAGACATTTGTTTATTATATTGCTAATTTTAATTTAAATAAAGAGCCAAATGAGCGGTAAATAAACCACCCGTTACAAAATTATCAATGTTAAAAATTCAACTGTTAATTATTATATTTTAATTTTCTTAAGACCATATCAATTTTGACGATATGCAATTGTTTTAGTTAACCCTTTAACGGTCAACCTTGAATCCCTACTCCCAATTTCAATCGTCCGTCTTCTTCTTCAAGTGAGAGAGCTATAGTCTGTTTTGTAGAGAAAGGGCTTGAAAAATAGTAGAAGGGCGCGCACGGATACAGTCAAGCAGCTACTCACACAGCCGTATAACGCATTATGATTAGTTTTGCCCCTTCCAGGTTCACACCAAGAATTCTCGAGACTCCAGAACGTTAAAGGGTTAAATAATAAATTTTTAATTTTAGCATTTGCTAACAAATATTCGTTAAACAATAAATATTAACTGTTTGAAATTCTATTACCTAATGATTAATTAAGTTTGAATTTTTCATTGAATGGCCAAGGCTAGGTTACCCAATTCTGGCTCAAGTCTAGGTTAACATTCAATGACTATGGCTAGGCTTCCCAGTCTTGGCTAACGCTTGGGTAATCATTGAGCCGGCCAAGGTTTAGTTGCCCAGTCCTGGGCCGCTATTGAATGGCCGTGACTGGGAGATCCAGTTCTGGTTCGAGCTCGGGTAATCATTGGGTTGGCCAAGGCTTGGTTACCCAGTCTTGGCCCAAGGTTGGGTTCTTTTGCCTCGGCCATTCTATAGCAAACCAGTGTTGGCCCAGGCTTGGGTAATCATTGGGTTGGCCAAGGCTGATTACCCAGTTCTTGCCCAAGCATGGGCCAATATCGGTGCGCCAAGCTTGGTTGCCCAGTACTGGGCCAGGCAAGGTCCTGTCATTCAACTCTGGCAGTTCCTACATGGGAAAAGGCTTGTTTTTGCTACCTATTAAAAACTAAATTAGTTCAACTCTCATTTTTCGCGTAAAAAATACAGCCCACACATTTTTCAATATTATCATCTTACAAAAAACAAAAAATTTACTACATTTTTCAAAGAAACTGATTCTACAATATAGTACAATATAGTACTCCGTATTTACAAAAACTTTAGGAATAATACTCAAAAGGCAATTCAAAAAAATTATGTATACACATATCTGGAGTTGGATGAAGTACCTAAAGATCAAAGAAATTTTTCTTTTATCTATTTTAGGATACCTTATTACATAGTCTTAAACAAACCATGAATATACTTCTTTTACATTTTATTGATCGTTTGTGTTACTTTTTGTAACCTGCTTTTGAGTTTATTTATATTTTTTTGCACCCTCAAGGTGGTAAAGCTTCCAATTATTTTCCATTTAATTAAAAACATTGAGAAACTGTGTATTTTCTTGTAAACGATGAGCTCGTGATTTTAAGGGTATAATATTAAAGATTTTAATTAAGAGCTTTTAACGAACTTCGAATTTTAATGATGAGTATACAATTTAATTGAGCCTCAAACATTATATGATGCAACTCATTAAAGTTTTAATTGTGATAAAAATAATTTATTATACAATATACGTTATGTTAAAATAACTAGCTAAATATTAATCTAAATAATTGCTAGCATATTTACTGAAGTTACAACAAGTTTAAATGGGATAACTTTTGAAAATGCAAAATCTCTCCCGAATCGTGCCAAATGCGAATACTACTGAGATTTCGAAGAAATCCTACAGTCACTGTGCATATACAATAAGCTTGCTATAATACTCGCAGACATGAAGATCTGCGACAAAAGCTTCCACGATAATGCAAAAACATTTTAAGAAATGGCTGACACTAAATTTTAGTACCCAATGAATTCTTATACATCCTTTACTCTGCTATCTTCAAGATACGCACAATAGTGTTTCCGGCGAATTTACTTAAATGTGCTATCGATGTATACATATGTATCTAAGAAAACTTTTGATGAAATTGCTGATGAAGAACAATTCAATTCATTCCGATTTTTGTTATTAAAATAAAAAAATTAATTATTTCAATATTTTTTGTCAATGCTCAAGAGTGTAAAATTGTAGCCGCTTTGTATAGAATCGTGGCTATCAATGTATAATCCGTTCAGCATGATAGTAATCTCAACAGCTTTTTTTCCAAGACATAAAAATAAAAAATTAAAAAATATATCAGAAATGAAGAAAGAAATACGGAAGCTATAAGCATCACATGAGATTGGTTTTGGCATATCGGGGTATATATGTTTCCTCATTTGAATTTAGATTTGTCTCGTGTTACGCTATACCCTCTTTACACCTCACATTATTTGGCAAACACACACACAAACGTACATACTCACACGTATAAATGTGTATGTATGTGTGAGTGAGTGTTTGAGTATAGAAATAGAGGGAAAGAGAAACGTAATTGACAAAACAAGCTGCTGTTTATTTTGAACATGTAATAAAAATTGGTTAAAAATTTTTGTTCTAGTTTATTTGAAAATCATTATTTTGCCCGTCAAATTTAATAAAAAAATTTATAACATGTTTAAATTTGCAAAAAAGTTGCGAAACTTATCTGTAACCATGGGCGATAAAGATGTACGAGCACTGTAGTTACTTTGAGGTAAACGTTTAATTTTTAGGTTTATATATAAATATATATATTTAATTAGGAAAAATCACGTTTTTAATGTTTTTCTTTCAGCCACGCTTACAACCAATGCCTATCCTCACTAGCTGTGGTACCCTAATCCTAACTATAAAAAAATGAATTTTAAGAATGATAAATGAGATTTATTTAAAGTTTGATTTAATGGGGCATAACGACTATTCGGATTATTAGTTTTTAATTTAGTTAAATATAACTTTCATAAAGTAAGGAGTTGAATTATTTCTATCTATAGGAAAGAGGAAAGTGCTACAACACTCATAAAAAATTTCTTTTCTTTGTAACTTTTTTTCTTTTCGTAGTTTCATATTCGAAAATTTGTAAAAAGTTAGTTAATACTGTCCTTCATAATATAAAAATGACTTGATCATTGAAAAATAATATAAACTTAGTGAAGTAGGAATTTATTAAGATTACGACGAAAATCACGATAGCAACGTACAAAGGTGTTAATTATAGCCAACCAGAGCTATAATACGTGGAATTTTTTTTCCCTCCGGAACCAATGTAATCCAGATTCAGAAGAATGAATATGAAGAATTAAGAAAATCTTAGTGAAGTTGTTATTAATTTCACAACTAAAAAAGTTATGAAAATTTACAAAAGTTTAAACAATTTTGAATAATTCTCGACAAATAAGCTAAACTGTTTTCTAACTACTTTTGTTGAATTTTAATTTTGAAGAGTGACAAGAAGTTACGTTATAAATGGGACCAAATGAACAATATAGTCGATTTTTTCTTAAAAGTAACTTCAGAAACAGCACCTGACGCTTTTACAGAATAATAATTATTATTTATACTTTCATAATGCCAGAAAATTTTTCAACCTTTAATTTAATGGTAAGTTAAATGTTTTTCCCTACACGATACTATTGTTGCCGTTAGACTCTCCTTAATAGTATATCCCGAGTCAAAATATAAATTCCAATTTGAGCCTCAAAATCCTCAGTGAGGTTTTTGAGGGCAAATTTGAAATTTCAAGATAGATTTCAATATGGAAAGTAGTCACGATTTGAACCTCAAAATCCTACTTACGGACGGTTTTACAACTTTGAGGGTAAAAATAGAACTTCAGAATTCACGTTTGAACCTCAAAACCCTCACAAATATTCTTCAATAATTTTACTATTAAAAATTTTAAATGAATATGGCACTATTGTTTTTTAAATCCTCCCTGCATTTTTTAAATAAACAAATGGTTTTATCTGATAAAATAAATTCAAAGTGATCGAGGTGTAAAATTTTTTGGCAGCGTTACAAGTTGTCATATAACATTTTAGTAATTAATTCCATCAAAACAAATTAGCCAAATTGAAACCAAAAAAAATTTTTTTTTTTTTTTTT
>CAJNRD030001120.1:10256878-10293931 GCA_905319865.3 Cotesia congregata
AAAGAGTAGAATTTTTTTACTCTATTACAGAGTTTACCTGTTTTTGAATAAAGTTGGACAAACAACTAAATATACTAAAATCAATTTCATATTAACTACGAATTAGTGTTATAATTATTTTTTAAAAAACAAAATAAAATCAGAAATGATAAATTTTATTTCTCTTTCTGGATTGTCTACATCTTAATATGGCCATATCAGCCCTGATCAGGCCATATCAAGTCTGATATGGCCAATTTCCATATCAGGCCTGATATGGACGGTCCATATCAGGCCATATCAGGTCTGATCAGAATATTTTTTCACGGGACTGAATCATAAAATTTTTAAATTAACGCTAATTATTTAAAACTTAATTGTGATTGAGAAAAAAAAGCAGATTGAAAAATTTTAAATCTGAATAAGCATTTGCATTGATGAATCATTACATGGATTTGGTTTCAACAAACGTTTCAAATGTTTTACAGCATTTAAAAAAATTAATTAAATTACCTGATGTACTATGTAAGTTGCTTCAAAAAATTATTTAATTATTGAGTATCTACGGTTGTATCAGCATGTTAATGAACCTAATTCAATTTTTCGAACTTGAAGGATTATTTTGTCCATTGGTCACTGAGAATTGATTATTCGTTACGTAATAAAATAACAAATATGTATTTAGATTTTTATTGATATTATTTATTATCTATTAGTTTATTGGTAATGACTTAGTTACAATTGCATTCCTTAAACGTGAGCGTAGGGGTTCTTTAATTCTCGCCTAAAAATCAAGATTCCGTGTTTCGTCACATTAATTTGTACCTAACAGACTTAATATGCGAACAAATGCTACAAAAACTATACTGTCAGATAAAAAAATTATCACTGATCTTTTAGAAAATTTTTTTTTATTTTTTAATAACTATTTTTACATAAAGTTGTGACATATTTCTCATGTTATATGTTAATTTGTAAATGTAACTTAAATTTTTTTGATGAAGCAAAAATTTTCTAAGTCCAAAATACAACTTTTCACTGAATGAGACTTTTGAGGTTGTAGTGAAGACTCTAAATCAACGGGTGGTTCACATTAAGACCTCAAAATCTTCAATGAGGATTTTGAGTATGAGAGTTACTTTCTGTGCGGCAAATAAAACATCAAAGGATTTGAGGCTTTTGAGGTTAAAACTATAATCTGTTTTTTGACTCGGGTAATGCATAATTAGGACACTAAGATCGTCATTATGTTGCAAGGGCAGTGTTTTTAGCACAAGTCGTAGAGTCACGTGCACAGGCCAAATTAAAAATTAAATAATATAAACTTCATTTGAAGAACAAAAGTAATACTTTCAAGAAATAACAAATCATTCACTCTAAAAAAATACAATTTCTCGAGAAAACCATATATTTTTATTTATTTATATTATTCATTGAGTGATTTGTTTATTATTGTTGTATCAGTCGCTCAAACAATATTTTGTCTAAAAACTTTAAGGCGCTCGACTTGTTCTTATGACGTTAGTAGAGATACTCTTAATAAGTAGTAACACTCTCTGCGTGTTACGTTATAACTTATAACATAACTTATTGTATAACATACGTAAAATAATATGAACTTCATTATAACACGCCTATTTTATCATACCGATGAAAGAAAAGAAAAAAGATCGATTAAGCTAGCATTGACTCGTCCATCATGCATTGACTCATTATTCAAGCAACAAAATTTATTTTTGGTGCTAAGTTTCTTGCTAATTATTTGCTTTATTTCGAATTTTTTTGCTTGTTTAGATTTCGACCAATCATATGGATTTTCTACTGCTAGCTTGACGACGCTGAAAAAGGGATCTTCTTTGATTTTCGTCATCTTTTCATAATTTTATATTTAAAAATTTACGATGTTACATCATGAAAATGTCTATAAAAGTAGTAAATATCCGAATTTTTACGATGTAACATCGTAAATTTTAAAATATAAAATTATTAAAGTGACCGCATTGAAAGTCCAATCCTGGATTACGATGTTACAATTGTAATTTTTCCTACAATTTTTTTCCCGTGTAATCAGATCGGCGTTGAATAGAAAACTTTATCATTTTTTGTTTCACTAAAAGTTTCATTAAAAGTAAAAAATCATTTCCATCTGGAGAATTCAATGAAAAAAATTATCTAGCCATTGAAATATGACTAAATTCGAATTTTCCTTTAAAGTTAAAAATTTAACAATTCTTGTTCAAATTGATTTAATACTTTTAGTCTTTCACCCATAGTGAATTCGAAAAATCCTGGAAGCCATGTAAAAAATAAAACCGATAGATGCAGCTTTCTACGTACGTGTACTTATAGTAGTGGTATTATTTGAATACAGTAGAATATCTTTCGTTTCCGCTCGGATTATGTTCCAAATTACATTGTCGAGCCGTAGTCTTTCATTTTACGTTAACAACTATCTATTGAATCACAGGCTCTCAAATTTTATATGCAATACTTTTTAATTAATTCATTTACTAGGGTGAGAGAAATTTCGTTGCCAACCTATTTATATGCACTTACACATTTTTAAAAAATAGCATCGTTAGTTGAAAATCAGGATCGACATGTTGATTGATATAAAATATCAACAATATAGAGTAGAAGTACCGTTTTTGGCCATTTAACATTTGAATTAATTTATAAAAAATTATAATATTATAACCATATTTATGTTGAATTTTAAAAAATATGTATTAAAACAAATTGAGTTTGTAATGTTTTATTGACATAAATTAATTTCTATCGTTTATTTGAACAATAAACGGTACAGTGGCCACAAATGGTACTTCTACCCTATCTATTGTTTATGGTTTGTATAAAATAATAATTAATATACAGTAGTGTTAATAATCATTAAAATGAATATCCAATTTCTAATTTCAGTAATTTGATCAAAATGAAAAAAAATGCTTTGAGCTCCAGGAATTCGATTTTTTGCTAAAATATTTATAAGTTTGGATTAATTTAAAGTTTAATCCATCCGTGATTTGGTTTATTGAAAAAAATTTCAGTTGAACGCAGTCGAAAAGAAAAATTAAAGTAAACTTTAATTGGCTTCATTTAACTTTTTTATTCTCGAACTTTACATCAATTAAAAGTAAAACAATTTTTATGAAAACCAACTTTTTCACTGCACATTTGTTGAAATTTGTTCTATAAAATGAGTTGTATCTATGTAGCATTCGTTTGTACATGAATTTCAACGTAAAATAGACTTACGACAATTTTAACTTTTCAAGTATAATGTATACGGACTTATAACTCTTAAAACTTTATAGTCAAGAATTCAAATTTCTTCAAAATTATGTTTTACCGATTTTTTTTTTATTTCAACTACTGGTCCCATTCTCTACAATGCATAAAGTTAAGAAACATATCCTGTTTGACATAGTATATTAAAACGATAATTGAGAATAGTATACGTATCCACAAAGAAAAATGCTGCCAGTTATTGTTATGCTGATAGCTAATCTGGAAACGGTAAGCCCAAGAGTACAAAAAATTATAAAATTATTTTATTACAGAAATTTATCAACAAGCTCCCAATAAAGATCATTCTCATACGTTGGAATAATTGTTGAACAACATTATAATTTTTGGCACGCTTAGGCTTACTGTTTCAGGACTAGTCAACAGCATGATAAAAAAAAGTTTGGAAAATCCAAAAGTGCACGCTTCATAATCTCATTTTCCATAATAAAATTGATTAAAAGAAAATAGAAATACTTTTAAATCTTTCGCGCCATTGTCCACCCAGAAAAAAAAGATACTGCGCATATGTTGTAAACAACCTATGGCTAAAATAATATGACCAATATAATTTCCATAACTTATAATAAATACATGAAACGTTAAAAAAGTTTGTGAGGAAATAGCTGGAATAAGATCGTAAACTGGTTAAAGTGAAGGAACCAGAAAAATGTGTATTGACAAATGGCCATAGAAAACAAAAAAAAAAGCTCCGAATAGTAAAGCAATAGAGAAAGAGAGAATAAGAAGAAAAATGTCATAGTATCAAAAAAGAAAAAAAAGGAATGAAATAAAAAACGTAAACTTGCGTTCGTCGAAGGGGACATAATATAAGTGAAGAAGGAGAGTTGCCATCTTAGCCGTTTGCCCCTATGCGATGGTTCGTTCTTACGAACGAGTTCTCAATTCTCTCCTTTCTCTCTTCTCTATCTCTCTTGCCCTTTCTCTCTATAGAGTATAAAGGTAAGGGAAAATATAAGAGTTTGAACCAGCAAGAATAAGCTTGCAGCGATACGTAGTGGGATCCTAGATCTTTACTCGGGTTCCGAAGAGTTAGGTGAGTTATCGCACCAACTATCTGCTCAACCGGTCGGATTTATTTCTAAAGCTACAATCTGCCGCAAAATAAAGTATTTTCAAAATATAACTAGGAGAAAAAGTAGTAGAGTAGACGAGTGATAGCGCCAATTCATCTTGTTGCGAAGACACACCAAAGATTTTTGTTACTCAATTCCTGAAGCTTGACATGTTCATTTCTGCTACTGAGAATAAAAAACCAATTTCATTTCATTTGTAAAGTTATAAAATAAAGTGTACTGAACTACAATCAATCTTCAATTATAGGATTGACCGTTTTAGTTGAAACGTAGAGATGAATATCAGGTTAAAATGATATCTGTTGGGATAGTATTGGGAATCTGGGTATCGGACTAAATTTTTGCCACACTGAAATCGGATGAAATAAATTGAACGTTTTGTTTATGCAAATCTCTAGTTATATCGCTCAATAGACTGCAGTACTAAAATCTATCCGATTTATACAAAAAAAGAAATCAAACAGAAGCAATTTAATGACATTATATTTTAGAATATTCCGTTTTTTCGTTTTTTTTTAGACGATTGAGTAAATAATTTATTTACATGGATTAGTAATACAAAAATTTATCAAAAACGTTTATGACCATGTTCAACTAACAAAAACAAAAAAAAAATTAACGTTAAATAAAGAATACCATAACACGTTTAGTTTCAAACGTCTACTTGTAAACGAAAAATGCTATTTTCTTCCATAAGGAATTCCGATTTCTCATCTATCGAGAATTATGTACTTCTTGAGATATTGATTGTGTTAAAAGCATACAGCAAGAAAATTTCAAATTTTAGTAAGCTTATTAAGGATATTAATAGAAAACTACCATTGAAAAGTTTAATCTATTAACCTCACCAGACGTGAGATAATTTTATGGATATTCAGATTTTTGTGGAATTCTGATATTTAATAAAGAATACTGTACTTATTGTCCTTAAAAGTTTGAAAATTACTAATAATTAATTCGTTGTGAATTATCAATAACTCAGTGAAGTATACATAAAATAACTATAACTAAAAGCTAGAAAGCGGTAGATTGTGTGGTTTTTATTGTTTCTTCACAAAGTTTTTAGTTTTCTCTTAATGAATATTGTAAAATTTTCGAATTTTGAAAAGTTATTAGTTTCGGTTTGATTTTCAGAAATCGAATTTTATCTACTTATTGAGAAATCTACTTATTCGATTTCACAGAGTACAATACTAAATATCTGCATAACTCTACCTTATTTGAAAGTTGAAAAAAAAAAAAAGAAAAATATATTTTTCAAATTCAAAAATTCATGCTTTTGAAAAAACAAATAACAGTTCTGAAAACTTCAGGATTTTTTAAGATCAGTTCAAAGATATACTATAATCAAAAACTAGAAAATAAGTAAAATTTTGAATATTGCATAACTTTTGAAAAAAATTTAATAAAAAACTTCTCCTTTGGTCGAACTTTGCTCTAGAATTAACGACAACTTTTCACTACACGCATAAAAACGATTTTGTTGAAACAATAAAAGACGGGATAACTGAAAAATATGTTATAATAACAAATGAGTGTATTTATAGCAACAAATCCATTAGTTGCATTAACAAAGTTTTTCAAGTTGTATTAACAAACTAGTTTGTTAAATCACAAAATCAATTTATTGCTGTCACACAATGAGTTTGTTGCTGCAACAAAATGATTTTGTTGCTGTTACAAAGTGATTTTGTTGTTGTAACAAAATTATTTTGTTGCAGTAACAAAACTAATTTGTTGTCAAAATATTTTTCAAATTAGCTATAGCTGATTATAACATATTTTGGAATGTATTCTTATAAAATTTACTGTAACCAATTTATTTGTTATTCCAACAAATTCTCATTTTTATTATTACAAATTCTCTTTATTACTTCAACAAATTGTCCTTGTTACTCGAACAAATTCTCTTTGTTATTTTAATAGAATAATTTTGCTGTTTCAACAAAAAAATTTGATGTACACTGAGAGACAATTTTATTCACAGTGAATAAAAACGCGTATTTGGAATTTTTTATGTTAGTACGACTTGTCAATAAATATTAATGACTAGGGCCCGGAAGTTGGCCTTTTTTCAATTGTTCAAATTTAAGGTTAAACATATAAACAGTCATTTGAACGGTGGTGAAATTCCGGGCCCTATTAATGACATATAAATATCATTTGTTTTGCAGTGAATAAAATTTTATTAGTATTTAATAAAATTGTATTAGATACTAATATGTGTTTATTAAAACCACCGCCAGTCTCGCTTTAGCGGCAGCCATCTTTAATGCTAAAGTCAAGGCGTAAAATTCGGAGTTATTGTTTATTAATAGTGAATAAAAATTAAAATAATTATTAAACAGTGAAAAGTATCTATTAACCAATGGATGTTTTATTAAAAGAAAGGAATGTAGATGAATTGTGGCCAATTTTTCAACGCAAATAAAAATTAAAATTTCTTTAAGTAATTCAATATATATATATGTGTATATTTATAACCTGCTTGTGGTTAGCCTTATTTGATTTTTAATTTTAATGTCATCACAAGTGTAAATGGTACCATTGTTATATCATGTAGTGATTTTCAAGAAAAGAAAAGTTAGTTAAATATAATAAATTCTAATTATTTTTTTATAAATATTCATAACACTAAAGTTAGCCATCAGCTGTCAATTTTGAAAATTTTTTTTTTGCTCGATGGGCAGAAAGCGTCAACTTTCGGCCCACTGCGCTAAACGAAAGTGCCGCTTCCTGCCTTCGTCGAGCAAAAACATAGTATACACTCCACGGGAAGTGAATAAGAAAGCCTCAGATCACATGTAATTGTTGGCCAAGGCGAAGCCGAGGTCAACAAACATGTGATCTGAGACATTTCTTACTTTACTTCCCTAGGTGTGTAATATACTATTAACAAATCAATCACAATAAAAAAATGCTTCTAAAAATTTTCACTTGTAATTTTTATTAATTTTCACATGTAGAACTTTTTGATCATATTATTTTTATAATAATTTAATTGCTATAAAATAAAAAAAAAATTTTTTTCAATTTATCTGTCAACTTCAGTGTCATAAATATTTACCTTTAAAAATTAAAAAAAAATTTGTATGTATTTTCATTATAAAATTCCCTTTCCTGATTTAAATTTTTTAATTTGAAACTATGGATAATTGTCAATAGTTTAACATTATTTGGTGATAATAGATAGATTTATTATAAAATTTGTTGACAACCATTTATTAACAAATCGAAACCAATTATGACGTTTTTATCTTATTATTCATTGATTACTAAAAAAACTAAGTTATTTTGTGTATAAATAAAAACGTATTATACACTAATAAACGCGCATTAAATACTAATAAACGTTTATTAAATATTAATATATACGTATTAAATACTAATAAAATCTCAAAACTGGTCCAAATAAAAATTTTATTTGTATTTTATAAATTTCTTATTTGCGCATGAGCCAAATACGTGTTTTACTAAATACAAATAAGCGTTTATTAGTATTTAATAAAACTTTCTCTCAGTGTACCAACTAAAGTATTTTGTCGAATCAACTTAAAGATTTTGCTATAGTAACAAAACTGTTTTGTTGTTATAACATAACAATAACTTAAGCGACATGACGGCCGAGCAAACTAAGACATTAGTCCGTTCGTACGTCATGTCGTGAGGCGAGGGTTCGAGCCCCGACGGTTGTTAGAATAGTCCCTACACCAATCGCTGAGGGTCGCTTCAGTAGCCGAACTGTACTGGCATGGATTTTCTCTGTGGTTTCCCCATGTCACTATTCCAACAACCTTTAGAAAGAGGTAAGGATTAGGGCAAATGCAGTACAGGAAGCACAAGTCAGTCCACAGCCGCAAGAGATCCGCAGTTGAAAAAATATGTTGAATAACTATGTGCGTAAAAGTTGATAATAAACAAAAATTTGAAAGAAATTTTGAAAGGCAGATTAATACGGTGATTTGAAAGAAAGTTAAAAGGCAGATTAATATTGTGATGAAAAAATTGTAAAAAACAGTTCTTACTGTTTTACAATTTAACACATATAACTTGTTATAACCTAAATTTTGATACTTTAACATACAATCGTGGACATTAATTTAAGTATGTTTTGAAATTTACTAGAAAATAGCCGTTTGTAAACTAAAAATTTTTATAACTGAAAATCATACCGTTTATAAAATGAGGCGATTATTAAAAAAGAAAATATTAAATAACAATTAGCAAAAATGATGCAAAACGTAAACTTGTACCAACCTAAAAATGTTATTAAATAAAATTCAACCAACCACAAAATAGATAAACATTAAAAAACTCAATAGTAAATCGAGCGAATTAAAAAAATTGTCATTAATAGAATGATATATTTTTAAATACGGCTAAATAAAAAAGAAGTATTTAAAAAAATACTGAAATAACCAAAAATAAACAAATTCATATCTTGACATTAGAATAAAAATAATTTTAAAATAAAGTATTTAAGTAATGTTGACATTTGTTAAAATTTTTGCATCGTGAATTATGTCAATTTAAAACTTAGCCACGCGAATTCAGCCAATAGTAAACTTTGCGATTCATGAAATAAGTGAATGCTAAATTTTGTTAACAATTAAAATAGCCGTTTGTAAACTCAGCGGCTTATAAAAGTAGCAGATTCTTAATTTTAACGCTTATTAATTTATCTATTATATATTTATTTATGATATTTCTGAAGCTATAAAATTCAGAGACAAAAGCCAAGTTTTCTAAACTACAGGTCAGCCAAGAACTAATTTTCCGAAATTTTACTCACGTAGAATATTACGGAGCCGATAATGATAAAAAAATTCTTGTAAGGAGTAATTCAAGGAGGCTTGTGTAATGTGTAATAAAGGATTTTATATTTATTTATTATAACTTAAGGGCGTATAAAAATTTTTCGTCCTAGGCGGACGTATGGCGGTTTTTACGTGCAGACGATACTCAATCTCTAAATAATACACGTACGCGCCAGTATCTACTAGCCTGGAATCCCGGAAAAAATGGACCTGGAAAAAATAGACCGGAAAAAATAGACCTGGAAAAAATATACCCGGAAAAAATAGACTCGGAAAAAATAGACCGGAAAAAATAGACCCTACAGTAATACATTTAAAACAAATTTTATCAATGAATTTGAACAAAGTCTTAAATCCAATAATATTTAAATCCAATAAATACAGTTATTATTATACGAATACTATTTTAATAATACTGTTTATTTAAGTAATTTATTTTATAATATATACTTTACAGCTTACTAATCTTAACATAAAATGTAACAATATACTACACAGTTTTCAACTAAACAACATATTTTTATAAAATTGAATACTATTCAACTTTAATATTTTATGAAGTCATAAATAGGGACAAAAAAACAAATTGTGAATATAAAGTCAAAAGGAAATATATGAAATTTTATCTTAAATCATCATTGCTAATAATAGTATGACTTAATACTCGCGCATAAATAATGTTCACACAATCAACTAAGATTATCTGTTATAAGAAGTATATATTCCTTTGCTAACCAATCTCAACATTAAATTTAATAATATACTACTAGATCGTGTATTTATATATTGACGCGGGTAATCGTGTTGCGCCCTTTTAACATGGTTTGAATGTGTGTTTTATTCGTAACTAGGCCAACACAAACGCGGGTAATCGTGTTGCGCCTTTTTAACATGGATTAAATGTGTGTTAACTCAGAAATAGGCGAATGTGTTAATTATAAATTTATTTTTTGATAATTGATTTTCTTTCTTTTAATTTTTTTTTGTTTTTAAAGACTGTTTCTTTAATTTAATCACTTTAATTTAATTTTGAATTATCCAAAAAATTGGTTCCCAATTTTTAGTTTGGTTTTATATTAAAGCGTGCTTTTTAAAACTATTACTTATTTTTTAATTTATAAATATTGTATTTTTAACTTCCCGCTAAAAATCTCAGATTTTCAAAAATCGGGAAGTTATTGTTTTCACCCCGTTTTACAAAAATTGAGTTTTCATCAGATCTCGACGTTTGAAGGTCACAGGAAGCTTCCCTGACTATTTTTACGATGATGTCCGTAGGTGACACGACAAAATCTCCCCGACAAAATCTCATTTTAAATAATTTTAAATAATAATTTTATTATTCCTGACAGTTGTGATGGTATTTTCCGTGTAAATATACACAAAAAATCATGATAAAAGGGCACAACGAGATTTTGAAGCGTATTTTGTCGGGGAGATTTCGTGGTACAACCATGTCCGTACGTCTGTATGTGTGTGTGTGTGTGTGTGTGTGTGTGTGTGTGTGTGTGTGTGTGTGTGTGTGTGTGTGTGTAAACCTCTTGTAACTTTTGAACGACTCGACCGATTTCATCGCGGTTGGTGTCATTCGAAAGGGCTTCACTAAACTTAGATTTCCTGAAAATTTGAACCGATTCCGACCGGTAGATTTTGAGAAAATGCAAAAAAAGTAAAAAAAAAAAGTTGTTTTTTTTTTATTTTTTTTAAATATCTCCGAATTGGCTGAACCGATCGGTCTCAAAAACTAATCAGCTCTTAACCTTGAAAACCCCCATCGATCACCACCAAAAACGTTAGAATCGGTTGATGCGTTCGTGAGATATCGTTGTCGCAAAAAATCGAAAAAAGTGTTTTTTTGTAATAACTTCGAAATTCATGGCTCGATCGATTTAAACTTGGAAATTTTTCATGGAGCTTCAAAAACTGCGTCGATTGCCGCCAACCGCGTGAAAATCGGTTCATTCATTCAAAAGTTATTGCCGTTTGAAAATTAAAAAAATTGTGTCTTTAAACTGCTATTAGAATTTTGAGCTCGAAGAGCTCAAAAACGTAATGTGTAGTTTGAAGCGTTCAAATACAAAATGAGCGGGAAGTTGCAGGGATGGCCTTTAGGGTGAACCTTTTTTCTAATTTTTTTTTTTTGTTGTCTTTAATGAGAGATGTCCATATTAAGAGATTTCCGAATTTTCTTGTCCATAATTAGAGATGTTCATTTGTAAAGCTTTTCTATTATTCAGAGTTGTTCATTTGTGTATATGTCAAATAACCTTGATGTCTTTTATTCGAATTGTCTGAATTTAGGTTTGTCATTATTTTTTAATTTCCTTTGTTTCTTCTGTTTATAATTCCATTTTTACAAAATTTAAATTGCTTTAATGGACTATTTTCTAATTTTAGGCTTTTTCAATTTTAATTTTGTACTATGATATGATCTAATAATTTAGTAAATGTCTTTATATTTAGCTATAGTTATTTGATATTGTTTATTTTTAAGACTGTAATTATTAGGAAACTGGTATTTCATTGATTTTCTTTTAATTGAAACATCTAATTTATTTGAAATATTTTATTTGTATATTTTTGAATATTCAAGTTATTTCTCTGGTGATTTACCATAAGGTAATTTTTTATCTTTAATTATCTCAATGCATAGTACTTTTTTTTTTGGTTAAATTTCTATAATTATGTTTGTCTGAGCATACAGTTATTTATTTTATGTGAATTTTCTTCATAGTTTCGTTTTTTTTTTTTTATTTTTTAAACATATTATCAATTGAAATTTTTAGTGAGAGATGTCCAAATTGAGAATTTTTTATTTTACTCGAATCATTGCCAACCGTTACAAATCAATGACGACGACTATAGTTTGTAAAATTATAAAAATTATTCTATATAGGCTGTTTTACACTAAAATTTTGATGTTAACAAATGACAAAACGATAATCTCATTACAAGATAATACTATCAATCGTTTGGAAAGTAACATTTTGTTCCATCAATATGCTATATGCTTAAATTACATAATGCGGGTAAATATTATTTATTAAACAACATGTTACATTCAATGGATTATAGCGAATGACGTAAGCTAATGATGACAACAAAATATTCCCGGACGAAACATTATTACTGTTATTAAATAAATTGTCAATAAACGTTAATATAATCGGATAAACTGATTTTTTGTATTATAAATTATATATTAATTTATTAACGAACAATAAATTCATTAACTGTATTCAGTTTGGAATTTACATAATAACAGTCATGATAAACAATTTTAAACAAAGCTTATAAAACCTCAACCCTCTTTATTTTATTAGTAAAATTATCAACATAACAAATCTTTTTGTAAAAGCTTACATAAAGAGGAACACTAATTCTAAATAGAAGTATATTTTAAAAGTTTTATATGTATTTCAAAATGCACTGTTCATACGTACAAAATTTAATGATGAATTTTGATTTATTATAGATATTTGATTATAGTTTTAACCGAGAAAATTTGAAAAACTTTCATATTTTTTAGTTTCTCTCCTAAATAACGTTTAATTAAATGCAACATTTTATCAATATTTTGCACGACTTATGATGCGAAGCATCAGAGAGTGCTTTACAATCGATCAAACAGTAAAAAAATGTCCGGAACCTATTAACACAAAAGATTTCCATTAAAATTCATGTCTATGGGGAATGTATTTCAAGAATATAAATATTTTATAATTAACACTCCCGCGATCTCCTTTGGAGGTTGAATTTCGTAAAATCCGTTCTTAGATGATCCCCGCGGAGCAGAAGGAATAATCTTGCCAAATTTCTAGTCTCTAATTTTTACAATTCTATAGAGATCCCATGATGAATCAGTGAATCATCAGAAATCGGTATACATATATGACATAGATACCTGTAGGAAAACAGAAATAATACCTATTTATTTTCTCTCCGTGTTTACTTGTAAATCAAGAATTACCCTCCATTCCACTATCAATTTATGAAATTTACTATTGCATACGTTTTTACATTGATGAGAAAATTTTCTAAAATTGTATAATTATGAAATATATCATTGTATATGTCGAAGCAAAAGCTCAAAACAGTAGTAATATGTTTTAATACTATTGTAGGAATGTAATACTCTGAGAGTGAACATAATCAAGTTTTTTTTCCAGTTTTTAAATCTCTTTGTTGATAGTTTTTCATTCTTACATTATTTCCAAACTGTACAAACTTAATTTAATAATTAAATTGAATTATTTTATAATTTCTCGTTTTGGCTCACCGATTTCAGATTTTGTCTCTGTTTATATATTTTAAAACTTTCAAGTTTACATGTTGTTGAACTTATTTAGATGAAAAATTTTCAGAAAAACTCTAATTAAATATCTTTATATTGTGAAAATCATCGTTATTTGATTGGAAATCTAAAACATCTAAAATAACTTTCTAACAAAGAACGAATTATAGAGTCATGTGGGGCAAATGTGCGCAGCGGGAAATAGTGCACGATCCCATGTATTTGGGACTCAAATGACTGGGTTTGCGTACTCTTACCCACTGCGCACACTTGCCCCACATGACCCTAACGTCTATACGCCCTGTGTTAGAATTTGTAGATACTCAAGACTTAAGGAAGTATTATTTTTCGGCGAAAGTATAAAAAAAACGTTTATACCGTTGTGAACTTCCATTCGAATAATCTAATAATATATTACATGTTTGTATCTTTGTAAAATAAAAGGGCAGGAAAAAGTCAAATTCAAGAAACTGCAGTTAAAAAACCTTAATATAGCTAAAGAATATTTACCCCATTCTTGCATGTTTTTTTAACCAAGTTTCGATAAACTATTTTGGAAAGTATCAATAATATAATATGGTATGAACTTTTCTGATATTTTCAGCATAATGGAAACATAAGACGACTTTACTAACAAGTCAACGATAGTCGATTTAATATGAAAAGATCGATTTTCAGGAAGCAACGGAGATGGTAAATTTTATTTTCTTTGAAATATAATCAGTCAAGAAAATTTTCTGTATCCACATCATATTACACGAGAAAAATGATATCCAATATATGTAAAAGTTGTGATTGAAACTTTACAAAGTAAAGAAAAGAAAAAGTACAATCTTTATAATTGAAATACTTATTACTGGTGTCCTAGGAAAAGAATCGAATTAATGAAGTTTTATAATTTTATTTTTGAAAAGAATTAGGGAAGAAAATCGTTCAATCATTAACCACATGACAGTAGAGAATTAGGAAGTCCTTCCTAACCGCACGGCGGATCAACATTGAGGGCAATAGTGAAAACGGAAGGATGGCCACTACGTTGTGGATCAGCTCGTAATTGATTGGACGCCGAAGGAGTAAACACTTCGCTATTGATCGATGAGTTAATCAGCCTCCCTCAACTTTACCAAGACTCCGAGAGTTCTCTAACCTCTTGTACTACCCTTCTATCTGTAAACCAAAGACTCTTGTATCTAATACCATTGAGGATAATATCATTTCATTCTTGTATAATTTTATGATCAAGAAAACCTATTGTCTTAAATACATTGATTAGAAGCTCAATTAAATACAGCATAAACCTAACAAAGTTTCATTATGTTTATGTTGAAAAGTTAAGGGCTTATAAGAAAGAAAAACCCATTGATCAAAAATTAATTTTTCCAAGTTTAAGTAATTTTAAGTGCCGATAAAATTACACATTTCTTTTACTCCTTTCACTGTAAGGTGATAAGAAACCACAGGACTTTTTCTATACCCCCAACTCTCACTCTATACTTCTACGAGGATTTTTCCAGAAGCTCGTTATCAAGAATTTCATTGTTCTTTTACCGCTACAGAAGAATAAGAGCCATCGCCGGCAGTGGCCTCTAAAAAGAAAAAAAGAAAGTCCGTAATTGCGGCAAATCACTTCGAGTACCAGAAAAGAAGGGGGTTCGAAACAAGGATAGTCATATATACGTATATGTATATATTACATACCTATACTTCAATGCACAATATTGCTCACCACAAATCGCTCGATCCTGAGAACTTCAGAATTCATTCCACATAAAATTCTGAAGCATTTGTCCTGAATGTTTCATATAAAACTCATCATTTATTGTTTTATTATCGCGTAGATGATTAAATATTTATAATTACTTCTTAAACTGGTTATTTCTCAGTATATGTACAATAAACTGATTTTTTAATTAAGAAAATAATGTTAATTGAGTCTAATATTTAATCGCACTGATATTTCTCAAGTATCTAGAATGGCAACTGTATTAACTATAATAAAAGATTATGAGTTGCATCATACTCTATGATTAGAATTACCGTAATTTTAACGGTAATTTTTGACAATAAATTGAAAAAAATACGCGCGTCTGAATGTAGACTTACATACATTTTTATGTTCATGATATATTTATGAATTGATGATGTGAATTATATTTATTTTCAGGTAATTAGATTTTTAACAAGTTGGCTTCAGATATATTTCATGACTTTTCTATTACTAGGGATTTCTTCCCGGGTAACTTTTTATTAAGTCGTGATTTATTCAAATGCTTACTTTATCTCAAGCACTGATCATACATATTTGAATTTTAATTACTTTCAATTTATAATTGTAAATTAAAGAGAATCCAAACTAACTGAAACTGCCAACAAAATCTAATCATCACTCTTAAATAAATGATAATAATAATCATTGGTAATATAAAATTGCAATCTCTATCGCAATAAAGTTATATCTGTTTGTACGCGATAAATAATCTCATTATCTGAAAATATATTCAATTATTGAAAAAAATTATCCTAAAAGAATAAATGACTGGTTAACGTTGAATTTATTGAATAAATATATAAATTTCGATAAATTTCGGTCCGATATTGAGAATGCGAATTTTGATCAAATCTCCACGTTTTGAGGTCCTAGGAAGCCATTGCGACGTCCAGCCGTGTGTGTGTGTATATATATGTGTGTGTGTGTAAATAATGTGTTGTCCTACGATATCTTTAGAACGAATCATCCGATCGAAATGGATGACACAGCGATCGAAAGTGTTTATTGAGCCTTCGAGCTGATTAGATTTTAAAGTCAGTCGGTAGAGCCATCTCAAAGATATTTAAAATATAAAAATAAAAAAAAAAAGTTTTTTTCAAGTTTTTTCGAAATAAGATTAAAAATATTTGACGAATAAAAAAACTGCATCGAATGCCGTCAAATGAGTCAAAATCGAATGACGCGTTCGAAAGTTATACACGGAAAAAAGTAAACTGTAATAAATAACAATCGATTTATTATAAGTAATGATCAACTGCTACAAAATACCATTTCAAACAGTAAAATCGTGATTTTACTATTCACTTTATAATATTTACCATTTAAACGTTACAATTTACTCTTTACATGGAAGAAAATACTATTCTAAACAGTAATATTCACTATTTAAATGTCTAAAATGTTAAAGTATAATAATTAAGAATTCAGACTTTGATATTTATCATTTCGTGTACCTAAAAAATGATCTTATGATATGTAAAAAGTATAAAATAAAGTTAGTAAATTTCTAATACAAGCAACGTCAATATTTACAAAGTAAAATGGTAAATTTTAAACGCAACGCTAAAAATCAAACTGTAATTATTGACTTGCTTAAGCTGGTAAAATGTATATTTCAAAAGTATAATTTTTACTGTTTGAAATGTTAAATTCTCCCAGAGTGAGACCCCCTTCTCTTTCATCTAAGTTCCTCTTCTCTTCATAATATGGACTATATATTGAAATGACAATTTTTACTGTTTGAAACTGTCATTTTTTAAGATGAAAAAGTCGTTATTTACTATAGTGACAGCTACTTATAACTTATTTTGGATATTAAATTATAAATTGTGGCTTTTATACTTTCTACATTAAGTTCTGTAATATTTATATTTTTGCCACCCCGATGTCCGCTTTCCTGTTTGAAACTATGAAAATTAACCGGAATCCGAGTGAATATTACAGTTTACTTTTTTCCATGTAGCCATTTAAAAATTTCTAAATTATCGTTTTTTTTTTATATATATATAATTTTTAGATTCTTCGATCCATCGATTTAAGACTGCACAAACAATTTTTGTACTTAAAAATTTGCGTCGAATGGCGCCAAGTAAATCAAAATCGAACGAGGCGTTCAAATGTTATAACCACTTACAAATTTCTAATAATTGTTTTTTTGATATAACTTTTGAATTTTTGAGCTCGGAGATCTCAAAAATCAACCAATAGAACGTGGAGATCTAATGAAAAATTGATTTTCGGAAATCGAATTGAAACCAATAACTATCCAATTTTTGAAAATGAGTGACTTTCATAGCGTAAAGTTATAAAATAATTGCTATTGATGAAAGTGTACTTTTGAACGAAAAATCAACAAGTCTGGAATCAAAAATCACGTAACCGAGAGAAAAGATTATCAGAGTAAAAAACGGTTTATCTCTAAAAATTTTCTTCGTTTTTTTAATCAAGACCATTTGTCTATGAGTATGAAACCAACTATTTTTAAGATTTAATCATATTATATTTTGCTTTGTCTTGAATAAAACATTTACTCAATACTAAGTGACAGCTTTCTGAACTTATAAAATATACTTTAATCGTTTTACGTTAGTTGATTTATGGTAGTGGTTTACTAATACCATAAATTTCATATAATATAATACTTCATCGATAAACTTTATTATTCCTTTGTACAAATATACTGATAGTTATCTAATTCATTCATAATTTAAATTTGAATTCATTAAAAGAGACATATATTGTAAGCTTAAAATAACACCTGCACGCTAAACTATTCAAGTCTCTTCTTCTCTACTTTAGCTTGCCCACTCAACTTCTAAGTTCTCTCTGGGGTTATTTAGCCTCTCTTGCTTTTCAATGACTACTTTATCTTTATATACTGCTATGCGCTGGTACTCAACGTTCTTGCTACAAAATAAAGTTATTAGAGGCTTCCCCTAAGCCGGTTCGTGTCAAAGTCTAGCAATTGAGTTAAACGAGTAAATTCATCGGTAATTAAAATCTAAAAGATTTCACAGTGAGCATATTTTTACTCTGATAAAAAAATTAACTTGATTCAAGAGAGAAACTCTTGAACGAATAATATCATTTTGAAGAGTTTTATCATCTTAAATCACTAAGAAATCCACTTCATTTTATACTTGTCTTAGAACCAAACTTGAAGTAATAACAAGATGATTTTTTTTGCAAAAAAACTATTTATTAGAAAGAATACATCGAATATCTTTAGTTTCATACATTCAATCATCATTTTTTATTGTCAATTAAAAGATATTTTTAGTGGCATATATTCGAAGAATCCGAAAAACATTTAAAAAATTTCTTTCCGTCACAGAGAAAGTAGTGAAAATTTGATAATTTTTAGTTTTGAACCGACCTCACCAATTACCTTAATAATAACATAAATTTTTAGATGAAAAAAATTGGTTATTGAAAACATTTCCTTCACTCAATTTTAAAATTTAATTACAATCAACCTTTCTATAGAATGTATCACTTCATTGAAATCGATTATTTCTAGCAGAAAATATTTATAAAAAAATAACAGAGAACATTACGTAACATATAATTACGAAAATAAATTTTTGGTAATTAATTTTACAGTAACAATGAAAGTTAATACACTATAAAAAACTTTAAGTGATGGAATTAATTGATTAAACAGTATTTAAATGAAAAAACTTTTTCTCAAACACAATTGATCAAAATTAATATACGCGGAATTCGGATTTCGCTTTTGCAATTTGTGAATCATAATACTAATTGGATTCAGCAATTAAGTTTAATTGTAATAATTATCAGTTGAATAATGATTACCCGGGAAAAACGGATTAGATCTGGCCATATATAAACAGATCTGACCAGATCTGGTCAAATTTTAAAATTGCACAGGTAAAAATGAATATATATAATTATATATACTCATACATAATTATATACGAAAAATGGCCATATATAATTATATAGAATTATTTTCATAAAAAAAAAAAAAAAAATCGGCGCGCACGGGAACCGAACCTGGGACCTCACGCTTGAGAGACTAATTCATTACCTGTTTACCAACGAGACTTGCTTGGAACGAAAGTAGGTAGAGTTTGTAATAACTATAGTTTGTAATAACTATAGCAGATCTGGCCAGATCTGTTTATATACGGCGAGATCTAATCTGTTTTTCCCGGGATACAAGTAATGTGAATCGTGTCCATGATCGATGCGTAATAAACAAAGTTTTTTATCAAATTTATTGCAAATTATTAATTATCAATATACGCTGATGGGAAGATTTATTAACTATTAACAAATTAATTTATTCGAAAACAATTATTTAATTTATTAAATTCTAATAAATATTTTTTAACATTCAATAAATATTTATTTGGGAGGAAAGTATATTTAGTAAAATAGTTTATAAGTATTTATTAATAGTTAACAAATATAGTTATATCTGGCCAGATATAATAAAATCTTTTTATGTCTGATTTTTTTTTCAACCCAGATATAGTTACATCTGTTTAGATCTGACATGACTAGATCTGATCATGTCTAATGTATTTATCAACTCAGATATAGTTATATCTGTTTAGATCTGATCATATATGACTAGATCTGATCATGTCTGATGAATTTTTCAACTCAGATATAGTTATATCTGTTTAGATCTGATCATATATGACTAAATCTGATCATGTCTGATGAATTTTTCAACTCAGATATAGTTATATCTGTTTAGATCTGATAAGATATAACTAGATCTGATTATGTCTCCAATCCCATATCTGATCAGATATATAACTAGATCTGATTATGTCTCCAATCCCATGTCTGATCAGATATAAATAGATCTGACCAGATATAATTATATCTGGTCAGATCTAAACCGTTTTCCCCGGGTACTAATTTCACATGATTATTGCAGAAAGGTAATTTGTAGAACGAAGTATATAAATAGTACCCGATATTGAATAAAGTTTTCAGTAAACGTGCGGTATTTTATCAATACTTATTTATAAATATTTTATTTTCAGTTTAATATGAATCCATCCATTTCTTGTTCCTGTGGTATACACTGCACAATTTTACGATTCATCAACGTTCAATTTACTCAAGCGGATAACATCAAAATTTCATTTGCTCGATCAAATACCTGGCGATGATTAGTTTCGTAAATAAAAAAAAAAAATAAAAAAAAAAACTATAAAGCACACGTAATCAAAACTTTTTTCCATTTTAAATTATTTTTAATACACAATTAAATAGACAATAGCGTGATAAATTATTTTATGCGATAAATATTCATGAATTCTGTTTCAGGATTTAAAACAGTTGAAAAAATTAAGCGTTTATAAATTTGTATTTGTATATTATAAAGTGAAATATATGTTTAGTAATTTATATAATGCAGGTAAACTAATGGCTGAGAGGTGTATTTAGTCTGCGGGATGCAATATCAGAGGACGTGAACGCACAATTGTTTAACCGCGTCACCGTACACATCACAGGATGCATACAGGTCAACGTTATTACGCATACAAGCATGCAACATTCGACGATTAAACGGTAATTCGTAGTGCGTGACAGAGAATAGTTGAAGCGGTTTGGGCTTTCGCGTAGTTCGTTATAAAAAAGTAAAAAGACACGATCAACTAGTACAGCATAGGTATATACAACTAAATAAACGTTTAAAATCCTCATCCTCGTATCCCACTGTTAGTGGAGTATCACTACCACAAATTCAGTCATCACTATAACTATTGCTCATGGCGATTGAACGAGTTCATCCAGGCGTAAATGTAACGATAGTGTCCGAAACGACCGGTCATCGATTCTTATACCACCCAGACCCATTACATCAACTGTCTGCTATTCAATGTTTTTCACATATAATAGTGAAAACGAAAAAAATTTCTTTTGCAATGCTATTCATGTTATATCTCTAGACACATAAAAATTTTCTTCATTTATCTGTCTATTTACTTGGAGAAAATTTATGTATACATGCATTGTTTGTTTGCTCATTTTATGGTTGATTTAGTGCAAATATAAAATAAAATAACACAACACTTTCCGTGTAAATTCAAGAGGTAAATCTTATATGTATTGTTGAATGTATGAACTCAAGTTCACCTCGCTTGCTTTATATATGTTCATGCCCCCTGACAAGTTTTCACATTAATCCCAACTCATCTAAGTCATTCAACTGTATCACTGAACTGATGTTTCAAACAGTCAATTGCACGTAAACTAGAGAGCAGTAATAAAACGAAAAAGACGAATAGAAGCATTTTAAAGTTTTATATGACAAATTATTTGAATGCTAAAATTTTAAAGACTGTAAGTCTCATAAAAATAGTAACCACATTTCATAAAACTTTGCGTATGCATATTTTATTGCCATTTTTATTTGAGCAATCAATTTGGATACTTTTTACCAAAAACTTTTGTTTTATTCCACAATTACTCTGCCGCCAAAAGTTTATTCTTTTTTTTTTTTTTTTTTTTTTGTTATTTTATTAAATCACATATTCAATTATAATTATTCACAGCTTTATAATTAATGCAATAAAATAATATCACATTTGGAGAGAATAAATACATTTCTACGTATAATTATCGTGTGATTCTCGATCAATGGAATTATGAATGACATATCGTTCATTCCCATAACAAACATTATTCAGACTCAGTGAGCAAGAATAAACTGCCGGGTGAGAGATAAGCGGACGTTAGTATTATACAAATTCCTTTTGATAATAATATGCGCATTTGGGATGTATAAATACCTATACAATTCAACTTTATTATTTTTATAATAATAAAAATAATAAGGTTAAAATACAATAAACATTTTCGTTACTTATCAGGGTGACATTTTAGCAGAAAAGTGATTCGGTAACTTAATTATCAACTCTCCGAAATAATTATAAACTTTAATAATTCAGTATTTATCAAGATAAACTTAAAATTTCTATCATAAATATAATAGTTTTCTGAAGCTTGTGTATTAAAAGAGAAGAAGAAAAGCAAGAGATTAATATTCATAAAAATTAATTTTAAACCACTCTTGAGTTCTTGCTGAAAAATAAGACGTGCAAAAAAAGTAAACTCTCATTGTTTAAAAAAAAAACGGGAAGTATGTTTGAGAGAAAGAAGAAATAAAATCCTGTATGTATTTGCGGAAAAAAAAAACTAAATTCAGAAGTACAATAGTGAAGATAATTATCATGATGATAACAATGAATACTTTTTAAAGTACATAAAGAAGCAAGTAGTAGAGTTGAGGAGGCGATAATACTGTCTGGCATGAAAAGACGAAAGGTAGAGGGAGGAAATAAAAAAAAAAAACCGGGGGTTTTTAATAATAACAAAAGAGAATCCATGGCAGTTTCTTTGGGCACAGAGTAGCGATTATAGCTGGCACGTTCTTTGAACGTATTTACCGAAGCGTTTTCAGATATACTGTACCGTCACACCCTACCGTTCTGCGAAATGCAAAGAATCGCCCGTAATACATACTGCCGTCGTTTCTTCTCCAGGATTCAGGATTCATGATCCAGGATCCAGGACTTTACACGGCACTACTAAACTATTTTAAAAGACCGTTTTGGCGCGTTCTCTTACTCGTTTACCATCAACAACGAGTTTCTTCTTTTTTGTTTATTTTTTCAACAACAGACATTCAATGATTTAATAAACTAAAAACTAAAAGATTTATGTCTACCGCAAAGTAATAATTTGTACTCAGGCTCATGTTCTTATATATATTTTAGCTTATATTTATATTTTGGTTTTTAGTTTCCAGGAAGAAATATGGGTTAATTTAACTTCAAGACGATGCATACAAACTTGTCTAAGATATAAACTATAAATAATAGTGTGACAGATGGGCAAAGATAGTAGACTTACGCGTCGCGCCGGATATCTGTAGCAGCAAGAAGATCGAGAGAAGTGCGCCCACGAGGGTTGTGGTCAGGAAGAACGAGCTTGAGCCGCACCCCATCACGGCATCACTACCAACTTCCACCGCTTTGCAGTAGTTTCCTCGTTCCACTAAGTTGACCAAACTCCTTACTGTTTTCCAGTTTAATGACAAATGGATAATACCATTAGTGCCCACCGGGTTACGATCATTCACCACATTTCCCTAAGCTTATCCGCATCCGTAAGATGTATGCATTTTGGTGTTAAAAAAACAACCGGGATTATTTTCACTTTTTATTTAACACTTTTTGTTTGTTAATTTCGTATTTTATTTTATTAAATTAATTTTGTTCACCGCAAATGAATGTAATGTAAAAACCTGATGTTTCAGTGTGCTTTGTTTCAAAAAAGAACTTCCAAAGCAAACAATTTGTGGTTAATTAAAATTTACAATAAGTCATTTATTACAGTTTGTTATGTTAATTAATTATTTAAATTATTGAAAATTTTGATTGATTTAAATTTCAGATACATGCAACAAACAATAAAGTAAAAAATAATTACTTATAATGAAAGAAAGAATAATTTATATATATACAAACAATGACTATGATCCACCAGGACTCTAAACATTATAATGAGTAAACGGCACACGAAAAAAACATGTTACTTTTCCAACCATATGGCATCACTAATAAATAACAATTATTCAAAAAAAATATACATATAATATAATTTCGTACTCGAGAAAATAATTATTTGAATATTTTTATCACACAATTGTTCCCTTTGATTTTTCAAAAACCAATTTAAACGCTTATAAAGTATCGAGATGAGTAAAAAGAACAGCTGTGAAAAATAAATATCCGCGTGTTAACGGTACGAGCTACACGAATGTCGACTCCGAGTCGGTTTCAGAAACTGAATCGAGCTCTGACGGACTTTCGAGGGCTACCACGAGCCACCACCATCATCACTACCACTACTTCTACAACTACCTACTATACAACCCCTCATGATACTACCCCTTTTCCCTTTCCCCGGGTCCCCTAACCCCCCTACACTCTTGCCTTATTTCGCGATCTCCGCACACCTCACTCCGACACCCCTCGCTGGTCTAGGTCCTGCGCACCCACAATTCGCTTTGATATCCAACTCACAGTCACGCGCAGTGTGCTTTGTTCGAAAAACATTCTTACTATGTCAGTTATTTAATAACCTTTACTAATATTAAATAAATCAAGATTTAAAAAATGCTATCAGTATTATTATTAAGTAAATATTATACTACGTAATGTATACTGCAATGTATGACACTATATATTTTCTCACAATATAGCTACTGACCAATTGAATCACTTAAAGTCGCTGTAAGACCCTTGATGATAATATCAATCAAGACAATTAATGTAATTTGTTTAATCAACTCTCTACAATAACATTTTTTTCTTCCATCAAAGTCTATTGGTACTTAACTAAATCTATCTCATCTTGAATTTCTTGAATGATTGCCTGTTGTACTCAACGGAAAAATTAATCACCTATCAACTGTTAAAGATATTCAAGTGATCTTATCATTTATATATTGAAATACTGTTATTCGCATGTACTTAAGCTCGATACAATAAAAAATGAAGTCATTATTTAAAAGTTTTAATAAATTGCAAAACAAAATTTATATTAATTTCACAAATTAAAAAATCTGAAAAATTTATTTTTATTCATGTTTTCTACTTTGATACTCAAAAATTTTATTTTTTTTTTTTTAAATCTTAGTTTCTTCTATTATAAATATATAAATTTTTGAGTATCAAAATTAAAAAAAATAGCAATATAAAAATTTTTAAATCTTTAATGAAGAATTTATAAATCCATTACATCATATATTAAATTTTTTTAAAAATTATATCATCAACAACTGAATTTTTCGATTTTGATAGTCAAAATTACGCTTCAAATAAATTTATTTCATGAATCGGCCGATTTCACGAATTTCTAAGTTTAGAAACAGCTAATTTCAAGAATGCTCAGGTTTAGAATCATCCAATTTTAATGAATTTCAATTTTACGATCGACTGAAATCCGCGGTTTGGGTTTTCAAGTGGCAATATTTACGACTCTAAAAACTTTCAAGAGAATAATTTACATTAACCTCATTTTTCGTATGATGTTATTTTAAATGCTCATACTTTTCAATTATTTATTTTTTAATTTAGAATATTTTTAATGATTATTTATATTAAATTCGGTAATTTTTAAACTGGTTACATTTTATTGATGCTTTTATTTCAATTGCTGATTTTACAAATAAATTTATTTACGAATTTCTTTATTTTTAATAACTGTTTTTTTATTTTTCATATTTTACAATACATTTAATTTATTTTAGACATTATTTACGTATATAACATTTAAGAAATATTATTTTTTACATTTAACTTATTTTACAAAAGGAAAAATTTATGATTTTCAAATTTTAGAGTTTAGAATACTCAAATTTAGGGTCGGCGATAAGTCCCTGAACATAGAAACCGACTCAAATTAATTAACGCGATTGTATATAATATATATAAACATTTGAGCCAATGCCCGCGTTCAGGTTTACTAAGTTCTGAGCAGAGCTGGCTTTATCTACCTATAAATAAATATACCTTGCATTGTTTTATTATAGATTTTTTAAAAAAATAATATAGTTACTTTAAGTTGTTGCTACAAGATATGCTAAGATCTGCCAAGAGCTTAGTAAACTTGAGCGCAGCCAATGCTATTTTTCGGCATAACTTAACAAAATAAAACATAGTATAACGAAATTTTCTTTAAATTCCGACGGGACCAGCTACAACAGCTAGATTTATAAATAAATCTACCTAATAAATAATATTGAATATCGTCAGAGTTGACAATAGTTGTTGTGGAAGTTCATGCGTGAAGCTTGACAGTAGATAAAAATTTCTATTCTTCAGTTTTGACAAATTTAATCATATAAAAACATTGTACTGCTTATTATTATTTATCAAGAACCGTTCGGTATTTATACAGCTGATCATACTGTCAAAGAAAACAATGCTGTCAAATTTAATAAACAATTAAAATCGATTTTTAAAAACTAATTTATATTTGTTTACATAATAAACTTTTACAAAAAATCTGAAAAGCGGTTGACCTGTAAGCCATCCCTGGAACTTCTCGCTTTTTTCGAACTTGAAAATCTTACAATTAGTTGATTTTTGAGCTCTTCAAGCTCAAAAATTCACGAGCTCTGTCAAAAAGACGGTTATTTAAGAATTTGTAAATGGCTTTAACTTGTGAACGCCTTGTTCAATTTTAATTTACTCAGCAACATTCGACGTAGTTTTTTACGTAAAAAAAGTTGTTTAGTAGATCTTGAGTAGATAAATCGAAAAATTTAAAAGCTATCTCAAAAAAAACAGTTATTTAGAAATTTTTAAATGGCTATAATTATTGAATGCGTCGTTCGATTTAGACTTACTTGGCAGCATTCGACGCAGTTTTCTAAGTACAAAAAAGTGTCTCAAATGGCTGAAGTTGATCAGCAAAATATTTTGAAAGTTATTAAGAATAAACTTAAAGAAAAATTTTTTCTTGGTTTTCATTTACTGAATATCTTTGAAATGGCTAGACCGATTTACTTCAAAATCTAATCAGCTCGAAAGCTCAATAAACACTTTCGAACGCCGTCTCCCTCATCTCAATCGATTGATTCGTTCTAAAGATATCGACAAAATTTTATTTACATACATACATTCATACACACACACACACACACACACACACACACACACACACACACACACACACACACACACACACACACACACACACACACATCACAACCTTATATCCGATATCTGGGAGTGATGCTTGATGCCCGACTCAATTTCAAGCAGCAAGTGGAGCATGTCAATGCCAAAGCATCAGTAGTGAGGGCTAGTCTAGCACGACTGATGCCTAACGTCGGAGGGCCAAAGCAGAGTAGGAGACTAATGTTGGCAACTGTACTCACATCAGTGCTTACGTACGGAATATCCATTTGGGCTGATGCGCTAGAATTACAAGAAGCATGGAGAAAGACTGGGCCAGTATACCGTCTGAGTGCCCTAAGAGTAGCTCGCGCCTTCCGCACAATATTTGAGGAAGCAGTGTCTGCGTCGAGTCGCCACATATACCGGGCCAACATCTATGCCCTAGAATCCCGTAAAAAGGATTTCCCCCATGCAAAAAGGGAAAAAAAAAAAAAAAAAAAACACACACACACAAGGTTTTGTCTGGATCCAAACCCCCACAACCTACTTCATGAGCGTCTATCTCTCACCTAACGAAGGGATTAGTGTGTTCCGACAGAAACTGTCAAATATAGAAGATGCGATCATTAAGTTCAACGGTGAAGTTATCGTAGCCAGAGACTTCAACGCTAAATCAGCTGAGTGGGGCACTGCTTTCTCCGATACCAGAGGAAACGAGGTCGCTGACGTTGCGGCTAGACTCGACCTCATAGTGCTGAACACCGGGAGCACAACGACCTTTAGAAGACCAGGGTACCAAGAATCCATCCTCGACATCTCATTGGCGACTCCAAGGACTGCCAACATGATCGAAGACTGGGTAGTATCCGAAGAATACAGTGGCAGTGATCACCAGTTCGTGACATTCAGCGTCGGATTGGCATTTGCTCCGGTTTCACAACGCGACGTTTCTAAGCGGAAGTGGAATGCCAAAAGGCTTGATCCAGAGGCATTGAAAGCTTCGCTTGCACGAAGCTGGTCTATTCTTCAGAACAACACGACTCCGGATACGTGCAGCGAGACGGAAAAGGCAGTGCTAAATACGATGAAGGAAATTGCTGCCGCATGTGATGCCTCTATGCCGCGGCTGAAAAATCAGAGATTCCACAGGCCGGCGTACTGGTGGTCAGCAGACATAGCAGAACTTTGCAAAATATGCCATCAGCTACGTCGCCGAGTAACGAGAGCCGCGAAACGCTCCCCAAGCCAGGACGAGCATTCAAAAGAGTATAAGCAGGCCAAAAAGACGCTAAACCGAGCCATCAAAGAAAGTAAAGCGAAGTTGTGGAAAGAGATCTGCAATGATCTCGACAATGACCTCTGGGGTAAAGCCTACTAAATTGTTGCCAAACGACTTGGAAAGGCTTCACCAGAGGCGCCGAAGTCTCCTGCCATGATGGACAGCATTGTAGCGGAGCTTTTTCCCATACACCTGCCGCGGGAAAAGAAACACTACACTAAGAACAGCGAAGTAACACCCTTCACAACTAAAGAACTACAAGACGCGGCCAAGTCACTCAAAACAGGAAAGGCACCTGGGCCTGATGGCATCCCGGCATCGGTGATCAAGATTGTAGCCCTGGAATACCCAGACATACTGCTAAACACCTACAATGCATGCTTGGCAACTGGCACGTTTCCCACGGTCTGGAAACAGCAGAGATTAGTTCTCTTAGACAAAGGTAAGGGAACCCCCATAACACCTTCGTCGTTTAGACCACTCTGTATGCTGGATATTGCTGGAAAACTGCTCGAGAAGCTCATACAAGGGAGACTTCGCAACGACATAGACCGTGCTGGAGGTTTTGCCGCGAACCAACATGGCTTCCGGAAAGGACGTTCAACAGTAGGCGCGATACAGAAAGTCGTAAGGACAGCGAGAGAAGCATAGACGCATCCATGGTAGTCTCAAAGCCTGCAAGGTGTGTCTTGTCCTCACGCTAGACATTAGAAATGCCTTTAATAGCGCAAATTGGAGAGATATTTTGGACGCCCTGGAGCACAGATTTGACGTAGAACCGGAGAATCTGGCACTAGTTGACAACTACCTTGACGAA
The DNA here is from genome assembly GCA_905319865.3 of Cotesia congregata. NCBI lineage: Eukaryota > Metazoa > Arthropoda > Insecta > Hymenoptera > Braconidae > Cotesia > Cotesia congregata. The sequence continues at coordinate 10,285,896 of CAJNRD030001120.1, forward strand.
AGAAAGCTAATAGCAGAAACCATGGAAGGCCCACAAGAATACACCATAACGGCTGGCGTGCCACAAGGCTCAATAATGGGGCCCGATCTATGGAACGCGGACTACGACGAGCTTCTTGAAATCCCGTTGCCAAAGCAAGTGGAGCTAACGGGCTTTGCAGACGACGTCGCGGCCACGATAATAGTAGACAGCGTAGAGGAGGCCGAACTACTAGTTCGGGAAACCATTGATGCTGTCGAGACTTGGCTCGATAAACACCACCTGAAACTCGCCAAGCACAAAACCGAGATGGTCGTTCTGACTCGCCAAAAATGGTTCCCAAAACCATTCGCTATGAACATGGGAGGAACAACACTCACGTCAACAAGGGCCCTGCGCTATCTAGGGGTAATGATAGACGAGAAACTATCTTTCCGTGAACACCTCGACAGTGCATGCAAGAAAGCCAGCAAGACTGTGTCTAGCCTAGCACGAATTATGACCAACACATGGGACCAAGAACAAAAAAGAGAAGAGTTCTTCTAGAAGCAGTCCACTCGGTACTGCTTTATGGAGCAGAGATATGGGCAGACATATTAAAGCAGAAGACCTACTGGCGAAAGATAGCAGCAGTACAGCGGCGAGGCGCTCTCAGGGTTGCCTGCGCCTATCGCACAGTTTCCGAAGCGGCTGTATTGGTCATTGCAGGAGCCGCGCCCATCGACCTATTAGCGTTCGAAAGAGCAAAACTCTATGACGCTAAAATCAGTGACGAAAACATGAAGGACGAAAGAACGAGGATAAAGGCGGAAACGCAGCAAGAGTGGCAGGACCGATGGACATCGGGAGAGACGGGCAGATGGACGGCGCGCCTGATCCCAAACATCAACGTCTGGCTTTCTCGGAAGCACGGGGATACGGACTTCTTCCTGACCCAGCTATTGACGGGACATGGGCAGTTCAATCCTTATCTTTTCAAGATGGGTTTGCACAGCACACCAACGTGCAAATACTGCCTAGACAAAATTGACAAAGCCGAACACACGTTTTTCGAGTGTGATCGGTGGAAGGACGACAGAACCAGCACCGAAGAAACAATAGGCACCACGCTCTCCCCTGAGAGCTTGGTAACCTGCATGATAAAAAAAGAAGAAAACTGGTCAGCTGTCGCAGCCTACGCGCAGCGCCTTTTAAAAGAAAAAATCGCAGAAAGGGATTAGAAACCAGTAATTAGTAACAAGAAGTAGGTGTCATGAGACACAACATGGACTGGATTGAAGTAATGCTAACGCGGTCCCGTTCCAGTCATCCCTGTAACATCTATAGGGAAAGAAGAGAGGAGGATGTTTAGTCGGTATTGTTGCAAATATTGACTTCCAAGTCCGACATACCCAGGCACCAACACCTAGTCCTGGCAACAACACCAAGTCCTGGTATACGTAAATGTATTTTACCTCCTCTAAAAAAAAAAATAAAAAAAAATAAAAAAAAAAACACACTCAAAACGTGAAATTTTAATGAAAACGCATTCGCAATATCGAACCGAAATCTATAACTTCCTAGTTTTGAAAATTAACTTTTTAATTTTCAAGACGGGAAGTTAAAAATTTGGGATAACCAATCAAAATGTATAAGTCCTTGTAAAATTATTGATATATTGAGAAAAATTTTTAAATCCTAATAAATAAATTTTGTAAAAATTAACACTCATTTTAGTCTAACATAGCTCATAAATGTCTATATACATAAAAAAAAATTATACAAAACATAAAATGAGAAAAAATACTTTTATATTTGACTATTCTTTTAAGAAATGATTCATTGCCGATATTCACCCCATTCTGTCAAAGAGAAAACGTCAAGTATACACTGAAATTTAATTGAAACATGAATTAGTAAATATTTATTAATTTTTATTTAATAAGAATGAAACTTCAACGGTTCGATTTTCACTAAAAATAAGTGAATTTCTACTAATTTATGTTGAAAAGATAAAAATTTTTAATTGAAATTTACAGTTGAAATAAATTAATTTATTAATGATCAGTTGATGAATTAGAAAAAATTGAAAAGAATATATGTTCGAGAGAATATTGTAAATTGTTTTTATGGAACACACGTTAATTACGAAAATATTACGAAACGAGAAAATGACAAGAAAATGTAGGTTGAAATCACATGATGAAAAGGTACATTCAAAACCATTGACTCGCCTGCGGCCGGATCTACACTCCCGTTCCCGTGATGGACCACGCAACTTTCATCCGCCCGTAAACCAAGCAAAGAGGATGCGCAAGTAGTAATAGTAAGGCATGCTACCCCAACTGGTACATTTACTCTAACGGTTGTCATGGTAACAGACGCATCATTCCCACTACTATTCTATGCGTATGTGTTACATACAAACTCCGTGTGTTCATTCCAAACGATTCCCCTTGCGGTTAGATATCTCTACATTTATATGTAAGCATTTGCAAACTCAATATTACCAAGTTTTAAAATGTAGATGTGTTGCGTTATTATTCCCTTTAAAAATATTTGACATTAAGAATCAAATATATTTTTTATTTATATTGCTTTTCGTCAACTATTTTTTATACTACAAATTTTATTTTTTATTTTTTTACTCGGTTACTTTATTTTAATGTTTATCATCTACATATATATATATATATATATATATATATATATATATATATATATATATATATACAAATATGTCGAAGAGAGAAAATTCACTGAAGTAGTACGTTTCCGCGGGAAACGCTTTCATTTTGGTTCGACGACAAGAGATACCTAGAAACAGGATCGCCTTGCATCGACGCTTCCGATTCTCATAAGATTCACGTCGAGTGTACAGGAGAGTGTATATAGCTCTCATTCGCTACAGGAAACTTTATATAAAATTCACAATAAAATATCCACAATAAAATAGCGCGTGGATTATTTTATTTTTTTATAGATGTACATATATATGATGATTTTTTTATAATAAAACTTCAAAAGGCTATTTTTTTGTGGTTTCTCATTATTATAGTGTTTCATGATATTTTTTACTTTGCTTAATATAATTTTTAATATTAATTGAATTTATTTGAATTTAATATTGAACAACGTGAATATTCGCTTTCAGCAGTTCATAAAGCAGTATATTAAATTATTTCCTCGACTCGCTTTACCGAGATTATTTTATCTTAATTAATCAAAGCCTTTAAACGGATTAGATATACATATCCAAAATAATTGATATCATGATTTATATTACATAATAACGAAGTATACACGAAAAAGAAAAATGTAAAAATTACAGTATAAATAGTAATAAGGATAATTATGCAGAAGTGGGGCTCCATCTATTTTTGAGTGTAAAAAATCGAAAAATTGATCTTTTTGAATATTTTTTTTTTTTTATTGTTCTTCACGGCGGATTCATAATATAAATGATGAAAAGTATTTAAATTAAATATTTTGGTGATTTTTTTTCATTTGAAGTTCAAAAATTTACGATTTTAGGTGCTTTTCAATGAAATGGTGACAATACAATTTTTTCCTGTTGTTAAAATATTTTTATTCTTAAAGAGCGATAAAAATAGAATATATTAGAAAAAAAAATTAGGAAAACTGTTGACCCTAAAGGCCGTCTCTGCAACTTCCCGCTAATTCCATATCTAAGCGCTTGAAATTGCACTTATGACGTTTATGAGCTCTTCGAGCTCAAAAATATAATTTATGTGTAATTTTGAGCTCTCCAAGCTCAAAGAGTTAGCTGTTCTATGAGCTCGAAGAGCTCAAAAGTCTGATAGAGGTTTAATAAAACACTATTTTTTGAATTTTCAAACCGCAATAACTTCTTAATGAATGGACCGATTTTCACGCGATTGACAGCATTCAACGCAGTTTTTCAAATTCTATAGAATACTTTTGAACTCAAATTGATCAAACCGGAAATTACGGTGTAATTCGAAAAAATCACTTTTTTTCGTCAACGATAACTCACGAACGAATGAACCGATTTTAACAGGCTTGGTGGCAATCAGCGTGGTTTTTTAATGTTAAGAGATTATTAGTGTTTAGAATTGATCGATAGAGCCGTTTAAAAGTTATTCCAAAAAAACCACATCTGAAAAAATTTTTTTTGTAGTTTTTTCGAGATTTCAAAAAATTTTCCGGTCTGAATCGCTCCAAGTCGTATTAAAAATCTAAGTTACACACACACGCACGCACGCACACACACACACACACACACACACACACACACACACACACACACACACACACACACACACACACACTTCGTGTCGGTTTTACTAGGTCCCGCATCGGGCGCCTCTTCAGGTGGCTGATAAGCTTGAAGTAGAAGACCTACCGGCGGAAAATGGCAGCAGTGCAGCGGCGAGGCGCTCTCAGGGTTGCCTGCGCTTACCGTACGATTTCCGAAGCGGCTGTATTGGTCATTGCGGGAGCTGCACCCATCGACCTGCTAGCGTTCGAGAGAGCAAAACTCTATGACGCTTCAACCAGTGGCGAAAACATGAAAGAGGCAAGAACGAGGATAAAGACGGAAACACATCAAGAGTGGCAGGATCGAGGGACATCGGGAGAGACGAGCAAATGGACAGCGCGCCTGATCCCAAACATCAACGTCTGGCTTTCTCGGAAGCACGGGGACACGGGGACACGTTCTTCGAGTGTGTACTCTGGAAGGACTACAGAATAGAGATGTACACTGGTCACGTGACGAGTAATTTTACAAACTTTTTACCGTCACAAGACGGTTTTGTGACCGATAGTGTTATGACGAGACGGTCACAAACTATCGCCATCTAGCGGTATGTAGAGTTTATTTTGTCCTTGTCAACTCAAAATTTATGCACGCGGCTATAGCCGATTGATTGATGATTCACATATATGTGAATCAACTAGAGAGATTATAGTTTTATGAAATTAAATTAATATTTATTTAAATATTATAAGTAAATAAATAATTAAAATTATTTATTTATTAAACCTAACAACTAAGATCTTATGATAATAACAATATTCGAAGAAAAAAATATTATTATTTGTTAATTTCAAGCAAAGTTTTAAATAATAAAATTATTTAAATTTCGTTATTCATCCTTTAACAAATTATACTCATTTTAACTTAACATTTTATTTCTTATCAAACCTCTTATCTTTCAGTGAAATACTTCCCAAATAATTAAGTAATTCTTGTAAAATAAACCTTCACGGGACGTCTACGTAGTTGTATTTGACGGTAACAATTGTGACCGGGCTTGTGACCGTCATTTGCACAACAAACGTGTTGAAAAAAAATTTGTGACGTCACTTACCGTCACAAAACGGTATTTATGACGGTCTCGTCACACAAAATCAAAATACCGGTAAATGCACATCTCTACTTAGAAAACAGATCAATTGTCGTTGTTTTGTAAAGTTTCATTGCTTACAGTTAAATTTTTTCACAAATATGGTATTTAAATGTTTTAATGTATGTATTTTATTACATAGGATTTACTATTATTTGACCTCTATCAAGTGTTATATATGAAGTGTTAAATGTATATAACTTGTAAAAAAGCAAGTTACTTTTTGAATTCCTTTACAATTATTACATTGGCTACATTTCCGATCGAATTACTCAGATGACCCCGCACTTAGATATGGAATTAGCGGGAAGTTTTAGGGATAGCCTTTAGGGTCAACCGTTTTTCTAAATTTATTCTAAAGTATTTACTTTTACGTAAAATATGTTCCCGAGCTTAAGCTTCACGACCAATAGTTTTAAAGTTGCAAAGCTTAAAAGATGAAATTCAACAAAAACTGACAATTCCCAATAATCATGAATTCATCAATTTTACAGATAAAATAAACTAATAATTAATTCCATAGAACTCTTGAATTATTCATTTCATAAAGTAGTTATTTATTTACAGCAATTAAATACAAATTTTGATCAATAATTACTATGAAATCACAACTCACACGGAATAAAATTTAAATTTTAGCGCATATTTATGTAACCGTTTTTCCAATCCCATTTTTCACTGCGATTAGCGTTGCTGTTGATTTCTTTTATTTTCGAAGCATAAAGTCAATTAATGTTTCTGCTATCCATGCTTTATATTGTCACTTATCATAGATTTATATAGATTAGCTTTCATTATTTAGATCTTTAAGGTAGAATTTTGTTTCATTAATTTTTACAGATAACTTAGCACAAGAAAATTATGGTTTTATCTTCCTGTTATGAAAATCAATGATTTTCGAAATTCAGTTGAAAACAAACCCTTTCGATTTGGACAAATTTTGGTTAGAAGTTTTCTTTTATCATATAACGAAGTTCTGCAAAAGGAAAAAAATAACTTTTTTTTTCAAAAGATATGCAAATTCAAAATTTCGCGATTTTTCCAGTTTTAAAATTTTGATTTTGTAATATCTCGAACGCTATTATAAATACAGGAATAGACTTTCGTTTGTTTGATAGAGGACACTTGGGGCTATTGAAAAAAAAAAATATTTTGAATAAAAATTTTGAATTTTTGAACATCGACGAAAATGACAATCAACATCAAAATTTTGGCTCAATTTTTTTTTTTTGTTTAATTCATTGTACTAATCTTAAAAGATCTTGAAATTTTTAGAACTTTTTTCTTTCAATAATGTGAATTTTTGAATTAAAAATAAAATTTTTTGTTGTTTTTTGCAATTTCTAAATGAGGTTTAGTTATGCTAATACATAGTATTGCAATTTTGAGCATTAAAAAATTAAATACGCGACCTAGAATTATTAAACAATAAATTAATTTCAACTTCTTTTTATTTTTTGGACATAATCTTAAAGTCAGGCTTATCACGTGATATAGTTTCTTATTTTTTCAACGCATGATATATTTTGTCCGTTTCTTCACTTCAATTACAGTTTTCAACGCCAAATACCTCAAACTGATATTAATTTTCAATACAAATTAGAAATAATGTGATGAAAATATCAACTTTTTTTCGTTCTTTCGAATACATGTTTTTTTACAAATTTCTGCACATTAATATTTCTCAATCTCAAATTTCAAATTAATTCCATGTTAATAAAACGATAAGTGGCGTCAACAACTTTAAATGAAGTGAAAAAAGGACAAATAATGGGAAAAGGGTTTAGTTTTACCTATAAAGTAGCTCGTTGTTATGTTACAAAATTTCAAACTATAAAAGAATATTTTCCTATGTTATTTAAATGAGAAATAGAAATTACATGACACCTCCTCTAAATATTAATATTAAAAGTTCATATTTTCAGAGGATCTTCTTCTAGAGATACTCTGACGATTTCTCAATGTTCATTGGAAAAAAAAAAATATTCGACTTTTTTGATACACTCTACACTGTTAAAAATTTCTATTGTAATTTTACAAGAAATGTATTGGAAGCTAATAGGCAAAACATTTATTTAAAATTACAATCGGGTATAGTAAAATTACAAAGCATATATAGCTCAGTGAGGTTACTAATTTTACAAAACGGTTTTGTAATTTTACAAATATTTTTAGATTAAGGTAGTTTATAAAATTACAATACTTTCCTTGAATTTAACTTTAATTGAAATAATAAAAAAGAAAGATTTGATTTAATATCTGTTGTCAATTTATTGTTATGAAGCGCTGACTAGATTTGGTATTTCACGTAGACCTAATTTGTTCAACTCAGATGATTTAAAGTGAAAATAATATATACCCTAACTAAAAACCGAACCCGAGCCGCGCGCTTGCCAGACCGATACCTAACGCCCTACGCCATACGACCGATAGGTGATTCAACATCTTATTATTCTTATAAGCTAATCCTATGTGGTGATAAAGCATTACGGCTTATTATTTATTATTTACATTATTTGTGTTATTTGATGCTGTTTATTGATGGAAAATAACTAACTTTTACATTATTTATAATTCATTGAATATTATAAAAATTAAAGTCTAACATATACTCATTAAAATATATTGATTTCGAAATGATCGTTTGAACATAATATTAAAATTTATAAAAGATAAATGATGCCT